>JAGXJF010000767.1:0-355625 GCA_019208055.1 Stipa capillata | reverse complement strand
TTGGTTCCTGGAGAGTCTGCACTGCTTTCAGTATGCCAGGGTGCCTGTCGTGAATAACACATATGTTCTCCCGATTCTTCACTACTCCATGTTTAAGCTGCCTGAAGAACCATAACCTGCTCGAGAAGTTCTCACCCTCAACGAACGCCATCGCCAATGGCAGGATCTGATTGTTGCCGTCCACACCAATCGCCGTCCCATCCACGCACAGCACTGAACGACAATGTCTGAAAGCTTCAATGCATGCACCGAAAGAGAAAAAAGCTCGGTTCAGCACTTTATAGCCTAGAAAATACGGGTTCACCGAGTGCTGTATGTCAACATGTGTCCCTGGGTTCCGGAGGAGGAGTGTATAAAGAAGACGGGGCAGGTTGTCGTACGAGTCATAGAAAGTGTCGAAGCGCAACTCCATGGCCTTCTGCTTAGCCCTCCATGCCTGCCCATATGGGATTTTGTACTTGTACCTACTCTTTACTGCAACTTGTATGTGCTTTGCTTCCATGTCTTTCTTCTCCACTACCTCGCTGTACATCAGTTCTGCGATGAGAGTGGATGTCAGATTCGGGTGGCGCACTAAGACATTGCTTCTGACACAAGTGTGCGGCACAACGTTGGTCACGACCCCAATTGACTTCATACTTGGGCACATGAGCGTGCACCTTACTTTCGCAGCCATTAGCAGTACATGTTAAAGTTAAATTATTTGGAGAAGATATGTCGGTCTTGAAAATCCTCTACGTGGACATGGCCCATTGTGACTGCATGCTTCAATTCTTTCTTGGTGGCATACATCGAACCAATTTGGATCTGGTTCTTGTTATATTCCCAACAAGAATCATGGCTAGCATTCACACTCATGCCACCTAGAAGTTCCTGATTCCATGCACTCGGAATCGGGGACTCGTAAATGTTACCTTCCTCACCGCTATCTTCATCAATATCTTCAGCCAATCCATTTTCATCTTCCTGTTCCATTACCTCCTGCATGGACTCGAAATCCTCTTCTTCATCCGCCTACCCCGTGGGACCTATTTCTGCTGGTTTACTGCTCTGCCCAGTTTGCCCACCTTGCCAAGTGGAATGAACTACCTCGTCCACCTGTGGTTCTGGATTATTCTGCTCCGCTTCATACCCACCACCTTCTGACCTGGCACCCTTCAGGATGGCTTGCACAAGTGCGACCGAAGGACTTTTTCTAGCATTGCAAACCCGCATCCACGATCTCCAGTCTCTAGTACTCTCGATCGGCAATAAGTCACATTTAATATCAGTGCAAGACTTGGTAAATACTAACTGAATGGTCACAGCATATAGTGCAGGATTCATCGAGAAGGTACGTGTAAGCCAATGATTGGCTTCCTTAAAGTTCAGCCTCTTCGGATCGGAAATAGTCAAATCAACATGGCTGAATTCACTTAGATCAACCCCACTATGATTTGATCGAACAACCCCAGGACCACAGTACACCGTCATATTTACTACCTCCGACATACCTGCTGTAAGATAAATTGATATCTTCGTCACGTACTAAGTAAAACATGTAGTTATATTACATCGCGCGACCGCTAAATTTTTTCGTGCTAAATGTAGGTCGAGTACACGCGTACGGCGTGTACAAGGGTGATCCGAAACACACCAGGGTTATCGACCGACAAATCGGGATAGAACTTTTAGCACGATCGAATGTAACGATCAGCAACCAACAGGTAATAATTAACCTAACTACATAATAATATTCTACGTCTCTAATAATAGAACTAATTAGTTCGACCTAATTTGACCACAATTTTTCCCCGTCGTCTAATCAATTATAGACCTAACTAAAGTACAAGATCTAACTTGGTCAAAGTATCCTAATTAAATACGTACAAACATAATAATCTATATTTGCATACATAACCTATAATGATCAATACTAACTTTCTTATACTACGAAAGTACAAATTAGTTCGTACTAAGCAACCTAAATAATATACATAAACACGACCTAATACGTACTAAACTAATGAAATACGAAGTAATACGTAAGTAATAAAATCTACAAAATATTTACCATAGATGCAGAGCTTCGCCTCTCGATTCACTCCACCTTCTCTCCCCCGAGCTCCCCTTCTCCCTCTCCTCTCTCTTTTTTCTCTTCTTTCTCTCCTCTTTCCTTTCTCTATTTCTTTCTCTCTTTTCCTCTAATGGTTGCAGCCTGCTCGGGGATGGAATGGCGCTGGAATGCTGAGCCGATCGAATGGGGAAGAGATAAGGGCGCTGGAGGGAGTCACAGGGCCAAATAAAGGCCTGTTGTCCGGCCGTTGGATGACAGGGGTCCGTATCGTTCAACGGTTGGACGACAAGCCCCTGTCGTCCAACGGCCGGACGACAGGCGTCTTGTCACGTGTCCCGTCACTCCTTTCCATCCGCTTTCGGTGGTAAATCGTTCGATGGTAGAACGATAAGGGCTTATCGTCCGGCTGTTGAACGATAACAGTCATGTCGTCCAACGGTCGAACGATGGGGTGCTAGTTTTGAAATACATGCAATCAAAGATATAGATCTCGAATTTTTGATTTTAAAATTAATATTTATAAAAAAATCCTCATCTTTCTTCTACACATAGCAAGCAGTACCCGAGTTCTTCTCCCCTACTTGATTTCTCCAAAGCTTTCCTTTCTTCCTCAACCGAACTCTCCAAGACTCCCGCCGCCTCCTTCTTCCCCAGCACCGCGGCATGCCTCAGAGATCCCCGCTGCCACCACGGCCATCGCCGCCAGCCGGTCTTCCTCAACCTGGCGCTGTGCGCCGCTTCTTTCGGTTGCTCCGCCTTCTCCGCCCGAGCCCCACTTCCAAGCCGCGGAGCTCCTCTCTTCTCCAAGGCCAGCAACCCCCTGGAGCTCCCTCAGCCCACCGAGCTCCCCACATTTTCTCCCTTTCTCAGCGCCTTATCTCTTTGCTCCTCATCTCCGGTCTCTCCTTTTCAGGCGTAGCAAGACCCAGAGCTCCCCGCCACCGACACCGATGGCTCTGCCCTGTTGGCCACTCCCGCCGACTCGATGCCCATGGATCTGCCGCTTCCGCCCCCCCGCCACCGACGAGGCTGGCAGTCCCGTCGCCGAGGACCCGCACCACAGCCCGAGCAACGCCGTTGTTCTGCCACCCTCACCGGAGCTTGCTCGGCGCCCAAGTCGGCTCTCCGCCAAGCGCCGCCACCGGGTAGCTCCTCGCCGCGCAGCTCGCCGGGATTCCCCCAACTCCAGTGGCGGGCTGGGGGGCGTGCGTGGATGCAGACCACAGGGTCGGGCGAGGGGGAGCGGTTGCCAGCGGTGGGCGCGGGGAGAAAGAGGCTTGCGGGGAGGCGAGAAGGAGGCTTGCAAGGGGCGGTGGTGAGAGGCTTGCCGCTGTGCGGGGTGCTTAGCAGCGTGCCATCAGCCAACGAATCGTGCGGAAAAGGTAGGGGCGAAACACAGCAGAAATGTGCTCCGATGGCTTAGATCCGACGATTTTTCTGTGTACAGTAAACGAGGTGGTTTTAGAAAAGAAAAACTTATGCTTTTAATAGTAGATGTAGATGTAGATGTAGATGTAGATGTAGAAGTGTAGATTACTAATTTCTACAATAATAACAGCAGCTGCCATACGGAAGGGATTACATTAACATATTTAACAGACTAGATAATTGCCCGTGCGTTGCAACGGGGTATAAATATTCTAGTACGTTAGCTCGTGATTTACCTGCCCATATTAATGTGATTGTGTAAAAATAGTAGGATTTTATTTGGTAAACACATATTTGGTAAGTATTTATTGGCAGAAAGGTTGCAAAACAGGAAGGTTGGGCGAAAAGTGGGTAAAACGCACTCTGTCGGTAGGAAAGGGAACGCTACTCTTTTTTTAAGTAGTAGAGATTCTGTTTCGCTCGAGATTCGCAGTGTGCGCGGCCGGCTCCTCATCGCTGAAGATATATGCCATGGGAGAAACATAGAAGATAGTTAATCGCAGTTCACTTAAGCACTGCATGATGCATTCCATCGAGCTCCTTCCAGTGTGATGCGTAGATGAGCACCATAAGAGCGTGAGGAGCCATGGTGTTGTACTTGACATTGTAGAGCTGATCATCTACAGTGCGGTGTACCGACATAGCTCGCAAATGATCTGATGATCTTCTGCATGAACCCGCCAAAACACGATTGCCGGGCGTACGCACGATGGGAATCAAAAGGCTGAAATTAATTAACACACGTACAACGATTCCAGGAAGCTACGTTACAGCATACTAGCTGGACAACTTAAAGTGAACTTTCAATTTCAAGTGACGGTTTATCATGCGAAACAAAACAACTTAAGTAGAGTGCTAAGTTTATCACAGCACGCATGTTGTCCGTATGTTTCCTATGCCTCTTCTCCACGCTATCTTGCTCTCATCCTACGGCTCTGACTCCATCTCAACGTTACCCGTAGGTGCTCCTCACTATGGCTTGATTCCCTCCCACCTGTTGCCCTCCTACCAAGCCTTCGACAGCTACCGCCTTCTAAGTACAAGGGCCACACCCTATTTTCCTCCCTCGATGATGACCCTCCCGCCGGGTTATCTAGCTTTGCTCGTGGCCGACAACTTGGCCTTATGGCCTTACCTTGCCCCAACTGCGTCCCACCACCGGATCGATGCTTGGGAGGAACACTAAACCCTAAATTGGCAGCCAACGGTGAACTCTTCGGTGGCTCTGCTCTAACTAAACCCAACAGCTAGCGATGAGCTCTTTGGCAGCTTTGCTTCCGGCCATCCTTTCATTCTACTCTACCACCTTATCTTGCTCTGACACTACGTGGTGACAAGAACACGTGAGGTGGGCATGGGGTATGCTCTTAAATTCAGAATTTTTTATGGACAATACATCTTCCTAGAGCCTTTGTGCCCATTTCTTGAATTCAATATTTTTCTGCAAGGTTTAATCTTAGTAGTACAAGGCTGAAGCATACTCCGGTTCGGTGCAGATCTTAATGCAGATCACGCGGCTCTGGCCCACCTCCCCAAAACCCCACGCAAAAACCCCTTCTCTCGCATGCCCAAAAGGGTTACCACTCTTCCCCGCCGCCGTTTTGTCCCACCCTTCCGCAGCCCAAATCAGTCTCTCCTCCCTGCGCCGCCACCTCCACCTCTACCGCCACGGCGCCCGCCGGTGAACACCTCCGTTGGCGACCATCGCGCGCGCCACCGCCCTTCCCACCGCTCGGCTCGTCCTGCGCGGGCGCATGGCCTCTTCCGCCTCCGCCGCGGCCCTCCTCGTCCTCCCCTGCCCCACCTGCTCCTCCGACGAATCTGACGACGCCAAGCCCCTCCCGCCCCCACCCTCACCGGAGTCAACATCCCCTCCTCCTCCTCCGCAGCAGCCGCGGTGGCAGCTGGAGCGCGACTGCAACGTGGCCATGAAGGCCCTGGCGCGTGCGGGCGACGTCGACCAGGTGCTCGCCTTCTTTGCCGAGCTCAGGCCTTCCGGACCCGGCTGCGGTGGCGATGCGCCTCCCAACGTGCTCTGCTACAACACGCTCGTCAACGCGCTCGCGGAAGCCGGACGCGTGGGGGAGGCCCGCGACGCGTTCGACGAAATGCTCGCGGCGGGGGTGGCGCCCCAACGCGTCGTCCCTCAACATCCTTGTGAAGCTGCATTCGTGGAGGTCCGCGCGGTTTGACCTCGCGTACAAGGAGATACTCCGAATGCGAGAGCTCGGGGTGGAAGCCGATGTTGGCACCTACTCCACGCTCGTCACGGGGCTATGCCGAGCGGGGAGAACCGGTGAGGCGTGGGGCGTGCTCGAGTGGATGCTGGAAGAGGGGGTGCCGCCCCATGGTGCACACTTACACGCCCATCGTACAGGGGTATTGCCAAGAGGGCCGTGTCGAGGAGGCCAAGGAGCTGATGGCCACGATGGAACGTGCTGGTTGCCCTCCCAATGTGGTCACCTACAATGTTCTGATCAGGTCTTTGTGTGACGCCGCCAGATTTGATGAAGTCGAGCAGGTTTTAATGGAGAGTAGAACCAAAGGTTGGACGCCCAGTACGGTCACCTACAATACATTTATGAATGGTCTCTGCAAGAAAGGTATGGCGAAGGAAGCACTTGAGCAGTTAGATGTTATGCTAGATGAAGGGTTGGATCCCACAGCATTTACTTTGAGTATTCTTCTGAATTGCCTTTGCCATGACTCGAGGGTTTCAGATGCCATATACTTGTTAGAGAGGAGCACGACGTGGAAATGGTATGCTGGTGTTGTTGCATACAACACAGTGATGAGCAGGTTATGTGAGATGGGAAATTGGATGGGTGTTCTAAAGCTTATGACAGACATGATCAAGAGAGGTATCATGCCAAACACGAGGACATTCAACATTTTGATCCGTAGTCTTTGCTTTGGTGGAAAGTTTTCCATAGCCAAGAGCATGGTCCGGAGTCAAGGTTTTGCCACAAATGTCGTGACATACAATACACTCATTTATTGGTTTTACTACTGTCGAAAGTTTAGTGAGGTGCAGCAACTAATATCGGACATGACAATAGAGAAGATTGCTCCAGATGAAGTCACCTACACTATAATGGTTGATGGATTATGCAGAGATGGAAAATTTGATACGGCTACAAGTTGTTTTCTGGAATCGCTTGAGAGTGGACTTTCAACAGATCTTCTTGCTGTCCTTATAAACAGGCTTGCTCACAGTGGCAGAATCTGGGAGATTTTTCGCATATTCCAGGGAATGGAAGGAAAAGGTTTTCTCCCTGATAAGTATATATTTGATCGTACAATTAGATCATTCTGTAGGGCTGGTTTTTGTCAAGACAGGGATGTATTTAAAGTTAACCTTATTCTGGATACGATGTTGGGAAGGAAGTAAAGTGAATCCTTGTGGATTGAGGAAAGCGATCGATGATTGAAGGTAACTCACTCTTTGTTTCCATTATTTTGTCAATTTGAATTTAGATGGATTAACATTGTCCTCACTGCTGAGTTCTTCCAGATGAGTAAGAATAGTATATTCTAGGTTGAACTTGCAACTTTGTTCTAATATTTGGATCAGCATTGAAAATTAAATCTACAAGTGTGGCATACCAAATCGTTGTGCTCTGTAATTATCAATAGTTCCTCAATGGTCTTTGTTCCAAACAATCATCAGTACAGCTTCCACTAGCCATATTTTATTCGTGTGTTCTAAAAAATGTTGCATGTACCATAACAATCAGATGATAATGTGCTAATTGCTTAAGAAAAAATGTTTTTTTTTAGAGAAAAGGAAGCTTCTTGTGCCTAAAGAATATTTTTCTTTGTACCACCTAATCTTCTAGTAATGTCTAGTCTTATTTGTTTCTCAGGCTGATTGTGCAGTAAGACACAACCTTAGTGAATTTCAGTGACTTCTATTTTATTTTATGATTGTATGGTTAATCATAGGTTTTCTTCTATTGAGACATGGAACCAATATCTTTTGAAGTTAAAAACTTAGTCCGACAAATGTTGAGCCAACTTTATATTTTTTTTTGGCAACCGAAATATCCTTTTCTGTTTGGTATTCCTAATTCCTCCTAAATTATTGTGGCCAATTTTTCCTCTAGTACATTCTTTGTAATTCGCTTTGATTCTTTTTATCCAAGGTTTGCACAAAATAGTAATTGTTCTGCCTTTGCTACCATTAAAGCTATTTAACTTGAAATGATCTATATTCTTGCCTGCTTGCCCAAAATCAAAAGACTTTCTTAAGCGCAAACATTGCGGTATGTTATCTTTAAGAAATATCATTTTTGTTTTTGTTCAACAGTAAAAGCGCAAGTTTGAGTTGACGTGCTTGTGATGTATGATCGTAAAGTAGTAATTTTTTGTTTCATACTGCAGCTCTGTTTCATGTACTCGGATTTTCAGTTGAGTTATACATCATAAATTTTAGGAATGGATTTCCTCTTTTAATTGATTCCCTCCTGCCAACTAGCCATGAGAATTGGAATGAATGACAGGAAGCGTCGACATGGCCAAAGATGCTGACACACGTGGTGTTTGAAATTTATAACATTCCTTACATGGTACAAAGATGGCCAGATGCCTGTTTGTATTAACATATTCTACCATGTCATATTTCATATCATCGTCACTGTTTAGAGTTCTTATAGTCACTCGACAGACAAAATCCAATTGGTGAGTTCTGGGAAGATTACCTGCCTCAGTTGACATAGAAAGATTTGGTAGTTGGTACTACAGTGAAAATAATTATATCTATTTGCAAAAAAGGGTGTCATTTACATATCTGGTATTATAAACTAGTAAGAATCAGCAAGAAATGTTTTTAGGCTGAAGCATATCGTAATTTTCTGGGACCTTGGTATTATCGTCTCTTTGAATTTTATACATGTTCTGTCAGGTTACGTTATCTATATGTAACGATAGGTAAAATATATCAAATATCTGAAACACTAGGATGCTGAATTTCCCCCTATGGTCTAATTTTTTCCACATTGGGCTTCACTGTTTGATCTTTGAACCCTTGTTATATCTGCACTTCTTTAACTTACTCTTTTCTGCAAGCTTGCAACTAGCAAGGTGTTGCACCGGTGGGATTCCAGTGTAACTCGACAACAATGCTTCAATGCACCAGTCCTTTGTGACTACAGTCTTGCTTGGTGTCAAGGTCTTTTCTGCAATTTTTGAAGCAGCTACGTGACAATTGACAGGATTCAGATGCTAATGAAGTTTTGAAAACTATTATTCTTTTGATGTTTTGACACTCATGTGCTTATCTTGTTCAGAGGTATTGGTCTTTTTAATCTTTTTTCCACTTACCAACGAGTTATTATTTGTTCAAAAGGATTCTTGTTATCTTATCTGGTTCAGGATAAAATTGAATAAGTAGGGTGAGGTGTTGTGGTTGATTTGTGTATTCTTCTGTATCTGCAAAAGGTAGAGTGCATATAGCACCAGGTGTTGGGGTTACTCTACATGGAGCTATTTATACAAGGTGAAGAAATGTGACAGGTACAATCCTTTTCTTATTCTTATCACATTTATATTATGAGATGTAGTTTGAAGACGCTGAGGTTGCTTTTGAGCAATTGAAATTTGATATTATGAATCATGTGATGAATATTTTGCCATATTTTGTTTTGTTGGATTTGAATATTCAGTTGCATGAATTTAATGACTGTTGGTTTGGATAATTGACTGTGTGGTTGATTGAGTTTCTTAATTTGTCTCAAGGAAAAATTGAGTGGATGAAAGATTTTTCTCGACTGATTTGGGTCAAGTGGAAAACTTGTGTTCGCAACGCTTTGCTTGATCTATTGTGTGCAGGTGCGAGTTGGATGCGGCGATGGTTTGGTCATATGGACCGGCATGAGGCTTGGAGGGTTGAGATGCGGTCGGCGACGACATCGTGCGGCTTAAAAGCATGTACGCGGAGGACAAGAAAGCGGGGTGGAGATGAGATGTGAGGAGCAAGTCAGTGCGAGAGCGTTTTGGTAAAAACACGGAATCTATCGAAACATAACCAAGAAACTGCAGTGGCGGCCGGGAAGCGGTTTAGAGTTAGTTGCTTAAGGTAGAAGGAAAAATGGATAGTGGATGAGTCACTTAAACGATTTATGATGCGTGCTAAGTGCTCATACCATCTAAGTGGGCTTAAGGCTCAAGTGGTAAGAGGTGTTTATTTCTTAACCCTTTTGTAAGCATTGTGAAAACCTTAGTTAGAGACTGCTCAAGAGAGCTTTCGTCTACTTATGAGAGGTCTTTCAAACAGCAAGAAAATTCACGAAAATACAATATAAAAAGATTTCCTCTATTCCTTTGTGTTCTTGAGTTATTTCCTTTATTAGCTTTTTGAATTTTTATTTTCTTGCATTTCTTGTGGTTTGATCCGTGGTATGGCAAATAAGTGATGGGGAGATCATTTATATACTGATTCCATCCAAGCACACCCAAGGATTTACTATTTTCTTTCTCGGTTTTGAGTTTCATTGGAGAAAAAGGGCAAGAAATGGGGTTTTGTGATTAAGTTATGAAGATACTTTGATTATGTGATTTGGGGTTTGGAATAGGTTATTGAGACATGTGAGATGATACCATATTGATTCGAGATCAAGATTCCTCACGAGTTTCATTTTCCTTCAAAATTCTCTTTTTCTCACTTCTAGGGCTAATTGGAGAAAAGAGGGTAAATGTCTTAACTTGAAAAGTTCTTATGGAGATCAATACTTGACTTAGACTCACAAGACCTTCCTACACCTCTCTGCTAAATTTGGTTTGATTTGATTGGAGGGATTTTGAATTGACCAAAAAATTAGATCGAAATCTCAGTTCTGAGCTAATCTGCCTGTCACATAGCTGTCACCTAGCTGTGTCACCCAACTGTGACACTCAGCTGCGTTACACAGCTGTGCCACTGGTGTGAGCTACTGCTGCTGCTTTGGACGTTCACTGTTTTGATCATAACTTTTGCGTCCGAATTTGGAATTCAGTGATCTTGGACTCGTTTCAAAGTTATCGACAAGCTCCACATCACCAAGGACTTTTGGAGGTTTTTCTGGCTGAGACACTGCTGTTCCAGTTTTTTCGTTATTTTGTCGAATTATTTTCGCTGCGTCTTTCTATCACTTACAGTAACACCTCAGTTGCTATTTGTATTTGAATTTAAAGAATGATTTTTAAAAACCGACATTCACCCCCCTCTGTCGGGAAACCACTGGTCCAACAGATATTTTTGGTGTCAAGGTC
Organism: Stipa capillata; assembly: GCA_019208055.1. Taxonomy (NCBI): domain Eukaryota; kingdom Viridiplantae; phylum Streptophyta; class Magnoliopsida; order Poales; family Poaceae; genus Stipa; species Stipa capillata. The sequence goes on along the minus strand of JAGXJF010000767.1, from coordinate 344,893 downwards.
AGATTGCAGTGTCCTAAATAGCAGTAAATGGTCAGCGAGTCTTAGCATTTATATGGTAGACGACCTTGCAGTCTGATCCTCTCTAAACTGTGTTATTAGTATTTAAAAATAGGTTCCTCAACATTGTTTTTCTTCTACGAGAGAGTATTACACGGACACCACATATTCAGTGGAATCATGGAAATCCTGTAATGGACCGTTCGACGCAAAATGTACGAGCGAGATCAAAGGCTCATTCGGATTGATTTTTTTTTGCTTGCTAGGTTTCGTAAGAATAGATGTAAGTAGATAATAGTTGGTCTCGTGTTTTGGGTGAACACGTAATATATTTCTTCATTTGAGTTGTCATTTCCTGCTTTCTAACCAACTTCACTACTGGTTTCAGGCCTGATTCTAGGTGGCTTTAATGGTTTCTACAGTTTGCTGGGGGAAAAAGGACTATAATGGTGTGTGGTTTTGCTAGGGTACTCGAGCTATATGAAGTGATGCCCTCATAGTTATGTTTTGAATGGTTGCTATGTCGCTGTTAATATCAATGTACTCAACCTGCCAGTCATGTATTCAAAGTATTGTGCCACTGTTTCATTGTGAATGACTGCTAGGGCCAAGTTAATCCTATAAGCCAAATTGTTGATTTTGCAATGTAATGGTGGATTGTCCATTTCCTAATATGCAGTGCAAGCTTGTTCACTTGGATTTATGACTTCTTTTAGCAAAATGTATTGGACAATTGACATTAGGAAATGGATTATGGCATGCAGCAATGTTGCCACTTCGTCAGTTCCGAGGTTACTCCAATGTGATATAGTCAGATTGTATGATCCTTGAGGAGAAATATCTGTGCCTCCCTCCGTCTGATGTTTACTGGTAGCTATCTTTTCAACCAACTTTGGTGCCATTTGACATAGTGTAGCACAACTGGGACATTTTTGTCTATTTGATATTTGAATCCGAATATTGTTATGGCACTCTTTCATTTCGGAAGTTGAAAAATGTTAGATATGCCCTTTCGAGGTTTCTCCCACAAAAAAAGGTTCGATATCGAAGTGACGAATGGTTCGTTTTTTCGGTTTTATGCTACAAAATTCGTGACTACAGTATGCATGCTTCTTTGACAGGTTTAATCTTTCAGTGATGTCATTGATGGCACCTCATGCCACGCGGCACACACATGCACGAGTATACTAAGACTAATCAGACTCTTATGGATAGAACATTCCTTTTTCAATTTGAGCTCAGCTCAAAACCTGCATATACGCACATGAGGTGTGCCTTAGAATTTCACTCTTTAGGCCTGTTTGGTTTGGGGGAATTTGGATTTGGATCCTTTGGAAATCCCAAAACTCTTGCTGAGTTGTGTGGTTCTGTGATATTGGGAGATGTTAGTTTTTGATCCATGAGTACATTTGGTTGTTCGATTGTTACTGAGCTCAGAGATGCCCCAGGGGAAGTACATAACCTCGTGGCAAGTAGCAGCAGCATATATTTGTCCATGCACATATTGTACTGTTCTTACTCTATAGGATATTGATCCATCGACAACAACCCAGACTGAAATAAGTCAATCATACAGCAATATATTCACAACAAATTTAGATTTCTATCTGAAAAAGTCCGGACAACTGAAATATGGCATCAGGTACAAACAGAACTCAGGTACATGCTCGACCGATGTCTTGACCAAACATCCCTGAATATTTAGTGGCGAAATTTACCCCCTTTCTGCTCACAGAGTCCCAATTGATGAAATGAAAAGTTGCTAAATCACAAACATCATATGGAGTTACATAAAGAATAAAACGAAAAGCATAGTAAGTAGTACGTTCCAACTACCTGTCCAGCATACACCGATCCTATTGTGCTCAACACAATTATACAAACCCAAGACGCTTTCATCTGCGCGGCATCGAAGAGCTCGCCGGATCGGGAGGAATCCTGGAGGGAGGCGGCGTGTCAGAGAAGAAGAGCGGCGTCGGAGGGGTAAAAGGCAGGGTGGTGTGCATGTGGACAGCCGTTATTTCATACGCTCGTAGAGTAGTAGTGTCCAATGTCGATGGCTCCATGCACTCCGAAGATGAGAAGAACATAACGTTAGCAGCCGTGCGTACGTGCCACACCAGATTTGAAAGGGAAACGTGAGAAATGGTCGAGTTTCGGCTAATTCCGGATTGCACTGTAAAACCATCGTTTAAGTGAACCACATTTGGAAAGGAAACGTGAAATGATCGAGTTTCGGCGGCAAGCCATCTGCCATACATAAACGATTTACCGCCTTTCTTTGTTCGAGCACTCATTCCTAGAATCCGGACCACCTCGCGTTCTTCTTCACATGTTCTATCTTTTCTTTCTTCTCTTTGGTGGTCTTTGGTGGTAGCTAGTAGCTGTGATGGCATTTCTCTCTTTACATGTCGAATTGAAGAGTAACTCTTACCAATCTTTCGATTTGAATCCCCATGCTTCTTCCACACAACCCATCTTTCTTTTCTTAGATCCGGCAAATACAAAGTTTATCCACTCATCCTTTGTCATCCTCACCGGCATGCTTCAAGTTTACCCATATTTGCGGTGATTTGTTCATCGATGTGGTTCTCCAATGGCCACCGACTCCTCCCACTCCAACCTCTTGCCACGACTGCAAGAGGCCCGAAATCACAATGAAGTTGGGTGGATTGATGTGATGAGGACCAACACCACCTGAAACTAGAATTTTACGGTAAACTAGAATTTGCAACCAGTCACAGCTGCAACCAATTCTAGTTTGCCCATCTCGAAGTTTCCGATCTTTTTCTTTAATATCACAGATGTAGCACAGTATAACACACACACTTGTAAAAAGGATGATTATTTGCAATTGTACAATTTTTTTGACATATATAGTTTCTTGATGGATTCTTCAAATTTAATCTTTTTATAGCTCAACAATAATGATATTCTTCTGCATTAATTGTTGCGAGTGTACATGTTATAGCACGTGTTAAATGGATCTTCTAGAATAAGATTTTTGTTACGAATAACGTAGCTGCACTAATTCGCGAAGAGATCTCACAAAGACGCTCTTTTATTATACTTGACACCAACAATGATTCGAGAAGTGGGCCCTTCCTCATTTTTCATAGGTTGTGAATGATTTTGTAACATCATCATAAGGCGTCCTTGTCCACTATTAATGTCGACGAAATGTCTCTCGGATAGTAAACTTGGGCACCCCGAGTCGGGAGACCGAGGTGCAAAGAGGACGACTTGGGGAACGACGCCTGGTGACCACGAAAACCACCCAAAGCTACCACCGGAGGTTAGTACAGGGATCGCGATGAGAAATGGAACTAGAATTTGAAGAGATGAACTTTTTTGACATGGGGTGTCGATGCGCCCTTATATAGGCAAAAACGACCCACGAGTGAACATACATTGATGCCCTTAGACAGGTTACAATCTTGTGTCACCGTACACTGGGCGAATCAGTACTCTTATCCTCGCCGCTATGTACTATATGCGCCGGCATATCCCTGATGCGCTTCGCCGGTATGGACCGCCACCGCGCTCGTCCCTTTTCCGTCGAGCCCGTCCGTGGGTGGATTCCTTCGCGTCCTGACGCCCTGGCGAGGTGCTGTCCCCGACCTTGGGACGAGGTTGACCATGGGCGAGGCGCCTGGCCTGGCGTCTCCGGAGCCTCAGACCTTGGCCTCGTCGTAGGGAGGAGTTGACATCGGCCTCGTTCGGGACTGGCGACGTGCTCCAACTCCGCCCAGTCCACGCCAGGGACGACATTCCCGGTCCTCGCCCGGGAGCATCTCGCCGAGAGGGACGACGTACCGCGACCTCGCCCCGGGTGCCTCGCCTGGTATTTCTGCGGGTCTGAAGAGGAGGCAATACGATTAAGAATAGTAAGAGGAAAAGTCGGACAGGGGGTACCTCGTCCCGGACGACGTGGCAGGGCTCCCCCAACAATAGCCCCTTGCAGGTACGGTCGACGAGGGGATCGACGTCGCCCACGGCTGCATCAGTCCCCTTTTTTTCAAGTGGGAGGACGCGGAGTTCAGGATGAGGAGCCGCCGGCTCCCGGATTCCGCATTCGCTTCGGCCCCCCCCCCACGGACACCCCGCTCCTAAATCTTCCGTTTCCGAGCATTCCGCCCACGATCTCGGATCGTAACTGCCGGGTCCGACTCCTCCGCGTTCGCCCGTTACGTTGCCGCGAACTTCGGTCCACCCCGGGCCTATAAATACCTCCCAACCTCCCTTTCGCGAATTCACGTCTGCCATCCTCAACCGCACCTCGCCGCTCACCGCGCCCAAGCCTCACAGCCTCGCGCCCGGTTCCTGTCCTCGGCACGATTCGTCGCTCGTATTGGATCGCGATTAAGCATCTGCAGGACGACCTGGCATTCGAGGAGGGAAAAACGACCATGTCGACTAGCAAGGCCGCTGCAGTTACAAAGCAAAAGGGGAAGAAGGCAGCCGAGAAGGTCACCTACACCTGGTGGCTCGGGACGACCCAAGCGTCAGAGACCACGTTGTCTCGCCTCAGCGCCGCGGGGAGCTTCCCTCTCGGCCTGGACGAGCACGGACCCATCCTCCCCAAAGAGGGGAGCACGCGGGCCACCCCACCGGAGGGACATATCGTTGTCTTCACCGACCAGTTCAGGGCCGGCCTAACCTTCCCCGCCGCGCCCATCGTCCAGCTCATCCTGGGCCACTTTGGCCTGGAGATCTCGGATCTCAACCCCACGGTGATCTCGCGCCTAGCCATCTTCGAGTGGACGATGAGGACGATGAGGATGGAGAGTATGGCGACCTGCTTCGCCATGTTCTATGAACCGGTGATGACGACGTCGCTATGAAGATGCTTAAGGGGGGGTAGTTCCGAGAGTTTGAACAAAGAACCTGCACTGGAGCTATGAAGATGTTTTGCAACAGAAGACCACGCAACCCTGCCCCTGTTCTCCTTCTAATCTATCTGAATCTCGAGGATGAGATTCCTTTTAAGGGGGTAGGTTTGTCACGCCCCGAATTTCCAAAACCCGAAAATTAGGGCTTTCAAAAACTTTTTGTTAAATAACGCTAACCGAAGTACATCGGAATAAAACTTAATATCAAATCATTCTAACCCTAAAGTTAATCCGACCAAAACCATTCGCCCTTGCGTCCCCGCCACGACAGCCTGAAGCAGCTGCCACAGCCGTTGCTATCTTTCTCTGCCGCAGCAAGCCACTCCTGCCGCGACAAGCTTCTGCCGCGTCACCGATTCCCCGCCATGGCATCTCACAGCAGCTACCGTCGCTGCCACGCCTCTGCCACGGCAACCTCCTTCCCTGCTGCGGCAATGCCACGCCGTTGTTCCTTCTCACCGCGGCAGCCGAATCCCACCGTGGCAAGTCTTTCCCCTACCGCGGCAGTACCGCGGCAACATTTCTTCGCTGCGATAGCCCACCTCCCCGCCACACACGCACAGACTCGGAATAACCTAGGCCGCGACTACGGCTAATTACTACACCATACCCTAGCTAAATTTAAACATATACATGCCCTAAACTTGCTCCGAACGACATGATCTTTTGCCACCTACCTCGCCAAGCCATATCATGAATATATGCACATATATACTGCTTTTGGTTTAAGCGCGAAAACCCTAACGCAATAATACCCTAGTTCAACACCTGCGCAGTATACGCTGATATCTCAACTATACCTTGTCACCAACACGTCCCAAGCCGAGATAGATGTTTTATCTCGGGTTCCATGTCTCTGCCCCACCTCGCCGCGCTTCGGAAACCCTAGCCCTAGCTTCCGACCATTTCCTTCTGTTTAAATTTCAATTCTTTCGAAACCCTAACCGCGAAGCCAAACCCTCTCCAGCATTCCGAAAATGCTGAAATAAATCAGGGGACACCCTAACAATATGCCTAATTCAATTATTGCATAAAATACCAATGTCCAGTACAAAAATATCTATGAACAAAATAAATAGGCTTTAGAACAAACAAGAGCGTTGCACTGCAATCCCTAGAGATACATTTCCAAAAACCCCGATAAATTTCCACAACGGTCCTCGTATGACTGGAAGAGCGAATATGTAAAATCATGGGCATGCCCAGTTCAGAAACTTCAAGAAAGCAGCAGCGAACACCACCGTGCAAATTAAACATTCGCATAAAATCATAAGCACGACTGCGATACAAACACCCCTTAAATTCTCCTCGCACCTCATCTCCTTGCAACAGCATTCGGTGTCAAATTTTTCCAGCGTCTCGTCATGTCATGAACCCTTCAGTCACTTCCTTTAAAACCAAACACGTTGTCTTCTTCCCTATGTTTCTTCCTCCTCCATTAACTCCCATCCTCTCTCTTTTCATCACCAAACGCTGCTCCGTCCTGCTGCACCGAGCCACGCAATCACAAACTCTGAATTCGGTGCCTAACTCTTCACCATTTTCCTCTGCCAACACATTGCTACATCTTGCCACGCCATGCTCCAGTCTGAAGCCAGTGCCTAACTCTCACTATTGCTCTACAGCGTAATCTGTCCACCCCATGCACCTCCTTCAATGCACTGTCCCAGCTATTTCTGAGCTCCTCTCTCTCCCGTTCCTTTTCCCCCTACCACAGCACGAGCTGCCCAAATCAGCACACACCGAGCTCAAGCCAAGCTACTCCTCCCAATCTCCCTCAAGCTCCTCCTCTACCCGAGCTCCTCCACCACTCTCTACTCTTGCTCCTGAGCTCCCCATATCCTCACCTTCCTCCTCTCATTGGCAAGCTAGCAACCGAGCTCTCCCCAGCACCTTCCCTCTGGTTCCTCAACTGAGCAGCATCAGCACCAACTCCCCTACTTCTTCCCCATTCTCGAGCTGCTATTCTCCTCAATCTTCTCAACCCGAGCCTTCTGCCCCTGCCATTCTTCTCACTTAAGCTACTCCAAGTCACTCCACCCGAGCTGCTCTCGTTCTGAAGTAGCCAAGACCGAGCACCTCCACTGGACTCCCTCCGCCGAGCACGCCGCCACCTTCTCTTCAGGATCGGCATGGGAGCACCAACCGAGCCGCCACCGCTCCAAATCCTCGCTGCCGACCGCCCCGTTCATCTCCACCGGCGCTTTCCCCCTCAATCCCGCCGCCTCGGCTCAGTCCCATGCCACCATTCCACCCGGACCAGAGTACCTCGCCGCCTCCTCCCGCCGGATCTACGCCGCCGTCGGAGCTACGGCCCCGTCGCCGCCGCGGAATACCCGATGCGCTGCCGCCGCCATGGCCGAGCTACCCCGGCGACTCCCCAGCTCCAGGACCGCCGCTAGGCCACCAGCACCCGCCGCATATTGCTGGGCCACATCATCGCTTGTTTTTCCGCTGCAAGTTTATAGCCGTTGGGCTACAGGTATCAGACATTCGACCTTTACGGTCTATGTACTTAAATTCGTATGTATGTCGATGATATACAGGTTAACTTGTGTCTACCGGCTACTGATCCAGGGACCGGTATGGTAATCACAAGGGAGTATCCGGCTTTAAAACCGGGTACGCCACAGCAACCCCGCTCGAGCGACAAGTAGTCGGCCTCTACCGAAAAGACAGGTAAGAACTGGTGCGACTTCCACCAAACCAGCTCGCATGACCTTCGGCTAGTCGGCGAAGGTGAGGATTCAGGTCAGTTTCGTCAGACCACGACAACGCCTGGACAGGTGCGGTGCCCCAGAAACTGATGCCCTCGGTAGTCGTAGGTTGGCAATAGCACCATTTCTTTTGTCACCCCGACCAAGAGCTCTTGCCGGCGAAGTCAATGTATTCTTCGGCTTTGCCTCCCCGAAGTTGGAAGCCTACACTACTGACGACCTTGTTGCCAACTTTCTTCTGGCTGTAATAGTACCTGAAGAGGTCGAGGGGAGGTCAGGTTCCCAGAAATGTCTTACATAGATGTGTGAAGGCATTTAGCATCACAAAGGAGTTAGGATTGAGATTAATGGTCTCAACCCTATAGAACTGGAGCACGGCGAACAGGAAAGATGTCAGAGGGAGGAAGTATCCACAGCGAAAGAAATTCGAAAATACTACCAGCCATCCTTGCTCCGACGCGGGTGTTCTTTCGTTCTCAACGGGGCGGAACTCGACCCCGTGCTGTGACTGGATGAAGGTGAGTATCTCCGACGTCGTGAACTGATTGGGCGTCAGCTCCGATCGTTCCTAGGAACCCTTGTCAACCGCGGAAGTTGATCTCGTCATGACCAGAGGATGAAGCGCTTCCTGGTGAGCAAGAAGAAGAAGATGGAAGGTGAAAATCTGGGAGTAGGAGCGGTGCAAAAATTTGGACCCCACAGTCAGTCTTATATGACCAAGAGAGAAGTCAGGGATCAAACGGTTGTTATGGCTGCGCCTACTGAGCCACGTTTTATCGTAATAAATGCACGCAGTAACTTTCGGTGCACGATCTTCGGTTTTTGCCAGAAAACAAGGGCAACAGGCGCATGACGCAATGTGTCACAAAACCCGGATGTTAGAGAGATATAGCTATAAAAAGGAGGGAAAAGAGATTTTCACCACCATGCGAAATTTCCTCCGAGATGTTTCAACTCTTTGGACATCCGCCGAATCCAAATAAGCTTAGTTGCAGAAATCACGGGCCTGCCTTAAGCACTCGGAGTAGAGCTCCTATGTTTCCTCCTCGAAAGAGGGATGACTCGGGGGCTAAAAAGCCACTCAGGATTATCCAATACCTGAGTAGAAGAATAGGTTGCTCCGAGTAGGTAACTCAGCTTACCCAGAAGGTAACGTCTACGAACCAAGGGTACCTCTGGTCGAATGAACTACCCGACTAGATCCATTTTTGGTTAACCCATCCGGGCCCCATTCCATATATTGATGTGGGGCTTGATGACGAGTAATACGTTAATACCATATACAAGGTAATATCTGTATACGGATACCCTGGATATCTGGAGCCGCTAACGTAGCAGCTCAGGAATTTGGAGGATAAGGAGTCCTTACATGATAAGGGCCAACACCTCTAAACTAGGAAGCCAATCCCTGTGTTCAAGCAAGACGGAATCTCAATTAAGAGATAAGTCCATGACCTCTACGACTCAAGTCATCCCCAATATAAAGATCCAAGGACCCCCAAGGGAGAGAAAAAGTTCAACCAGAGAGAGTATGCCATATACAAGCAAGAAGCCTTTGGAGATTAAGCCCTAGCATCCACGAGAAGACTCCACAAGCCATTTAGATCTACTCGGAGAAGATCCCAACTAGGTTAGATCTTATTTAGGATAGCCACTAACATCCCCTCTTTGTAAGCTACTCGAGATTCAATATATGCCAACAGGATGTAGGGTTATTATCCCACAAGAGGCTCGCACCTGTATAAAAATCTTGGTCCGTGTTCCCCGATACTGCTACACCGGTCCCAGAGGTCCCTACCCTTCAACAAATCTCTCTGTCTCACACTACCGTAAGATCGGCGGTTTACCAATCGTCGATAGATGGCGCCGACCGTAGGGACCTCTTCGGCCATTTCCGTCGAAACGGTATTGGATTCAACATGAGACAAAAACACCTCTTGTGGTAAATTTCCTTTTAGAGGAATTCATCCATTTCTTCTCCAAAATTCCTTTTGACTCAAAGATGTCTTCATAGGAACTTTACAGGAATTTCAAATAAAATAGCTCAGACCCCACGTAAAAAAAGATTCTTACAAACTACAAACCATAGATTCCCTAAATCTAAGTTTGAACTTACATGTAGCGTTGCCAGGTTCATTTGACACACTCGAGCATAGCGTGGCAAGCAGGGATCATTTTTGAAATTAATTTAGAGTGAAAGTTGCTTCTAAATGTTAATAACAAAATATTTGAAAAGGAAATCGTTGTTCGTAGATGTACTAACCATAAAATTTTCAGGACAGTAGAATTATTTGGCTAGATCTAGTGGAAAGAGATAATTATGTGAAACAAAACACATTTTTTCGTGATGCGAGAGGAAGACTTGTTACCTCATAGTTTTAAAACTAAGTAGACAGTGAGACTATCCTTGATCGGTGGGTTCTCAACCTTGTGCGTACACCATTACATCTTAGGGAGACTTCTTGTGAAACAAACACATTATCCAATTAAGGTAACAATAACGCATATGCATTTATTTTATGTAAATGTGGATTTTCTTCTATACTTTCATCTTCAACGTTAAGTTTGACTTTTTAAAGAAAAATCTAATTCTAGTTGTTTCTAACTCCACCCTTGGAGGCTTCTAAAGTCGAGGAGTGGTTATAGGATTGAAAATAGATGTGCTAGAGGATGGGTCGTACTACACCATTCATGAAGTATATGATAGCATAATAGTTGCACGACTAAAATAATGAGTTCCTTCGATTTTATAGGACAATGCTTTTCTTCTAAGAAACTTCAAATGTTCTGGAATTTTATGTACAGATGTAGCTTTACTGAACTTTCTAAAGAAATGAAACCAACATGAAGATTTCTTAAATTTATTTGGCACAAATAAATTTTATGAAATTGCTACTTCCTCCGTCTAGAAATGTATGGCGTATTTGATTGTTTAAGACAAGACTTTGACCAACAATTACTCTATTACTATATAATTAATGTGATATGAAATTAATATCATTAGATTCGTATTGAAATGTAGTTACTTATGATTATGATTTTGTATCACATAAACCATATATTAATAGAGTAATATTTAGTCAAAGTCTTTTCTTAACCAATCAAAATACACCTTATATTTCTTGTCGGAGGGAATATATATCAGTCTAAGCTTAAAACCTTATGAAAAGATAATACGAAAGGTATTTCTCTCTTCCTAAAACAAGAAATAAGAAGAATGAGCATGTCTTTGAGTGCACATCACCATGTTTATGTGATGTACAATTTTGCAATGCCTACTTTTAATATCGGCAAACGACCATTGCATCAATAACTCTTTGTAATATTTGCCTCCTAGTAAAATCTAAAATTAAAATATTACTCATATTTCTAACATTACCGGTCCTAAATTTTATACCCAAAACACTGTTTCAGTGAGTAACCCTCCGGCTCTCCCTCGTTAATTTATTTTCACACTAAATCCTCATTCAAATCAACACTCACAAGTCACAACCCTCACTCTCTTTCTAGGAGTCTCACAACCACTCTTAAGGAACAAGAACAAAGAACCACATAGCTCCCATCTCTTTTCTTGTGCAAAACGATTTTCTTGAGAGCATTTAGAATTTTAGATCACTCCTGTATTTATGCTCTCATGACAGGCATGAATCTATATAATAATAATAGTATGTAAAGAATTTTACTAGAGAGGTTGTGAAGTGGCCATCTAGTAGAAAGTGACAATTATGAGAAATAAGTAGAATGTGACAAGAACGTGGAAGAAAATATATCAATGCTCATTTTGATGCAGATACGTTATTCGCTGTTTTTGGGACATAGAAACCTCTAAGTAATTCCTTCTACAGCCATTGAGAGTCTCCAAAGGCAAACATAAGGATGGAGCAATAAGACTCAAACTAGGGGTCAAAGGTTACTTGCCATGCGAAGTATAATACGAAAATCATACGACATAGACAAGTGGCTTCTTATTTTTAAGAAATTCATGTGTGTTATAATTTGAATTTAGAGAAAACAGTCCAAGTTATAAAAAAAGAGTGTCTATTTCTAAGTCTTAGAAATAATTATTTCTAAGTCAATGATCCTAGACGTGATTCTTGATCCAATGATTAATTAGGTAGTTACAGATTTTAGAAATTATGTGCAACTTTAGATTTAGAAATGTGCAACTAAGTAGAATTGAGGAGTTGTATATTTTTTATGTAAATTAAGCCCTAAGAAATAACAATTTCTCAGTCGTCTGAAAAACAACAATTCCGTTAAACAAAGGCAAAGAATGAATTTGTCTTTAAGGATAGACCCATAATCTAGTAGGAGCAATACGTGTTTATTTTCACACACCGAGTTCGATTCGTAATATTAGAATGGTACGTATTTAATTAGAGTACATATAAACATGAGTATTTGCGTGCATGTCGTGATAGAATGTATGGTGCGCATCTTTCATGTCCATAAAAATAGATGATAATCATTTTGTCAAGTAAATTACATACTCGTATACTCGTAGAAGAGTATGTGCTTCTAGAAGATCCCTTACGAAACATGCAAACCAGAGTGCACGTACGGTGTGCCAATACCATCAAACCGTTTCCAGGGCAAGGACAGCGTCACCGCACCGCACTAAAAGCGCACTACACCCGACGGTTTTTGAGTCACACGGTCACGCGCAACGGCAAAACCGCGCGGATCCCCTTCACGTGTCCACGCGGCGGTTCTTATCCACTCGCCCACCTCCTCCCCTCCCCTCTCCATTATAAATTCTCCACCACCCCGTCGCCTGGAGCCACAAATCCCATCTCATTTCGCGAAGCCCCATCAATTTCATTTCTCACCCAACCCGTAGAAGCTTTCGAGCGAAGCAAGCAAATTAATGGCGATGTCACCGTCCGCGTCCGCCGTCTCCTTCTCCGCCCGCCTGGCTGCCACCAGGCCGCGCGCCGGCCCCGCCCCCGTGGGAGCTGGGCGCGTCCGCGCCGGCGCCCCCGAGGGAGGCAAGTGGTGGGCGCCGCTTGTCGGGTGGTCCGGCCGCGCCGACTACATCGAGGTCCCGGCGCCGTTGGTGGTGGAGGAGGTGGAGGCGAGGAGGTCGTCGTCGTTCGTGGGGGGTTTGACCGAGGACAAGGCGCGGCAGCTGCGGCCGCGGATGGTAGAGACGGAGAGCTTCCACGACGCCATGTACCACTCCGCCATCGCCTCCCGCCTCGCCCGCTCCGCCTAGCCCGCTGCCGCCGGAGAACCAACCGACCAACTCGCCGACACCATCAGAAGAAGCTGCCGTGCCCGTGCATGTACATAGTAGGTTCCTCTTTCGATTTGGATCATCTGTTGTTGTTGTGGAGGAGTAGGAGGAGAGATTAGAGAGGGAAGGGATCTGGTTCTAGGGTTGGTCCCTCCCCGTCCTCTCCACCGCGACGCTCCCCGATTTGTCTCCGTTTTTACTTTTCGTGATTAGGAAGGACAGATGTTTCGATCTAATCCAATGTTCTTGAAAAATTCGGGATCTGTAATTACATTGTGTCAGATCTGCGAGAATTATAATTCTTGTGGATCTGAACATCTATTAATTCTGGATCTGAACATCATTGCGCTCGAAATCTTGTGTTTATTTGTCCATTAATTACCGCGATGTATATGTAATTAGATCTCGTGCGCTTCAATTGGGGATTGGGAGGATCGATTAATACTAGACCTAGATTTGAGAGTATCAGCCTGTCCTGCCTATGTTAAGCATTATCAACGATAATGCAGCTATAAATCAAAATCACCTCGTAGGTGCTACAAGCACTACGTGTGATCCTTGGTGGTAGTAGTAGTACTCTACCAACCTCCACAAACTGATGTCTTTGGTTGGGTAGATTACTTGGACTCCTTGTTTGGATTTCATGAACTGATTGATGTACCTTCCCGTGATCAACAGCCATAATAGTATTATCGTCTATTGAACCGCCCTGCCTTCAATCGATCGACCAGTTAATAAGGGTCTCTGACCGTGTGGTAGTTTATGTGCTACTTATCAATACGATACAACGTAAGGTGCTTATACATGAGGTTTTTAAAAAGAGAGAACATAGCTGTACATCATGTAAATTTTTTCTGTTCAGATTATGCCCCCTTCTAGACGGTTTCGGCTTGTACATAAGCCGGTTTAAGCTTAATGGTGTGAGGAAGCCTGATAAGCTCCACCATCCCCTTCTAAATAGTTTCTGAGATCTAAGCTTATGGCCAGAGATGAATGTAAAAAGTTTGTAATACCCTTTGTGTTATTTGGTTGTTGTTTGAGGTGATAACACCATTCGAGTGGATATTTAGCAGAACAATATTCCAAATTTTGAGTTGTATGATACACATTTTACTCAACCTTGTTGATGGTGGACAGTTCCACTATATGGCATGGATCATTTCAACATAAATAAGAGAATGATATGATGTTTTCTAATAACTTCATAAGACATGAAAATTGAACAACAAAGGTCAGGAAGTAGTAATAATTGGTACCATTGGGATGAAAATTATGATGCATCTATATATGATTTTTCCATTAACAAATGTACACATATTGTTAGAATCTTATGCAACTCATTACAAATTGGATTATACAGAAATCAAATTGGACTATAGCACCAATCAACAAAGGTATACAACTCATTACAAATCGAATATGGAAATCAAATTGTTGATTCAACATGATCCTCATTTGTGAGCAAACAAGAATCAGCAAAATTCTTCAAAGATGAACATGAAGAAGAATTGCCGGCCACCAAGGCTAGCACGCCGTGCATTGCCAGCCACCACTCCGGCATGCTGCTGCTGGCATTGCCGGCCACCACTCCGGGTTTGAGGTCCGTGGCCGTGGCGTTCGGGGCGGCGGTGGGCCAGATCTGGCGCGGGAAGTAGAGGCGGCGGGGGGCGGAGCGCGGCGCCGGCGAGAGCGGAGGAGGGCGGCACCGGCTGGTAGTCCCCGCTCCTCTGCCGCGTCAGGGACGAGCCGCCACCGCCCGCCTCAAGGACGACGCTGCCGCGCTCCTCACCGACCTCTGGTCGGAGTGGCGCTGCTTGGGAGGCGCGGCCAGAGGGGCGGGGCGGGGGAGGAGGAGGGCGAGGTGGACCAGGGCGGAGCAGATCCGGGGCCGGGGCCGGCGGGGGAGGAGCCGGGTGCGACAGCGCCGGCGGGGGAGGAGCCGGGTTGGGCGGCACCGACGGGGGCGGAGGAGGGTGGGACGGGGCGGGGGAGGAGGAGGGCGAGGCGGACGGGGACGGAGCAGATCCGGGGCCGGGGCCGGCGGGGGAGGAGCCGGGTGGGACGGCGCCGACGGGGGAGGAGCCGGGTGGGACGGCGCCGGCGGGGGCGGAGGAGGGTGGGGCGAGACAGGGTGGGGGGAGGAGGGTGGGGCCACGCCGGCGGGGGAGGAGCCGAGTGGGGCGGGCGGGGGCACGAGCCCAGGGTGCGGGTGAGGGAAGAGTGTGGGTGAGGAGAAAACGAGAGGATTTTTTTATATATAGTGAATGTCAGTGGCGGGTAAATAATGTAAACTAGCGATGATAATACGGTAATTCGTGGTTAGTTTTGTTGGAAGAAGCTCGGGAAGTCTCAAAATATAAGGCTTCCTTCCATCAATAGAATTTGAAGATGGTTAAATTTTAAGCTTAAGTTAAGCTATGTCTTTTAGAGGACTTATGACTTTATAAGGCTATAAGCTGCTCCATGAATCCTTTAAAAAAGAGCCTTTATTTTATATTAATTAGTACCAACTAAATAGCGTAAGCATCTTTTAAGTATGACTGTATAATCAAGCACTTACGCTATAAACATCAATACTAGTCTAAATGGTAAAAAAGCATAGATACTAGTTTATATGGTAAAAAATCGATTTATTATGTCAAACATCTCTTTAAGCACTTACTGCCGGTTCGGTAGTACTTGTTAATCAGTGTGATGCTTACTCGGTGTGTGTTCCCTCTTTCGTACGAAGCATCCTAGAAAGCTTAGACTGGAACGAGAAAATAAAATCTAGTTAGCAGGCTTAGTAATTGGCTATACAGTTTTGGAAGGACATGGTATTATGGGTGGCAGAGCGAGAGCTCAACCGTTTCCTGGCCAGCTAGCACTCGACATCCATCCAGACCCAATTCGTGCCTTAGCTAATTTCCGCACCACATTTTCATGCGCATCAACACTCGCCTTCTGGAAGGGCAAAAACCACTCAAAAGACAAGAACAAAGAACTGCACACCTCTATGATTTTGTTAAGAGCCTCTGGAAGGCTAGACTACTGTATTTCCGCTCTCATGGCACGGATAAAATCTATGAGAAAATCATTAGAGCGTTCTGAAATGGTCATCTAGCTAGTGGAAAGTGACAATTGTGAGAAATTCAACTGGTCATCTAGTATATGAAGTGACAAGGATGGGGAACAAATAGATCAATATTCTATATTTATATAAACCTGTTTTTGTACTTCTATTTTCTGGGTTAAGTCTGACGAGAACATTTTTTTTCCTCTTAAGTAATCCCTTCTGTAGCCCTTGGAAATCTCCGGAGGCATGATGAAGTAATTAAGACTAAACGTAGGGATCAGTGGGCCAGTGGCCGCTCACAAAAGGCCAAGGTATAAGAAATGCTTTACAACGCAATGCAATTTCGTGGCCAGGAATGAACATACTCAACCAAATAGAACAGAAACCTAGGTATGAGCAAGAGTGTTTGCGACCACACATTAGATCCGAAGATAGACAGGGTATATCTTATTTAATCACAATGCGCGCACGCATATGACATCCAATCTATTTTAGCGTCATCTCTCTTGCAACCTGAGTGCTATTTCAAGTGAGGTGGTTCGAATTTCGGATGAGTACCTCAACAAGAATTAACCTCTCACACAACCCATGAAGAGAGGTGGCTCCTTAGCGTTAAGGACCCTGGCGCTGAGACCTTAGCCACCCCTCTTGCAACCTCAGTACGGTTGCATGAGAGGAGGCTCTACAGAATGATTAGATTCCTCGGTGTCGATGTTCGTTATGTTACATCTCTTGCAACCTCGTAACAATAGAACGATAAAAAAAATTCTAAGCTCCTGGGTATGTTTAATCCATTCTAGGTTTATGGCGCTAATTGAAGTGGTGAATCAGGTACCGATCTTTCGATTTTAGGGATAACTATAATTTTGAGAATTTGACCCGCTACGAACATACATGATTGATATCCACGGCAACCGCTAAACCAAGTACACGACGTTATCGATCTTGCTAGACGCACGGTGATTTATCCACGAGGGATTTTTCATACAAACAAATCGAAGGACAAGCAAGAAAATAATAGTGTAAGCAATTTGAAATTGTGAATATGCTAGATATGACAATAATCTCAACAAGATGATAAAGTGGGGTTCCACGAGCAGTCTTTACAATAGGTCTATCCAACACTGGAGAAGATCACAAAGTTTACACATGTTTAAACTCTTAACTAAACAAAACTTGCCAAAAGTAGAGACGTCCAGGGGATATTTATAGGTGGAAAAACATCCCTGGATCGACTCTGACTCGAACCGACCTAAGTCAGTTGGGGTAGTTTGACCGGCCCTAGGGGCAGTCTGACCAGCCCTACCAACTTTGGGACGACGACTCAAGAACTAAGGACTCTAAGGCCAACAAAGGCTTGGCCAATAGACACGTCATCAGACTTGAAAATATGAGTACGTCTTTATTCTTCTTGTCTTGATTGAAACTTTTGTTGATCTTCAAGCAGGTTTCTCGGGTCATCATCTTCATGTTGTTATGGGGGCTTCAAGGTTCTAAAGTCATCACTTGAAATCCCTCTCGCTCCAAGCTTCATCTTGAGTATCAATAAGCTCTCATTCTTCTTTTCAATTTTTCTTTATCTCTTGTTTTCTGCTTTTGAGTTCTTAATTAGGTTATTCACATGTGAACAGACATTCTTCTAAAATGAAGTGTTGGATGGAAAAGAGACCAACACTCCATTTTAGAGGAACATTTGTTCACATATCATTTCTAAAAAGAAGCGCATCTTTTCTAAAAGGCCCTAAAGAAGCGCATTTTTTTGCTTTTTGTGTATGCAGATCATATTTTCGGTACTACAGGAAATAGGTTCTGGAGATGAAAAAGTAGGCCACTATTTCTTATTAGCTCTTAACCTAAGAGATGAGAGATTTGAGGTGGCCACTATTTCTTATTAGCGGTTAACCTAAGAGATGAGATATTTGAGGTGCTGGATTCGATGCGGACAATGGAGAAGCTCGAGCTGAAGCAATGCATGGACACATTGATGGATGAAACAAAGACCTTATGGAAGAAATACTACAAGAAGTCAAGTCGCATGAAGAACATTGACAATTTCAACTTTGATATAATACTATTCTTAGTGGATATTAGACCACTATCTAGAACTCCATGCTACATACTATCAGTCTCTCATGCTCATGGTAGCTATTAGTGGTAGCTCATTCTTGGTTGGTTCACAAGGGAGGCGTCGCACCCCTATTTATACATGTACAAGCCTATTGGATTGGTGCCAAGTGATGACAATCCAAAGCCTACAACTAGAAATACCTTTTTTGTAGAATTATTCTTAAAATATCTAAGTCTAGATAATTCATACTTATCTATGAAGAGATTTACATTTGCCATGAGGTATGACAAGTAGTTTATTCTAGAACCATCATGGCAAACATTTAGTCTTTTGCAAACTTCTAAATACTTCTAGAAGCCTCTCAAGTATGCATTGTATTTTTCTTAACAGTATTGAAAGTGTGCAACTTTTGTAAAATGTTATTACAATTTTTAATCCATAGATTATATATGGGGTAAGGCATGGATGAGGGTGGCTTACAAATGTTACTAAGTTTTTAGACAACTTAGGAATAGACAATTCTTCTAACCCACTCTCACTTAATCTTTAAAAATTGATCTCTGTCGCATAAATAATCCACTCTCGGACCCTCAGTCCATCCTGCAGCTAGTTCCGAGTCTCTCCATCTCCTTCCTCCAACATCAATAGCATTGTTGGTGCCTATGCGCCAGTATCAAACATCTTCTTCCTCGTCACCATGTACTTCGTCCATGTCGTGGCCCGAGACACGGCCATCCTTTTCAGTAGCACCACAACAGCGAGTGGTGCCACCTTCATGTCCTTCGGTGGCCTGACGAAGTAAGGCACAGAGACACGCTCACACCCTCGGTTCACGACAGCCCGGTGCAGCTAGCTGTGGAAATGACCGTTGGTGAGGATGTGCAAGAGGCCGCTGATAACAATTCGAGCGCCGCTGCATGGCTGGCAGCATCACCCACCAGTTGGGCCCACACTGGAGCAACTGCAGCCCCAGCATGAGGCTCTTCTGGATGAGCGTGAAGAAGCCTGAATCAATGTGCGCCATGAGCCCGATCTCGCGCTTCGGGTCCAGACACTTGGGGTACCTACACACACAGTTGCATGCACTGTGCGTCACACCTGAGCATGTGTGGCCCAGCCCGAGCTCAATTTTTCAGCCTAAAAGCCCAAAATAAGCTTGAAGAGTCGAAATATAATATGTTTATTCAAATTATAATTAAAATAATACTATTAAATTCTAAAAATAATTAATCTAATAAGGTTTAATTCAGGAAAAGCTACTTTTATGCTTTTCGGGCAGGGCTTGGACTTGGCATTTTTAGATCAGTTTTTTCCGTACCTACTCGAAACCCGACCCGGCCCGAGGTATGCCTAGGTCTAGTGTATGTCGTGTCACTGACAGTTCGTGTATATGCCATATATAGGAAGATATCGTGGTACAGGTTCAGGTGCATCGTGTCACGGATATTTCGCTCCGTCACACCGGCGGCGATCTTGTCGTCGGCGAGCCCGAGCGCCTTGAAGAACATGGCCAGTGCCTTGTCGCCGAGAGCCCTCATATCCTTGTGGTACTGCTCCGTCACGTCGCTGGGCGCACGCAACGCATGCAGATGTGTGTTAGTAGTGCACTCGCCGGCGCACGTAGCTCGTTCCAGCGATGCGTTAATGCGTTATGCATAGGCCTTCACGTACCATAAGCGTGGGTAGTCGTCGCCGCCGTCGGACCAGACGTGGCAGAACTCGGAGCGGACGGAGGCGGCGGGGAAGGTGTAGCCCTCGGATCACGTCAGCTTGGAGAAGTGGAGCGCGTAGGGAGGCACGCCGTAGCCGTTGGCGCGCCTCTTTGTCCCGCGCAGGGCGTGCGAACAGCAGGGCCGGTGCCTGGAGGCCCTATGGCAAGATAATACACGCACTTAAAATACTTTCCGTTTCCACTAAAAATCAATATTCGGTACATCATGTAAATCGGCTATTTTAAGCTTGAAAACATGGTCTTAAACTATACTCATTAAGAGCAACCAGAAAATTAAAAGTATATACTTCACCTCCACGAAAGACAGTATACTTAGGCACGAAAAGGAAGAGCCATCATCTTATCATTATCACCTACAAAACAAATTGGCAAGTCGTAGCTACCATGATTGTATATAAAAAAATGGATTAATTGGTGAACACAAGGATTATAACACGAATGTTTTCAGGACTCATCTGCTTGATTTTCTTTTTTTTTGTCTGATAAATAATTTTTCTAAGAAAGAACAATGCAGATACACGTAATCCAAAAATAACTCTCCCACCAACACAAGAACACATGTGTGCAAGTTTCTATACATGTTAGGAATTGAAATCTCCATGACCCTTCTTAACGTGGCACACACTATTTCACTGAATATGCACACATTTTTGCGCTCAGTTAAATTTGACATATTGTGCTGGTTCTAGAGTTCGAACTCGCACTTCTACTCCCACCACTATGCCATAGGACTATCTATGGATAAATACTTTGATAGTTGACATATTACCAATAAGAGAAAGAATTGGTGCAGACACGTAACAGAAGCACCTAGAGTTGGATGTTGATAATAACCGATGAAACAAAAGAAGGGGTAAGAGGAGTCCATATAAATTTCAGTCAAATATGTGAATAATGTCCTGAAAAGCACAAAACACACATATTTACCAGTTAGTAAACGATCGATCATGGAAAGTATGGAGTCGTGGAAACGTAGTGGGTGCATGGGCGACGACTTTCATTCATTTAATTGTATTTCGTAGCTAGCTAAGGAAGCATGCATGTTTAACAAGCATCACTCTGCCACCCACGGGGCCAAGGGTGGTCGCACCTTCTGCCCGCTCTCAGGGTCAGCACTGGCAAACAGGCACGCTAGGAGGTTCCCCGTAGACTTGAGCATGGGTGGCTCGGCTTCGTTGTCTAGCTTCAACCTGGCCCGATCGGACCAAGCTCGGCCTTTAGATTTTGGCGCGAAAGTTAAAAATATTAATTCCTTTTTGAATTTCTTTTATAATTACTCTATTTTGAACCAGGCCGAGATCCATCTTGATATTTTTAGATTAGGCTTTTTCAAACATGGCTCGAAACCAGACCGGTCTAAGGTTTACTAAGGCCTACTCCTCCAACACGCTGTGGCCTATGAGAAGGAACCTGCCCCGCTCCTCCGCTGCAGTGCCTCGGTGGCGGCGACGTCCGTTTCGTCAGTCATGTCAACCACGGGCACGGCGTCGACGTGCCCCGCCGCCTCGGCCACCACCACCACCGGGTGGTTGCGGTGTCCTATCCACGCGTGTGACTTTCGCATGCGCTCCGCTGTGTGGAAGTCGAAGTTGGCGGTGGCATTCCTGACGGAGGGCATGGTCGCGTGATTCTAGTGATCCAACAAGTTGAGCTGATGCGCTCGAGGTGATCAATTCGGATGAACACGAAGAAGCATATAAACACACAGGGTACAAGGATTTTAGGCAAGAGACTGAGTATAGATTAGCCAAATCGCACAAGCATTATATGCCAATAATTATGTCTCGGATCTGTATTAGCAAAATTAATTGGTATGAGATGAATCTGACCGAGCATGCATGTAATAAATAAGGACATCTCCAGCCGTATGACATTAGTCTTTTTCCAAATATGTCATGTAAGATTTTTGTTGAGTCAGAGGACAGAGAATAAAGAAAGAGAATGTTATCTTCTTTTGGTGAAGAGGTGGTCTCTTCACGCTTAAGATATCGCTATTTTCTTTATTATAAGACATGTCTTCTGTTCATCACATGTTTTCCTATTTAGTTTTAATCATCACATATTTTTATTAATCCGAGCATTAAGGGATAAATTATTCTGTAACAAGTCTTTCTTGTTTTCTATGAATGACATGGACAACATAAAAGAATATTAACATTTCTATTATTAGAGATGCCCTAATAGAGTGCTTGAGCTTGAACCAAATTGTACAGGGGCCAATCTAGCAAATTATGCTATGAATTCCTGATGAACATTTGCCAACTCACTCTTGATTGGCGCATAAGAGCATTTTCAGAGTTTGTTACTAAGCTTGTTACTAAAAAAGAAAGAATACATAACAAGCTCTCTAATAAATTGTTACTTAGACTTGTTACTAGGACAAATAAAGGTTATATATTGATAAGAGAGGATGAAGCCCACAAAATGAGTGCTTTAATTGGTAATAAGAATCTCTCCAACAAGATTTGCTTATTACTATCTTGTTACTGGTTATCTTAGTACAAGAATCCAGATTATTTTTTCTTAGAGTAACAACCACATCATCTTTTCTCTCTCTCTCTCTATTTTATATTAACAAAAAGTTTATGTGATAAGGCATTAGCATTGACTGATGTATATTGTAAGACATGCTCTGTAATAAATGTTAAAATTCCTATTTAGGAGGTAGGTCTTTATCACAACTCCTTTGTTTGTTCCATTTGAGGACTCTACGAAGAGGACAAGACTTTTTCCCTCCACATTAAACACGTACTTTGTCATGCTTTCCTTTTTCTCTCACGAAATTTTTTTCCCGTGATTTTCGTCAAGCCCGCCCCGTCCCATGAGCCACTGCCAGATGCAGCCACTTGCCACGATCATCAGCGGTTGGTGGTGCCCTCACCGCTAGTCCACCGCCTCGTCCTCTCCTCTCCATTCTTTTCTCAGCTAGCGTCTCCTACCCAAGCCAACTCAATCGCCGTCCACCTCGTCGGTCGCTCCCTGAGGCCCGTCCGTCCTCTGTCTTACCTGCTACCTTGATCTATGGGAGAGGGGTGAGTGGGGGCAATAACCCATAACCCTGCAGTCTTCGGCGCGCGGCACCGCTCGCTGTCGTCGTCATCGGGGAAGATACTAGGTCCGTGGTTTTCTCACTAGTTCTCTCGTTTTCCAGTTGTTGGAATGTATCTCTGGTTAGTCGGGGAAGACATCCGCTCCATAGCAGAAGTGTTTCACTTTTTATTTTTCGTTTTTTAGTTAACCCACGTGTGATTTCTTCACTTCGTATAGTATTATTGAGCTTTTCTGCGCACGCGTTATGCAAAACTGGATTGCATCGATCAGGCTTTGTTTCCATTTAATTGTCACCAAAATGTTTATCGCAACTCCTTACCTTCCCTCGTACCCTCTATAGATTTTCATGAGGCATGTGCGCATTTCGAAATATAAATTATGTACCCTCTTCTAAGATCAATTTCGAAAGTTCTAACCGGAAGATGTTCTTATTTTAGCGCTAACCAGCGATCAATTATGCTCTGTCTGATGCAAGCTTACGGGAGCCCGCTACGCGCTTCAGCGGGCTGCAACATACATTCATACATCCGGCAAGTGGACAAGGTACAAATTCTTATAATTCAAAATATTCTGTAGCTCAAATCGTTGTCCGATTCATGATTTGTTTTTATTATCAGATTTGTTACGACGAATAAAACAAAACTAGATCTTATATTGATATATTCTAACAACCTTTTTTTCTACCAACTTAGTTATGATGTGATAATGTAGCCCTATGAGTAACAAGTTATTAAGTGGTTGAACCTTGCACCTAACTGCTACCATATTAGATAGATTGTCTCAGGCAGATTCAACATCCCTCCACTACGCTTAGAAGAGATAACAATGAGATGTTATATTTCATAATTCTCCTCTAACATAGAGATATGGTGGTGGATACGTGAGATTCCATCTTTCTTGGATAGGCTTAAAAGGATTAGGGGAATATATTATTATGCACTAATAACCATGGATGAATAGTTTCATAAACATGGACCTACATATTTTTTCAAAGGCGCGTTTAGACATATGTAAAGAATGCATCATTATGTGTTTAATTGTTATATATGATTAGTTTTGATAACTATAATGAACAGGTTCGATAAGTATACATTGACACTATTTTCCTAAAGATTGGGTTTAAAAACATATGGATGTTATTATTATATGTTGATAGTTACATGTAAATAGTCTAGTAATTCTCGTATTACTGGTTGATAACTTCTAAGCTCGAAAAAAACATACATAAGTGGGATCTAATTTTGAAGCTGTCGTTATGATGAACTTAACGGTGAAAATGCATCGTGAATCAGGTGCATGCTCTAACAGTTAAAATATTTTGAATATTTGAAATTGATGAAATCTTTGCTTAAGTAAATTGACTTGAACTTGATTGTATGCAATTTATGAAGATACAGTTATGGTGTGCTTTTTTTCAACTTTTCCAACAGGAGCAACCAGTCAGAATGTTGCTCGCTAAAGCTACAGCGATGTCGCTGATTAGTCGCGTTCAATTAATTTTACATTCTGAAAAACAAGCCACTAGCAAAGCCAGTCAGGACATGTTCATGCATCAAAATTCAAAATTGCGTAAAAACGCCATCCACGTGTCTGCAATTAGCATTTGTTTCTTTTTAATATATATATAAGGAAATTAGCATTTGGTATGAGCCCGAAGTGGGAGTAGTCAATGGGTCCTCCTGCGCTAGAGTTTAACTGAGCCTTTATCATAGCCCCGAGATACAAATTACAAAAGGCAATTCTTGATATACAATATTCACATGGGCTAGAGAGGTTTATGAATGTTTGATCTGAAATTCAAAAGAAAATGAATCACTTTTGCTTTTGTTTTTTCTGCGCCTTATAAACACACGACACTCACCTCCACCACTTGCTTGTACTCTAATTAAATACAACACGTGTGGCAATCTTAGAGATTTAGATTGATAGAAATGAACAACCTCAATCCTAGCCACAGACCCATCTATAAATACACCAAATTTACAGAACTTAATGAGGCACTCTAGAAGACCCCAGTTGTCAACCTCTCCCCTCTTTCTGGTGTCTACGTCATCATTGCGTAGGTGGGTGATCTGCTAATTACCATGAACAATTTTAGATATATTTATTTTTTATGTTTTGTCTTAGAACTATGCTCTTCCGACAAATTATTATCTAGATATTTTTAAGTTCTTGATGGTAACATATTGTTTATGTAGAGTCTTTAATGCAAAGCTGAGTACTTCTCTACTTTTATCCGTGAAATTTGATCTGTAAAAAACAAATTACAGTACTTCACAGAGCATTGTCAAAGGCAGACACACCAACACCATACATGAAAAAAAACGATTCACACCATACATGGCAATAGAGACATAGTTACAGTTTTTATTCGAATAGCACTATTTGTTCACTGAGATGAAATGGTATGGCCTACAGGACAGCGATGAGTGTCCCAATTGGCGTGCATGATGATGTCTTCGAGCTAAAAAGTTATCCGCAGCAGCAGAGGAACTCCACGCAGCACTCGCACGTCTCATAGCAGCAGAAGCAGCAGCACAGTGTAAACATGCTGCAAATAACAAGCTTCCAATGTAAAACCCACAGATTTTTAACAAAAAACGAGTAAGTTGAATTGAGATGTACTGTATAAATTCCTATAGAAATATCTGAAAACTACTTCCATTTTGGATTGTGGCAGCTGATTGATCTCAAACTGATTCGATGATATGATTAGATTCCCAGTACTGGAGTGTGAAATACAAGGTGCAGGCAACGTTACATGAAGATGATCGGTAGCTTGAAGATGATCGGTAACTACTAGCTACCACTTGCCCAAAGGATGTCATTTTCCATTTGCCCAAATGATGTAACTTGCTTGCTGGATATCACTTTCAGGAATAAAGGCACAATATTGGTCAAAAATCTCTAACTAGCAATGACTAACCCAACAGTAGCCTTGATGATGATAGGTACTGGAAACTTTTGTTGTTCTGAAATCATGGTGCTCACAAAAAAAGAGGAATCAACTTTGTCGAGAGGAAGTTTTGCTGAAGACGAAAATCCACATATCAATGTGAAGTATTGAACCTGATTGGAGACTAAAAGGAAGAAAGAATTGGATCAGTTGAGTTAACTAGTTTCCCTAGAAAAAGATAGCCTTTCAAGGACTACCATATCCATATACTTATTTTCTAAATAACCTTGAACTCATATATATAAACTTTGTTCATCCAACCAACTAGACAGAACAAGCACTATGCTGAAAATACCCCGTTTCAACAAAAAAAATCTGAAAATTTACTCATGCGACCTTCTACACCTCAAGAAAGCTTCAGAATTCGTGGGGATCTCTCATGGATAAATTGCAAAATATGTCAACAAAAGTTCCACCAGAAAGCATATTAGAGAGAGCAATAAGAGTTATCGACAAGTAGAACACAACCAAAAGGTTACCATGCGTATAAGCAGCCTTTCTCCTCATGGCGCTTCTGAACATGATCGTAGTAGGACATGTCCTGCGCACTCGGAGGGTTATACATCTTGCTCTGTCTCCCTGCGGACGTATCTCCACTACACCAAAAGAGAAGAAAAAGGACTATGAACAAAGCAGGAAGATATATTGAGTAGTAGCTATCTGTGTGGATGTGAGGCCGCCTTTTATAGAGTTTCAACTCGAGGTTGCAAAGTGTCAGTGCCAACTTCCAAGCACCAGTGGAAACAGTAAGGACTTGACCAGGGCAACAATAAGTGTGGCAGTTGATGTGTTATTTCTCAGTGCAATAGATACATGAAAATTTTGTTCAATAAATAAAATTATGAAAACTACTTGTTAAAAGAATATCCTTAGCAACATAGAAAATTTGTTCATTTTATCAGTATATGTATTTTTCAGATCTTTGAAATAATGGAATTCCAAATCGCTGAGGGGGCTCGGAGGCCGCACCATTATACTGTCTCTAATGTATTTTTCAGATCTTTGAAATCGGTACTCAAGTCAATTTAGTTACTAGTATTAAGTAGTATCGTAACTATCAAACTTATCCTACCAAACCTTGTAGCAGGTCACATCAAAATTGGATGGGACCAAATCCATAGTGATGCCATGAGGTAGATCTCTTTCTTATGAGTATCCATCTGACAGAAAATGTGCACTGGACTTATAGCTGGATGCAAATGATTCAACATCAAATATTTAGGTGAAATTAGGCCCCTCCTGCATTCATTTATAGATAGTTGTACCAAGGGCCATACTTGATTTCATCAACTAGGTCCATCTGTCATTGTTCATAAATGCCAACATCCATTGCTTCATGATCACCAATTAGGCATGAAACTCGTGCTGACAAGGAGGGAAAGATACTGAAGAAAAGAGAATCCTATTTTATACTCGAGATTATCCAGATTTGTGCATATGGCAAAATGGCTTTGACAGATAGAACTTTATACAGTGATTGATAATATCAACACCAGAGGTTAAACTGTAAGGAACATTTTTCCCTTGTGGAAGAAACAAACACAAGCACATATTCCTAAATAAGGCCAAGATTTGAGATTTATCATGTCAAAGGCCGATCATCATTATTTGATGCATAGTACCTAAGAAATAGATACCACTTGCGCAAGATTAAGAGCCGATGGCAAAGTGGTGAAGCTGACAATATCAATTATGCAGTAATGTCCTTGTCATGAACTGGAAAGATGCACAACACCACAAACATCTTGGAATGCTTAGTGTGAAATCCAAATTTCCTGTGGTTTTCAGCTTGTTAAGCAGGGAAGGACATGATGTAGTTGAGTTATCAAATCATGAAAAGCACTATGAACTTATCTCATTGTATGTTCATCCATTAAATCAGGCGAATAGATCCATAGGAATCCGAAAAAACAAAAAATGCTGACATCCACATGACACCAGCTGCAGTTGGAAACTTTCCAAGAAAATCAAACAATCTCTCATATCCTCAGCTGTTCACAGAACAGTTGAGTGAAATCGGACATATCTTTTCAAAGAAAGCATTGTCCATCAGTCGAGAGTACACCATTAAAGAATCAAGGTTGGTCCTCAAACCAGCAACTATTAATTACAGACTTCGGCACAAGGCGCTTACGAAGTTAACAAAATGCCCTGCACAGTACCCATAGCTAGCTATAAATGGGGTGGAATGAAGTACAACTGAGCACACATCATATTATGTCATAGTGGGAGCTACCAGAGGAGCAGATATAGGAAGAACAGCAACGCTGATGTCTCCAGTTACTGGATGGAATGCTGCATTCCTCTCGAGGTGCTCCCATATAAGCCTTCTCCGCTCCTCAGATGCAGCTTGCTTCTCTTCTTCCTCTTGGAAATTTCTCTGACAAGCCAACAGCAATTTCTGATCCATGTCGAAGAACATCTTCCTGACGTTCATTGTAACATTCAGAACCGATTGGTTCCAGTGCCAACGGGCATTCCTTTCCAGAGCTGGATATATGATTGGCAAGATAACTTGGTGGTTTCTAGAAATCAGATCGAACAAGTGTTCGTTGTTCCACAGGAATAAGGCCCTTTCAGCAACCTGTTAACGAGGAAGAATAATATTCTTGAGTTTTCTAGGCTAACCAGTAGCATACAAATTATAGACTAAAGCACATGATACAAGTGCTTAGAATTAAAACACCAGGATTCTCCATTCATCTTTTGCCGCACTGTTGCATGGCACATACAAGTGCTTAGCTTATGTAAGCTTTACATAGGCATATGAAAGAAAATAAAAACTCTCCAACGAATAGCAAAAGGAGAAATGAAAACAATGTATACATTAAGTTTTCTTGCATATTTGCATTTGGCATAATTGATTAGCATTTCCCTTTGTGGCCATTAGCTTGCATCTACATCTGGTGTGTCGTTTGTTGGCGAACTATATAATCTCTCTAATGCTCAGCTGACATGCTCAATCATCATATGTTTCTTTCCAATTGAAGATTTCATTCTTGTTTCCTCTAGCAAGGAACTATTAAACCAAAACAGTCCAAATTTATCTTGTTGAAGTTTTTGTGGTCGTTTCAGTAGTTTGTTATTTCCAATATAGGAGTGTGCATATATCAGGTGCTCCCTCCACCCCGCACCCCTACAATCATCCTACGTTATTATGCAACACCCATAATCGTAAGTTATATAGCAAACAACTAGTATTGACCAATGGACTATTCCAAATTGAAATCCCTGGACAAGATTTTACCTGAAAATGAGAGCTATTCAGGCAGTGTGCAACCCTCCGAAACAATGGAACCATGCACTTCTGGAACTCAGGCATTTCGGTCAACTCCAGCACCTCCTCCAACTCCCCCAAAAACATCATCTCCTTCTGACTGTTTGTCACTGGCCAGTACTTCAACAGGCCTCTGATCACAGTCCCTGAGAGCTTCGGTTCCTTCTCAATAAACTGTATAATGCAGTATGTCAACTGAGGAAGATACACACCCACTGTCTTTGGTTTGTGAAGAGGGATCAATGCCTTCCAGAGAAATAACTTATGCTCCTCCTTCAATGGCTTCGCAAACCCGCTAATCACGCTCCCAAACACCTCCAAGAGCTCGGCAATCCCATTGTGACGATCGGTCTCCGACACAAACCTATAGAAGATATTGCTCACGGCCTTGCGGATGAATGGTCGATTGCCCATGAATTTGCCATATATCCTGTGCAAGACTGTCTTCAGGCAGTCCCTTTCTCTAGGATCATCGGAATCTAGCAAGTCGAGCAGCCTAGAGATGAACGAATTGTCCAAGTACTTCCGAGCAACCTTTACATCGACGACCGGAGACATGACGAACCGGAGGAGCAGCTCGTACACGACCTGTAGGTGGTACCATGAGGGGTCAAAGAACGGATCGTCCTCGTCGGTCTCCGCCGCTCCCCCAGCGCCCGGCCGGACCTTGGGCGGGAAGACCCTGAAGAGGTTGATGGCGAACATTCGCACGCAGGCCGAGACCATCGCCTCCGTGAGGGGCTCCTCCGCGGCGCCGATGCAGTCGACGAGTGACATGAGCACCTGCCGCTTCCTCTCCCTCTCCGGGGAGTCCCTGCCGCGGTCCCCGGAGAAGTCAAACACCACGCAGCAGACGTTCAGCTTCCGGAGGAACACGTCCTCCCTGGTCTCCCCCTCCGCTCCTGCCGCAACCGCCGGCGGAGGCGACGCTCTCATCAGCTCCCCGTGCCCAGCATTCGCGCCGCACGACGTCGGGGACTTCGCCGGTGGCGAGCCCCAGCCCCCGCCCCCGCCCCCGCCGGATTTCGGCGACTTCCCCGAGAGCTTGCCGAGAAACTGCTTCCACATGGCGGCGGCAGCAGACACACCCCCGTGGCTCCAACCCTTCGCGTCAGGCGCCCATTTCAAGAAGCCATGGATGGACCAGGCAGAAGCAACCCGCTACCCACCACCCACCCCCAAGAAACTGAGCAGCAAAGCAAATCTTGCAAGGCAACGGACCGGGTTGGTCGCCGCGACCCGTGCGGCTGTCGGGGCGCCAGGTACGGTCCCGCAACGTCTAGGGGGAGGATTAGATCCGGGGGCGAGGCGCCGAGGCCGCCGCCACGGATGGGATCTCGGGGGCGAGGAGGAGGAGGAGGGCAGAAAGCGCAGGGATTTTTGGCGTTTTGGGCGGAATCGCAGTGGGAAGGCGTGGAGGCTGGAGAGCCTCCCTCGAGTTGCAGTTGTTTACGGGAACGAGGGCCACCGGAAGGAGGAAGGGGTGGCGAGATGCATGCATCTCGGCCGTCGGTTTGGGTGGGTTGGGATGTATCGGCCGTTGGAACGTCTTTGAGGTTTACTGTGGTTTCCAAGTGTTCCATGTTGGTGAGTTAAAAAGCCGGGTTTCGATGTATGATTCCACGGGAATTTCACGAGGAACTGTTTAATTTTCTTTCTTTTTTTCCACCTCGTGACTGATTAATTTTCATAGAAAAGGTGAATCATATGTTTCAAACGGACGTAAAAATGTATGATGCATGGCTAAATTTATATTTAAAAAGGAGGATATGTATAACTAGTTAGCATGTAAAAGAATATCACATAGAAGATCATGATAAGACGGACATTTTATATTTATTAGATCTATAGCCAATAATAGTGTTTAGAATAAGAAAAATAGGAAAACAATAAAAGGTGTATCACAAGATAACATAAAACAAGTTACAATAGAAACTTTTTTCACTACCTTATGTTTGCTAATTTGTTAAAAAATAGTGATATACGGTAACTATTATGGGATAAGACTACACAGTGCTCATTCACTTTAACAACTAATAGAACGCACGCCTAAAACAAGAATTATCTTTTTCGTGTTTTTATTTTAGGAAACATCTGATGCACACCCTACTAAAAAATTGTCATCTTGCATACATGCGCATGCAGTAAGTGTTAAAATCATGTGGTAAGATCTGCATGCAGTATAGACAAATTAGATGACATGAGCAGCATTCAAAACATATTCCAAAAATTCAAAAAGCTATTGTTTTCAAATCGAGCATTCGAATTAAAATCCGTTTTCACTGTTGTATTCCTCATCACGGGGTTTTTCAAAACAAGACCCCACTTAGGTGTATTCCGGTGATGTTTTTTAAAAAATAACTTAGTGTTATATTTCATATGACAAAAACAATCTACAAACATAGAGTTGCTTTAATTCATCTAATAAGTTGCTTAGTTGTTTGGGCAATGTATTCGTTTCTGCAAAAAGCAATATGTAATACCAACTTGTCTTTGTAATAATAAGTTGTCTAGCCAATCTAGGTAAAGCAACATGCAGTATCAACATTGTTCTTCCTTCTTATTCAAGGTTGTCTGACTAATATTGGTTTGTAGATTGCCTTCAAAAGAAAAAGGAAGCAAGCCTAACCATAGTGGAAGCAATTTTGTACAACATAAAAGTTAAACAATTTTAGTTGAAAAAGGAAACCCGTCTAAAAACATTGAGAGCTAAGACGCAATTCGAAAAACAAACCCATGTAGGAAATCATGAAGAAAGATATATCTAACATCTATCTAAGGGGCAATTGAAAAAGATAACTCATCTGTATTATTAGGCAAGTTAGTGGCAATGCTAGGCAATATAGCAGTATTATTAGGCAAGATAGCAGCACTATTAGACACATTCATATCTACTAGTACATACAATATAACACAAAACCACCACTCTCAAATCTCCCCTGATAATCAAGTAGAAACCATAACATTGTAGACAACTTAGCAGGATTATATGTAAATCTATAATATTAGGAAAAACTCACTAAAACCTATAGGTACAGATACATATAAGATACATATAATTTAATAGAAAACAAACCTTCTTGAACCTCTCCCCAATAAACAACTAGAAACCATAATATCATGGAAATTTAGCAGATGTTATAAGCAACTTAGCATATATTGTAGGCAAGTTAGCAATAATATTAGGCAAATTCATAGGTATTGGTACACATAATCTAACACAAAACCATCCATCTCAAGTATCTCCTAGATAAACAACTAAAAACTATATTAGTGCAACTTAACCTCCCTCAACCTTACCCATAAAACCTAAGCACTAAGCCTAAACCCAAAACCTAAATCCTAGTCCTAACCCAAAAACAAGTCGCGACTAAACAAAAGGAAAGTTCCAACATAAACATCCACTAAAAAGCAATTTGACAATAACAAGAGCAAGCTAGTATTACATGATTGGAAAGCAAGTTTCACTATAAATGGAAGCAAGTTGTATTACATGAATGAAAAGCAAGTTTCACTGTAAATATAAGCAAGTAAGTATTACATTAAAAAAAGTTTAACATAAGCACCCAACTAGAAGAAAGTTTTAGCACAAATGGAAGCAAGTTCGTATTACGTGAAAAACAAGTAGAATGGGGTACTTGTTTGGAAAACAATGAAAGCTAAATCATATCCAGCTTCTATTTGTGGGGCAATTGGAAGATGGAACCTTATCCCGACAGCGGTGAAAGCTAAGCTCAACCTAGCATGTATCTGAGGGGCAATTGGAAGAGGGAACCCCATCCGGGGAATGGTGTAGGCTAACCCCTCCCTAACATCTATCTAAACCCAGAGAGGAGTGGTGGACCGTTTAGGAAACATTAAAATCTAACACCTCCCTAGCATCTATTAGGGCATAGGGAACCCGTCCGTTAAGTTGGTGAAAGCTAACTCATCATCATATATCTAAGCCTCAAATGAAAGTGAAGAACCTATCCAAAAAAAACCGTGAAACTTATAGAAAAACTCTTACAAGAATAATAATGTACTATCAAAATAAAATCAAAATATATTCGATATTATCCTTATTTCGAATATCTTGTTATGTGGAATACACATGTTTAAACAGAGATTGCAAATCAGATGGTTGGTTTAAAAGATACAAGCCTTTTTATTTTTGAATTCAAATGTCTTTCAACTAATTGCAAAAAAAAACCAAAAAAACCTAAGAGGGGAATGTAAATAGTGTCACAACTAGTCAACTATGTTTGCATGTAGACTGCAAGATAGACTGCATGTTTGCTTTTGGCCCCTCGTCGCTCATCAATTGCAAAATTAGCCCCCTTAACAAAACAAAGCCAAAAAAGTCTCACCTGCCTCGGGTTGGACCCACGCCACCCCACCTGCCGTGGGTCAGGCCTGCGGTGGGTTGCGGGCAGCGGGGCAGCGCGTCGCACCAGGGGTGTGGGCTGGACCCGCGGCAGGTGGGGTGGCACGGGCCTCACCCGTGATAGGTGGGGTGACGCAGGTCCTAGGTGCGGTAGATAAGTTGACGCGGGTCCAACCTGCTAACTTTGTTTCGTTGAGAGGGTTAGTTTTGTAATTGATCGGGGATTTCAATACTCAAAGAAGGAAACGTCGTATGCAACGATCAGCAAGTCACGGGACAGAGTCAGCCCCGCGCACCCTATTGCATCAAATAGCGAACGCGATGAGTTATCATGTTTGATCATTTTCGAAACGCAGCGTTCACATGATCCAGGTAGTGTGTTTGATCTTTATCGAAAAGCAACATTCATAGATCCATTGGTGTAATTAATTAATTAGTATGGTACCAAAAGTACACTCTAAAATATTGTGTGGATGTTCAGACTTTGCTATTGCGGTAGTTTGTCAAGAATGTTGCGAATAGTTAGATGGCAACAATTTGGATCCTTTACTCGCGCAGGCATCAGTGATTTGCTTAACTGGTTCTGAAATGTTGTTAGACTATATATACAATACGGCAACGTAAGTATTCTTTGTATTGTGCCATATGTGATATTTACTGATACGGAGGATAGAAAGTAGTGCAAGAGAAAATTTTGCCTTTCATCTCCATCGCGAAGGAAAGGCTAAAATAAAATCAAAATTAAAGACAGTAACATTACATAAAAACGATATGAAGAAGCACATGATAAAGTTGTTTTTCTAAAATGTCCTCAGGGCTCGTTAAAATATCATAACCCCGTAAAACTGTTGTACATTTTGAATTGACTTATTTTACACTGTAAATCTGGAGACAACATTTCAACACCTAGGACCATCCCATACAGGAATGTCCCCATTAACTAAACCAAACACAACGTTCGATATTTTCATGATTCATAACAATGTAATTATTTGTTTATTAGTTTAATGTGAGTGGGTTTTGTATATGTAAGGGGTGCTTTAGTTTATGGTTTAGTTACTTGTGCATTTTGAAAAGTTTTCAAAAGATTCATAAAAGTGTATCATGTTAAAACACGTGTACGTGCAAAACATAATATAAAAATTATTATCAAATGAGTCTGGTTCAACTTATTATTTGTATAGTATAGCTACAATTATTTATATCTTTTATGCAGAACATACTTGATCATATTTTTATATGACTTTTTGCAGCTGTACATGTTTTAGAAAGATTTAAAACGTATTCATTTCTTATCCGTTTCTTCATCAATTTAACTGCAAAGTTGCATCAACTTGAGCTAGCCACGCAATAACAGCATCGTTTCGGCTGGTTATAGGGACAATTCCAATTCCCGATAAATAAAAGTTCTGCAGAAAAGGAAAAATAGAAACGACAAGCCATCATGGGCCAAGGCAGACATGGCCATGCTGGAGATATCCTTTTCTACGGCCGAAAAAAAGGAAAGTGGCAAACACCATTAAATTGCAGTTGATCCATCGTTGCCAATTTAGACAGGTCACGCATAAATAACACGAACGAACAAAAGAAAAAGGAAGGGGAATATGTCTTGGTCCAACCATCATTTCTGTTTAGCTGTGCGGCTGTGCCCTGCGTCAAAAGCCACGAACATCTTGGTCTTGAAGCTATGGCCAACAGCTACAGAACCAACTTAGAATAGTTCTTCTCGCGAGAAAACTTTGTCTCTTTTTCACAAAAGAAAAAATATTTACTCTTTTCAAATAGGTCAAATTAAGAATTTACCGCTCGCTTCATCGTCATCTAATGATTTGGCACTTCTATCGATCACAGTGACAAATACTCAAAACCGACGATAGATGTGGCAAATCCTTACTAACTACGAAGGGAGTATCAAATTCTCCATTTTCCATTTGAAACAAGGCGCAGTTTCTGGCTACTCGGCTAAGGTGATCAGATCACATCACAATGTGTTTCAGAGCATCACCCACTTGCGAAAACCGAAGAGAAGAAAAAAGCTTTCGTCTGATGTTTTAGTCTTTATGGATCAAAGAATTACCGAAAGAACATGAATCTTAGATTCAAGAGAGGTTCTTATCAAAATTCTGAACTAGCAAGCCTAAAGTCTAACGAGATATGCTTATGAGCAAAAAATATTGGTTCGATCGATGATGGAATTTTAAGCCTAATTCTGAAACAACATGATTCATGAATAAGAGGACAGATGAAAGAATAGAGACGATGCAACCAACTAAGCAACAAGCAAGCAAAACGCCAGGCAAACGCTCAGCCTGCCTTGGCGCTCACTACAAGCATGCTTAACGCAAAGGCAATCAAACAAAGGCCATGCTACACTTATGTACTAATTCAATTTTACGCATAGCAATTTAACGACAAAAGCACTCGTTTAAGCAACCATTGCAAGGCGGAGTTTGCTTTCTTTCCACTCATAATACTCAATGGACAGCCTTCATTTCATCGGTACAGTGTTTTAAGAAATAATACCTCTGAATTACAGGTGCAGAACATCGATATCCAATATATATGTGACCTATAATGCAGATTGTGTGAGACTATGAGCAGTACCCACCAATAGCCAAAAACAAGAGCAAGAAAAGCAAACAGATAGATGTACATAATAAAACCCATGCAGTCAACACAAACTTACAGCAAAATCGCCACACAACATGACACGTCATATGACTATTGCACCAGGCGCCTCACTTGCACAACATTACATAATCTAACATAGTAGCAAGCAGCACGAAAGAACCAGCACTCCCCGTGCCTGATCTTATTTATCAAGAACAAACTGTAGGTGTATATTGAAAGCATCAGAACCTCGCCCATCTAGATGTAGATACTACTGACTGGTAATGGAACTACAAGACACAACCCTTTCTGAACTCAGTAGCATGCTGGAACAAAATGTAGAAGTCGGTGGCTGTACACATTTCTCTCTCAGACATATGGAAGAACCTCCGCAAGCAAAGACGTGTCTTCCTCTCAAGCAGTTTGTAGAGAAGGAGCAAGGATAGCGCCTCATCGAGCAGCTCTCGGTGCTGCAGGCACAAGGAAAAAAAGATTTATCCACATGATACTGAGTTGAACTACAATGGAAAAATAAGTTCCACTCTGAAAAACAAGCTAGAGAGGACTGAGAATTCTGTGGACCTAGATTGACAGCCTCAGAGCTTTTCATGAGACGAAGACGCTGGCAGGTCTCCACGAACATTCTGTAGGCAAATAAGAGGTCAAAATCAATCAACCTTTCGAAAATATATCATTCTATGTGTTATTTCAATGTTCATTTGAAGCTATAATGCGGTGAAATGGAACTAATGAAAGGTCAGCTAAGGCCCTAGCTGGGAATAAGATCCCCTACAGGCCTATACAACTAATAATTCTAATAATGTGACAGGAATTTAACTTTTGTGAAAAGATGTTACCCAAGTGGAATGGGGTGGGGGATTCCATATCCAGTTGGCCACGATAGCATTTGTAGGAAATAGGGATCAGTGTTAACTCAAAGAGTGGAGCAAAGAACAAGCAAGCAATGTAACCTTATCCAAAGTAACCTGTAATAACCAACTTGATTATTTTATATTTTGGCCCATGGTTATCTAATTGTGGAAAAATAAACACTTCAAAGTTGTTCAACCTGCCACTTCCTTAAGAAACAGAAAGTTCGTCGAACCTACACAGATAAGAAGAGTGCATAGTGCAAGATGAATTAGGAGGGCACTCCTGAGATTGAGCTACAGACAACACGGTAGAAAATTCTGAAGTGAAGAATGAGCCCAAAACTTGAGCTGGTAGGCACAGTTTCATCTGTCCAACTTCACTAAGTTAATTAAATTCAGTTTCACCATTACCTCACTCATTATAACTATTTCGAAAACAAGGAAAATAGGCAGCTGTCAGAAACAACCTAGTAAGTCACATGGAATGGAAATCTATCAGTATCATTCGTTGCTAATCAATCCATCTCATAAATTTCTCTGCTATGCTGCTAAACACATATTAAAGCTAGCAAGATCAGCAGCTCTAACAAAAATAAAATCTAAGCAAGAATAACTCTCAGGATCCCAGGCTAAACATCTCATAAATAGCGAAAACATGAGCAATTTCATGATTCCTTCATCCCGCGTAAGGAAAAGATATGTCTTGTGCCACAATAACCAAAAGATCCCAGTTCCTTATATGTTTACTATCAGATGAATCATTTATTCAACTCAAATTAAGCATTTCGCAAGCAAAAAAAGAAAAAGAAAAACTGAAAATAATCACATAAGAACACCAAAAGCTTCCAAATCTGACATGCTATTGGACCCAATCCAACAACAAACCGATCCATGTACCTAATTAAGCACTGTCCACACGAACTTAAACAGCACGAACTGTTGCTAAAGAACAACATTAGCGGCATCTGCATATGGGTTCAATCCATAAATAACACAGAGGAAGGCACACAAAACTCACTTCCAGGGGACGTCTCCCACGAGCATCCAGTCGCAGTCTTTGTCCTCGTACGTCGGCACGTACTCCGTCCCGTTCACCGCGTCCACGAGCTTCATCTCCTCGTTCCCAAGCTTGCCTGCATCCACCCATGAGACCATCAGAAAAGCATCAGAAACAGCAACACGTAGCAAAGGCAAGTCGCGGCGGTGTACTCACGGACGGTGAAGTGGGAGGAGAACTTGTCCTGGAGCGCGGCGAGGAGCTGGTCGTAGCCCGCATACTCCTGGAGGTCCACCTTGCGCAGGTACGGCGCGCCGTCGACGGCCACCTTGACGAACTTGCCCTTGGACGATGCCGCGGCCGCGAGCGCGTTCTTCCGGAACGACCTCACCGGCGGCCACCCCACCACGCGCGCCCTAAACAGCAACGAGATCATGTCAGCTCAAATCGGGCCAAACCCCAAAACTTCACCCAAATTACAGAGGTGTGCGCGTGATGCGCGCGCGCGTACTTGGGGGATGGGGGAGAGTCGGCGGCGGCGGCGCTGGGGGAGCCGCGATGGGGGTCGGAGGTGGAGGCGCGCTTGCGGTCGGGGTCGGAGGAGGAGGAGGAGGAGGAGGAGCCGGGGAGGCGGAGGGTGAGGGCGGTGTCCTCGAAGTCGAGGCCTGAGGCAGAGGAGGACTCCGTGGAGCTCCGCTCCGTCTCCACCGACATGGTCAGCGTCTCCGGCTGCGGAGGAGGAGTTGGTGGTGCGGTGGGTTTGGCTTGTGCTGTTGCTCCGGTCGCTGGCAGCGGCTGCAGCGTCTCTCTGTCTCTGCGAGGTGGGCGGTGAGAGGAGGGCGGAGGAGGTTATAGGCGGGTGCGGTCACCGGTCTACCGGTCATCGGGGTTTAATTACGGTGTTGGCCATTGGCTTTCTGACACGTGGTGTCTGTGCTGGTAAATGGGTTTTAGAGACAGTTTCTGGTGGCAGTGCCCACGTTTACGTGATATTGCATATAAGCCCACGCTAAACGAAACATTACTTGTAATACTTCCATTGTGTAGAGTATTTGTTGTTTTTGCTGCGCGTACATAATGACAAAGAAATCATTGTTTCGGGGATCCACTTCCGATTGCATGTAGTAGCCTCAAGCAATGTCGCATGCAAACTTGATCCCTCTACCCTATACAAAGACATCAATTCTAATAACCATTGATAATTTAGTTATTTATATGAAAGACATGTCGTAACTGTCCCTTTTTCAGCCTCTTTTATGAATGGAGGAGCAATAATCGACACTGAAGATCAAATGATAACGGGTGGAGCGTACAAGTCGTTGACATTGACAGCGCCATCAGCATCCGTTATGACACTATTCTAACAATAAATATTCAGTTGTTTCACTATAACTGTCCTAGTCTCGATAGTGTTTTTTCCAAAATCGCTCATGGAGAGATTAATAGTAAATGCAATGTTTTCGCTCTTCATTCCTACTTTAACGCTCTAGAAGAGATTAACCATTTAAACTGGATTTATATGGTTAGATTTTTGTTAATTTTTTAAATTTAATGTTTTTAATCTGTACATTGCGTCAACGACAGTTATAGTAAAACAGAAGAAATACTTATACGCTGGATATTTTGTACGCGTACCAGACTAATACAGTGAATCAGATGCTGGGAGAGAGGACAGTTAGTTTTGTGCAACGTGTGTTGGTGTGTGCTGGTAATGTTTGACAGAAGACGGGGTCCAACGCATAAATTTGCAGCCTATTTCTCCAAACGCAAAACCGCAGCAAGCAAACCGGGTGAGTCACTATCGTCCTACTACAGCCTACCGCGGTGGGGGGTGGTGCAGCATTAACCTCCGTGCCGCTCGTTTTCGATCAGTGGGCCCGTGCTGCCGGTTGGCCACCCGACCGCGAGCCCACCAATCCACTAAACCCCCGCCGCGCCGCCGGATCCCGATCCGACGGTCCGCACACGGTGAGTGGGAAAGGCGTAAACCCGAGGGGAAAGCGGACGGGGAGGGAGATAAAAGCGGGGCGCACGTGGAGGTGCCGGGCTGTCGGCGACGTGTCCCCCACCCGCCCGGTGCCCAACTAAAATTTCAGTGCATCTCGTCTTTGGAATCGAATCGGCTTTTATTTCCCCGTCTCTGCCCGCCCGCACGCTTTGCACGAGAGCGACGCCGGGTTTACTTGCCGCCGCTCACCTCTCTGCCTCGATTTCTTCCTTTCTTTTCCTTTCTCGTTTTACCCGTGGGCCCAGTGCCACTTTGCTGCCACGTAGGACTTGTCCGTAGTTATCTTCTCCCGAGGCAGATCGCAAGATCACAGAACAATAATAAGATGCCATTTAATTTTGTTCGAGGAAACGCACACCCAACCTCCGAGCTCCGCTTGGTGGCCCTGAGTGGACCTAATTTGTCTATGTTTTGGCTTATCGGTCTCTATTCTGATAGATCTTAATCTCTCTACTTAATAATTTTGATCATATATTAATAAATTTAGATGGATGTAATCTATCGAATAATCCGAGCTAGTGCTACAATGAAGTGCACGCATGTTTAGATACCAAGAAATCTTAGATGCATGCACGTATAACCACAGCTGCACGCCGTTTCGGCGTTTACGCTGTGCGCCACAATTTGCTCGTAGCACATGCACATGACAGTTGTAGTGTGCTCCAAAATTGCACGGTTATTCAGGCGCCTGCATCCAGTGTACTGGAAAAGCAACTCTTCTCTGTTTTCCTTGCTCTGTTGGTAGAACTGGCCAGCTTGTCCGCTACCGCTAGGCGAGTGCTCGTTCACTCGAGTTCCTGACTTGACCGGCTTCCCTCCTGAAGCTAACGCAGCGCTGCAACGGTACTTGACTAGCTTCCTGCTGACAGAAAGCAAAAGCTGCAGCCTAGCTCCTTTTGTAAGAGTATTGTGAGCGGAAACCTGTACACGAGATAGCACGCACAATCTGCTATACGTATCTTTCACATGGCATGCATCTTTTTATGAAACAGCTCCACCAAAATCATCTCCTTAATCAGCAGCTACAAATTAACATATATATATATATGTATGCGTATATATAGAGAGAGAGAGAGTGTGTGTGTTGGAGGGAGATCAGAAGAGGGTACGTAAACTCGTAGTCCTAAGCAGGAGTAATCATCGACGAGAGCAGCGTTAGATGATACTAATATAAACGGATGGCCAAATGCCCTAGCTAGACACGGCCTGACGATCCCAGACTAGCTTAATTAGCCTTTCCCTTGTGCACGGAAGCTGCTGACCCAACACGCCAACATGTTGCCTACAGTTGTGTACGACTTCACTACTGCACAAAGCTGCATCTGCAGGAGGAGATGGATCGGTTGCATGATGCGAGGATTTCCCGCGTGGGGAAGAAGAAAAGGAGACAGTGCATCTGCACGTACTGCAAGGCCGGCCGCAGCTGGGGATCCTGTCCTGTCTGGTTTAAACTCGGCAAGAATCGAAAGATCACTCCAGCACACAAAGTGTACAGACGTGCAGGGGGTATCGATCTGCACAAACCAAGGCATGCACACCTTCTCTTGCGAAAGAAGAAAGTAACACGCCAAAAACTTCAACGAGGCCACGCACAAACTGTCGCAAGACACACTTGACTAAACTCGGTTATGACACAAAGTTAGTCACAAATCAAACAAGCCGTTCGAACGCTAGTTCGCTCCTACTCCTAGTTCTCAACGAACGGAAACTTTAGAACCACTGAGAATTGCAAACGAATTACGAAGAACCAAAATTATCTCACTCCAAACTCCCAGTGCAATTCCAGCATTTCGGGTAGGTCATAACATTATGCCGCTATCCATTTCGTCCATAGTCAAAAGTTGTTAGCTCTAGAGCCATGGCACATGCTCCTTCTATTCGGGTCGTGCACGGTCTTAAGCAGTTGTCGAGTTGTGTGGTGTTGCATGAGTCTACTCCATCCTGCGCGTTGAAGATAATTGTGCGAGATTATAAAACGTTACTCTAAATTAGCAAAGCTCACCCGTTTCCGCAAACAAAAAGGAAAAAAGCAGATGGCTAACAACAAGACTGGCACTTTCGGTACAGGTGGCATGCTAAACAAAGGGGGGCACAGGTCACTGTCTCCTAAAACAAGGCCGCAATTTGCATCGTCATTATTAGCGTGGAATACATATCAACATGATGAAATAATGTGTTTAATTTTGTCTTTGGCTTTGATGAACAGCTGCAAGAATAGACTGGCCAAGCTAGCTAGCTTCCGCGTGAGATCGAGCAGAAACTATAAAGAAATTGTTAGGGACGATTTCGAATCAAGCAGCGTTGCTGATTTCCTGCCCTGTCTGCTGGGACTCTAATCATTCAGAATCTAACATAGCGCTCAGTTTTTTAAGCAGAAATTAGAAAGCGCTCAGGTTCGATCTAGCTGGAGGAGCAAACATGTAAACGTGCTCCATTCTACCACCCACCACATACTTTGTAACAATGCTTTTATGTTTTAGTGCTAAAACATGGTCCAAATCGTCATATAGTATTTCTAAACATAAGGAGTAACTAATTCTACCCCTTTTCAGAAAATTAAGCACGGTTTTGTTTGGTTTAGCAGGTATGCTCATTTTGTATAGACAAGTGACGACAGACACGGAAAAAATTTACCTGCCTACATGCGAAAGGAAATATCTGCCCTATACAAATTTTATTTGGTCTTGTCCCTCACCTGCCTACCTAGACCTAATAAATCAGGCCACTTGGAGAGTTGGTCAGTTAGAATCTTCCATTCTTCGCCTCACAGTTGGATTGCATTAGCCCACACATTGTTTACATCGATCCACACTGTGATCGAGTGAGTCCAAAGTCGTCTGATTGCAGTTTCTTTCAATGGAGCATCAAAACTGACCAGGGGGCCTACTTGTGTGCTAACTCCAGCTTCTGCAAGGAATCCATAAAATAAACTGGGGAAGTTCCCATATTCTCAATAAACACAAAGCCTAAGATTTGTAAGAAAGAACTAGAGGAACTAGTTGACCTTTCAGCCAGAGCTGTTGCGATTAAATTTTCAGGAAACACAAAGTCCACCCAAACGAAGGCTTCAGCTATTCCTACGCGTATCCATAAACACCGGTTTTGTTTAGCATGTAATAATAGTGTATATATTTTTTCTGTAAAACTCTTATGAAATTCCTGCATTGCAAGACACCTTCAATATTTTAGATGTTGTCAACCGTATGCAGATTAATTAATCAGAACTTACGCAACAAAGCCACATGTACAAGTCATTCCTCTGAATCTTGCAGGCAAAAAATGGGAAGTAAGTATGTTTTATTACAGGGGCAACATTGTAAAAAAATTACTCGATAGGTATCCATCGGAAGGAATAAGACTTAAGAAAAGCTAAGCAAAAGTGAAAGCAGAAACAAAACTTTATAGGTGAAAGGCGAAAGTGAGACAGGGAAAAGGTAGCCAGCCTAACTTGTAACTGTGATCCCATTATAGTACATTGGTGTTTCATGTCTTTTTTTATTCTAACTAGTAAGGTACCTATGCGTTGCAACGGGACAAAAGGAGAGATGTCTAAAGATATTGATAAAATAGGTGTTCTATTTTATGAATATATGCGTCAAAAGTGAT
Organism: Stipa capillata; assembly: GCA_019208055.1. NCBI lineage: Eukaryota > Viridiplantae > Streptophyta > Magnoliopsida > Poales > Poaceae > Stipa > Stipa capillata. Next base: position 301,453 of record JAGXJF010000767.1, on the reverse strand, counting down.
GCGCGTGTGGTTTTTCACAATAACCATCGGCGTCTTTCTGTAACTTCATTCTCTCTCTAGCGATCACCTAGGGTTTTTCTCTTCCTCTCTCTTTGTGATTCTCATAGCTTTGCCTCTGACTTTGTCGTCTCTTCGCTCTGCTGTCATCCTGATTCAATCTTCATCACTCTACTGTTATATGCGTGCCTTCTCCCACTTCGGTGGATCTCCGCCACGTTTTTCATTGCCTCCAACTGTAACACTTCAGAATTAATTAAAAATAATGAAATTATTAAAAATCGAGGTTGACCAAAAACTCGAGATGAAGGGATAAATTTGACTTTTTAAACCATGTATTGAATGGAAGATTCATGATCGTGTTGTGTTCATCTCATCAAATCCATCAAGATAGATTATAAGTTTGTTCAGATCTAAATGTAAACAAATTTGGGAGAATCCGATCAACATAGGCCATCGGATTTCACTTATCTTCTAATACAATTCAATTTTCAAAAAAAAGTAAACAATGAAACCAACCCCAACTTTCGCTATCTCTACTCTCATCTCACCCTCCCTCCAAGTTGCAACCACCCTTTTTGGTGCCGCCACTGTCGTGCCCTAATTTCCTTTCTTTCTCCTCCTCCTCCTCCTCCTCCTCCTCCTTCTTCTTCTTCCTCCTCCTCCTCCTTCCCATCCTTTCCTACCTCTCTCTTCTCCTTCCCCCAACCGAGCTCCTTCCTCTCCTTAGCTAGCAGCTAGGGTAGCCCCGCTAGGAGGGGAGGTGGCGACCGACGGCGGCGCACGACAGTGGCTTCTTCCTCTCTTCTTCTTCCTCCTCCTTCTCTTCCTTGCCTTTCCTTCTCTTCTCCTTTCCCCAACCGAGCTCCTCTTCCTCCCCTTGGCCGACAGCTAGGGCAGCCTGGCTAGGAGGGGAGGCAGTGATATGAAAGGAGAGAGAGCACGGGTTGGGGTGGTTTTTTTTAAATTGAGTTGGATTAAGAGTTAGTTAGAGAAGAGAGATTTGTGCGAGTTAGTTGAGAAAAAGCAGGACATTAGGAATTAGTTAGAGAAGAGAGATTTGTGTGAATTAATTAACAAAAATTAGGACGTTAGGAGTTAGTTAGAGAAGAGATTAAAGGAGAGAGATTTGTGAGTTAATTGAGAAAAATGGGGGATGTTAGGTCTTAGTTAGATAAGGAATTAGAGAAGAGATATTTGTGCGAGTTAGTTGAGAAAAGACGTTAGGAGTTAGTTAGAGAAGAGATTAGAGAGGAGATTAGAGAAGAGAGATTTATGCGAGTTAGTTAAGAAAAAGGGAGACATTAGAAATTAGTTAGATAACACATGAATTTAAACAGCAATGACACATGAATCACTTATATGAAGTGATAAAAAATTAGCTAGCAATGACAATTATCGTCTGTATGGAAGGATAAAATTATTAACATATGTGTCAACAATAAGCTACAGTGACCTTTAACCAGGAGCAGTCTCAGATGGTACCTTGGAGACGGTGTCAAGCTGCAGCTCTAAGAACTCATAGGTGACAGCTGCGAATGATTGTTGCTCGAGCCAAGCGTGGAATGGTGGTTGCATTGGTGGCTCTAAGACCTCACGGGCAACAGTGGCAACTACGCGCTACTCGAGCTTCGCTCGGAGTGCGCCAAGCGCGGCGATCGTAGTGGTAACTCCATAAGCTCATGCATGACAGTTGTGGCTACACGCTGCTCGAGGCTAGTGCGGAGCGTGGCAGCCGCTCCAGGAGCTCACGGACGGCAGTCGCGACTTGATGCCGCTCGAGCCCTGTGAGCAGTGCGGCTAGCGCAACATCCACAATGGCGTGGAACCTAGCGACCTTGTCCCTGAGCTCAGCAAGCAGGGCATGCATGCGGGCGGCAGTTGCCTTGATGCCCTTGACACGGGCTCTTAAGGCTGACGAAGCCGATTCGGTGTAGTCGCGGTTCATGAGAGGCATGTAGGGAGCGAAACCCGTGACCTTGTCCCTGAGCTCGACGAGTGGGGCATGCATATGGGCAGCGGTCGTCGACTCCCTTGAGGCGGGTGTTGAGGCCGATGAAGCCAATGTAGTCGTAGTTGATGAGGGGCGTGGAGGGCCGACGTAACTCAGCTTCTTTTTATCTGGTCACACCCTCCCCTCAAATAAACAAATAAACTAAGAGAATCCTTATCCTTAATTTTTTTGGTATCTCAACAAACAAACAAATCGATTGCTAAGGATAAGGATAATGATAACAATTAAGAATAAGGGTAAGGGTTATGTTTGTTAGTTTTTTATTTGAGAGAAGGGTGTGACACTACCATTGGGGGTGTGGCACCACCACAACCACCAACTCCAATATATAATATAGTAATAGATTTTGAGCATCTTTGCAGGGTCGGACCAGAAATTTTTAATCCAAGTAGCCATATATAAAAAAATATACATTCTAGGGGTGCCAAATGTAAACCTTTTCTATTCCACGTAGAGAATTTAGTGAGTATGCAATAGAGATCTTTCATATGTCGATCTTAATATGATCGTATTGATACGAGACAGTGAGCATACACGGTAATACAACAAACATTATCACGGGACTAAACCACCTATTAGCTAGTTTGCGTATGCTCGTTGCCTACAGGCATCCGACAACCGTCAGCATGCTTGTTGTCCCGCCAATCCATATATCAAAAACAACAACACATAGAGACATGAGTATAACAAATATCATTAGACAAGGTCTACTTCAAGTTCAACAATTAAAATTGGGAATAAACAAGACCTAGTTCAGATATGACATCGTGCAAACTCAAGTTTTTCCACAAGGCATATATAGTTCAAATCCAACAATGTAAACAATTATGATGGGAACAACATCACCAAGCTACTACTTACTAGAGTTGCCACTAGAAATCACATACCTGAGGATGATGTCAAGAGTTGACCAATCTAAGAAGGATTTGTATAGAAACTACGAACAAAGAGTGAAGGCTAACTACTACTTGCTCGTGTAGTTGATTCCCGATATTGGAGGAGTCTATAGTGGTAGGGGATGCAAATAACACAGTGGACAATGGTGTGAAGGAGGATGGGGGTGGCGGTGACGATGGTGGAGATAGTAGCGACAACAGCAACAACAAGTGGTTAGTGTGGTGGCATGAGATGGAGGCAAATCTAGCTATTGTGGCCGTCGGAGATAGGGGTGTAGGACGACGATGAATCTTTAATTTCAGGTGAGTGTATAATAGACTCTCCCTTATACCACTGATCTCTATTAGGATAATCACTCAGCAGGTAAACTTCACTAGATTACCGTAATGCCAAGTTGCTTTCCCGTTAAAGGACCTACACTCCACGTATATGCGCGGTAGCTGACATTCTTTTGTTCCTTTTTTTATTTTCTGGTTTCGAGGGAACCATTTCAGCCATGTCGTTAACCAAAAGAAAAGAAAAATCGAACCAAGTAGGAGAAGAAAAAAAGAAAAGAAAAGAGACATGTAGTCTTTTCGCAAAATAAGAAAAGAAAAAAAGAGACATGTAGTCTAATCAGATAATGGGCCTGCACCCATGGATTTCGAGTCGTACGTGACTCTTCCACCACCACAAATCCACGGCCTCCCCTCCCCTATCTCTGGCGACCGCCTCCTCCCCGCTACCACCGAATCCAACCATCTCCTCCGCCACCGTTGCCAACGCAAGCGGAGCCCCGAGCGACCGGTGTCATCTCGTTTGCTGCATCGTCCCCGCGAACCGCCTGCGCTCTTGGAAGCCGAGGGGATCCTAGGGTTTGCGCTCATCCCGCGTGTGAGTGTTTTCTCTCTGTCTCTGGGTACGTATATGCCTCTCGCCAGTTGCTAGTTTCATAGATTCATCTGGCTGGTTACTAGTTTTTGTGCTTTTGTTTGCTATTGCGTGTGGAATCAACGAGATGCGCGGACGAAATCGTGTACGGTAGCGATAGGGTTTTCTGATGAAATTTAGGGTGATTAGTGGTAAAATCTAGAGTTATAGTAGTACTAGTTTTGCTACTTGACCCGATCAAAAGTACAAGGTGATCGTGTGTTTTGCATTCATATGCATCAGTGAGGTATTGCAGGGATCAAGTATCTGGGGAAATCTGTAGGCAAGATACATGATGAAAAGGGTCGGTGAAAAGGGTTTGTGCAAGTTGTTCAGACATCATAGATGGCTTAGTTCTCTTAATTGAGTATTATACAGGGTAAAAATACAAGTCGCTACTCATCCTATGGAACCACTTCCTCGTCCTATGGAACCACTTCTCATCTATGTACACAATGTTGTACAAAGATTTAAAAGTGGGTTCATGAGGTATGCTATGTTTCTCTAGCATGGCGATGCAAAAGCGCACTCAACCTTTCTTGTTTTCTTCGGTTAAGAAGAATTTGATGTCATTTGTATGTCGCCTTATTGTCCCATCCTTCAAACATTTAAACAATGTGCCCTTGGACATGTTCAATGCATTGCTAGATCGGCGAGAGTAGTGCGAGCACTAAGAGGCATATCACAAATGGCTTGTTGGTCGACGAGAACTCTTTTACGACCACATAATTTTGCCCTCCTGCTACAAACAACATGCACTCCACCACCACGCTGCCCTTTCTCCCATATACATTGCACAACTCTCCATGGCACGCTAGTATCCATAGCAATGGATTTTATCACTCCACGCTTCAATATACCGGGTGTAGTTCTCTCCAAAATCATGGCATAGATGGCTCTACACTGAACATTGGTCAAATAGTTCCTTCTACGAGCATTGCCATCTCCATCTATACGTCAGAGAATTGAAATCAGAATAAATCAATCCACATTTGATTGTAAATAAATAATCTCAAATTTATTGTGAAAAACCAAACATGTTCACTAGAGTTTTCTTCATGTGGTTCATCTTCCCCTGCGCCATCTTCTCCTTCTGCATCTACACTAGCTTCTTCACTACTACATAAAACGTCAACACTGACGGGCGGGAAAACCTTTATCAGTGACGGGTACCCGTCCCGTCAGTAACTAATGGTCAGTGGTGACTCGTATTATCAGTGACAGGTAAAAATTACCTGTCACTGATAAATGTCATCACTGACGGGTCAAACAATCCACTCGTCAGTGATGACATTTTTAGATGCGCGAAAAAAAGTCATCACTAACGGGTAGAATATTTGACCCGTCAGTGATGACTCACATCACTGACAGGTGAAGTATTATACCCGTCAGTGATGACGTTTTCAGAGGCGCAAAAAAAACTGAAAACGTCATCACTGACGACTAGAATATTTGACCCGTCAGTGATGACTCACATCACTGACGGGTGAGGTATTATACCCGTCAGTGATGACGTTTTCAGAGGCGCAAAAAAAAGCCCTACCCGGGCAGTGCCGGGTAGGGTTTCACTAAAATGGCTGTAACTTTTGCATACGGTGTCCGTTTTGGGTCCACGACCACTCAAAATGACCGTATCGACGAGGCGCATCTGAAAAATCTACAAGTCTTTAGACCTATACATTTTTCCACAAGGCATATATAGTTCAAATCCAACAATGTAAACAATTATGATGAGAACAACATCACCAAGCTACTACTTACTAGAGTTGCCACTAGAAATCACATACCTGAGGATGATGTCAAGAGTTGACCAATCTAAGAAGGATTTATATAGAAACTACGAACAAAGAGTGAAGGCTAACTACTACTTGCTCGTGTAGTTGATTCCCGATATTGGAGGAGTCTATAGTGGTAGGGGATGCAAAGAACACGGTGGACAATGGCGTGAAGGAGGATGGGGGTGGCGGGTGACGATGGTGGAGATAGTAGCGACAACAGCAACAACAAGTGGTTAGTGTGGTGGCATGAGATGGAGGCAAATCTAGCTATTGTGGCCGTCGGAGATAGGGGTGTAGGACGACGATGAATCTTTAATTTCAGGTGAGTGTATAATAGACTCTCCCTTATACCACTGATCTCTATTAGGATAATCACTCAGCAGGTAAACTTCACTAGATTACCGTAATGCCAAGTTGCTTTCCCGTTAAAGGACCTACACTCCACGTATATGCGCGGTAGCTGACATTCTTTTGTTCCTTTTTTTATTTTCTGGTTTCGAGGGAACCATTTCAGCCATGTCGTTAACCAAAAGAAAAGAAAAATCGAACCAAGTAGGAGAAGAAAAAAGAAAAGAAAAGAGACATGTAGTCTTTTCGCAAAATAAGAAAAGAAAAAAAGAGGCATGTAGTCTAATCAGATAATGGGCCTGCACCCATGGAGAGCCCAGCAAACACCAACAGCTTGCTCAGAAAAGCCCAATAAATTCTTGGATTTCGAGTCGTACGTGACTCTTCCACCACCACAAATCCACGGCCTCCCCTCCCCTATCTCTGGCGACCGCCTCCTCCCCGCTACCACCGAATCCAACCATCTCCTCCGCCACCGTTGCCAACGCAAGCGGAGTCCCGAGCGACCGGTGTCATCTCGTTTGCTGCATCGTCCCCGCGAAGAGGCCTTATCCCCAGTCGCGGCCCGTCGGGCCATCTCTGGGAGACAAGGCCGGGGGCTACTGTCGGTGGAATGGGGCCCAGGGTCCCCCAAACCGCCAGCGGAGGCCAACCAGATGCCGCGGAGCGAGCCACGTGGCGGTCGGGCCGGAGTGGACCCCGCCCCGGCAGCCAAGTGGGTCCGGCAGTCAAGCCCGAGCGCTCGGGGGCCTTCCCCGAGCGCCGCGCCCGCGTGCAACCATCTAGAAGGGCCTTGGGCTCCCGAGAGCCCAAGGCTCGGGAATCGAGGGGGCACGAGGGGGTCCTTCCCCGAGTGCTCAGCGTCCCCGGGTTCGTGGGCCCCAGGGGAGCGCTCGGGGCATTCCCCCGAGCGCTCCTCCTGGAGCTCCGCCCGTAGGGGCCCCGAGCGGTCCCCCAACGAGCGCTCCCGGAGCGCTCGAGGTCACTCAGGAGCGCCCTGGGACAGCTGGCATCCCTCCCGTTCGAAGGAGCCGCTCGGGGACGTAGAGCTCGGGGTTGTCGGGTCCCCCTGTGGGGCCCACCTCCGGGCTCGCCCTCGAGTGGCTAGCTTCTCCCGCAAGCCTCAGCTCTGGCAGAAGCATTTAATGCATGTCATTTCGACAAGGAATCCTAAGCACGTCATTTCGACAAGGAATCCTAAGCACGTCAGCGGCCAGATCCTCATCCGATTCGGATCCCCCCCCGGAACCGATGGCACGTCAGCGGCCGCTGCCTTTGAGCTGTGTCCGCGGCCGCGGGCCTCCGGGGCTGCCGCCGAGGCTCATCAGCCGCCGCCGCCTCGTCGCCGGCTAGACTTCAACGATCCCGGGGAGTTGAGCACGCTGCAGGCAGCGCAGCTCCTCCTCCGGCATCCTCCGGTCTCGGTGGAAGCCGCGTCCCCCGTGGGCCCGTGGCTCCAGGACCTCGCCGACTTGGTCGGCACCGCTCGTCGTCAAGCGGCGGCCAGGAGCGCCCACGCCTCATCCGGACGTGGCGGCACCCGCGCCGGCCCCTCCGCAGCCTCACCGTCGGCGCCACCGCGTCCACAGCGCGGGTCAGCCGGCGGCCGGCGCGGTACATCTCCTCCCTCGGTCGCTTCCCCCGCCTGGGGAACGCCCAGGATCTTCGCCACCGCCTTGACAGGTGGAGGGAAGGTGTCGACGCGCGCACCATCGTCGAGCGCCAGTGCGAGCGCGATAGGGTGGACGAGGGCCAATCCTCCTCCGGCCCTACCGCCGGCCGCGCGCGCTCCCGGGCGCACCGTCGCGTCCAGCAAGGTGGGGAGGCCGGCACCCCCCTTTATGGGACGGGCTGCCAGGCCTTCACCGCCGAGCTTCGTCGCGTCACCTGGCCGAACAAGTTCCGGCCAGAGCTGCCGTAGAAGTACAATGGATCTTTCCATCCCGAAGAGTTCCTCCGGATCTACCCTATCGCAGTAGAGGCCGCTGGAGGCGACGAGAAGGTCATGGCCAACTGGTCTTGGCTCATGAACCTTCCCCCAGGTTCTGTCTCGTCTTGGGCAGATCTTTGCCACCAGTTTGTGGCGAACTTCCAGGGCACCTTCGAGCGCCCTGGCACGGAGAGCGACCTCCACGCTCTCCGCCAGCGAAAAGGGGAGACGTTGCGGCACTTCATCCAGCGATTTAGCCAGGTGCGCAACACCATCCCCAAGATAACCCCTCAGGCCGTCATCGTCGCCTTCCGCTAGGGAGTCCGCGACGAAAAGATGCTTGAGAAGCTAGGCACTCGGGACATCCAGTCCACAGCGGACTTGTTCGCTATCGCGGACAAGTGCGCTAAGGCGGCTGAAGCCCGTGCCTGGCACGACCCGTGCCCCAACCAATCAGCGGTCGACGCCGCCGGCCCTCTCGCCCCGCTGGAAAGCGGGACAAGAAGGGCAAGAAGCGTAAGTCCGAGCCCGTCGCTGCGGCGGAGGCCAAGCCTCGTAAGCCCCCGCGTGCCGGGCCGAACGGCGGCAAGAAGCCACCCCGAGCTCCCCAGCCGAGCTCGGGCCTGTGGTGTCCTATACACGAGACCGACCGGCACGATCTCTCCGAGTGCCGGACGGTCAAGTACCTCTCCGAGAGGAACAAGAAGCAGCGGGAGGAGCACCGCGCCGAGGGCGGCGATAATCCTGACGGGCAAGAGGAAGACCTCGGCTTCCAGGAGCCGCAGGCGGTGGCATGCATCAGCGGAGGTGCCTTCGCACCCATCTCACGCCGTCAGTTCAAGCTCCTGGCGCGTGAAGTGTGCTCGGCGACCCTGAGCGCCGATGCATCCCGAACACTCAAGTGGTCGGGGTCCCCGATCACATTCGACCGCTCGGACCATCCCGAGAACATCTCGGGCGTGGGCCGCTTCCCGCTCGTCGTCTCCCCCACCATCTGCAATATCAAGGTAACCCGCATGCTGGTCGACGGGGGCGCGGGACTTAACCTCCTATCCCCCGAAGTGTTTGGCAAGATGCAGGTACGCCGGGGGGATCTGAAGCCGACGCTGCCGTTCTACGGCGTCTCCCCCAGCCTCACCTTGCCTTTGGGCCAGGTGTCCTTGATGGTCACCTTCGGCACCAAGGGCAACCACCGGACCGAGAACATCATCTTTGATGTTTCCGAGTTCGAGCTCCCCTACAACGGCATCCTAGGGCGTCCGGCGCTCGCCAAGTTCATGATGGCTTGCCATTATGCTTACTTGACGATCAAGATGCCGGGCCCCAACGGCACCATCACCGTGCCGGCTGACATTCAGGGCTCCGTCGCCTGCGCCGAGCAACTCTTCTCCAAAGTTGCCGCGGCCATCGACGACGTTCCCGAGCTCCCCGAGTCCTCGGGTCCGCCCCCGACCAAGGCGAGAGTCGCTGCTGACGACTCCGTCCCCGTGAAGGAGGTGGTCCTTGGACAAGACGCGTCCAAGACCGTCAAGATCGGCGGTCGCCTGGCTGCCAAATAGGAAGGCGCGCTCGTCGCTTTCCTCCGGGCAAACGCTGATGTGTTTGCATGGCAACCGTCCGACATGCCCGGGGGTCCCTAGGGAAGTGACTGAGCATCGCCTCGCCGTGCGTCCCGTCGCTCGGCCCATCCGGCAGAAGGTGCGCCGTCAAGCGCCAGAACGGCAGGAGTTCGTCCAGGACGAAGTCAGCAGGCTCCTCGCAGCCGGCTTCATCCGGGAGTTCCTCCACCCCAAATGGCTCGCCAACCCCGTTGTCGTGCCCAAGCCGAACGGCAAGCTGAGGATGTGCATGGACTACACCGACCTCAACAAGGCTTGTCCGAAAGACCCTTTTCCTTTACCTCGCAACGATCAGATAGTGGATTCCACCGCAGGGTGTGATCTTCTCTGTTTTTTAGATGCCTCTCTGGTTATCACCAGATTAGCATGGCTGTAAAGGATGAGGAAAAAACTTCATTTACAACCCCTTCGGGGACCTTTTGTTATGTCCGCATGCCTTTTGGGTTGAAAAACGCTGGCCCGACCTATCAGCGGGCCATGCGTATTACTTTGCAGTCGCAGCTAGGTCGCAACATTGAGGGCTACATCGACGACCTCGTCGTCAAGTCAAGACGCGAGGAGACGCTCATCGAGGAGCCGAGGCATAGAAGCCAACCCTGAGAAGATCCGGGCCATCGACCAGATGCGCCCGCCGGCTCGTCTCAAGGACGTGCAGCGCCTAACGGGCTGCATGGCCGCCTTGGGGCGTTTCATCTCCAAGCTCGGGGAGCGGGGTCTCCCTTTGTTCAAGCTTCTCAAGAGGTCGGGCCACTTCGAGTGGACCCCAGAAGCCGAGCAGGCCCTCGAGGGCCTCAAGAAGTACCTCACCTCACCTCCGGTCCTGGTGGCGCCGAGACCGGAGGAGCCTTTGCTCCTCTACCTCTCGGTGACGCCCCGGGTGGTGAGCGCTGTCCTCGTCGTCGAGCTGGAAGTCGGGTTCGAGCTCCCGGCGTCCCCCGACCAGGCAAAGGCTCTCGGGCCCCCGCTCCCGAGCGGTGTCCCCGAGCAATCAGCAGGAGCCCCCGAGAACGAGCTCCCGAGCGAAGCTCCCGGGGAAGCGAGCGGGGTTCTCGGGGCCGAAACCCCGAGCGACCACGTTCCCGAAGGAGACCCTGAGTCCCGCCTCCCGAGCGAGCCCGAGCAACCCGCCTTGCTCGGGAGCGAGGTCAACCGCTCGGGGGCTGGGCCCGAGGAGCCTCCTACTCGGGTGCGCGTCCAGCAGCATCCCGTGTACTTCATCAGCGAAGTATTGCGCGACGTCAAGACGCGCTACCCTCAAGCTCAGAAGCTACTCTACGTGGTGCTCGTCACGTCGAGGAAGTTTCGGCACTATTTTCAAGCGCACGAGGTGCGGGTGGTTACGTCCTACCCCCTCGAGCGCATCCTCCGTAACCGGGAGGCCACTGGACGAGTCGTCGAGTGGGCCATCGAGCTCGGGGAGTTCAACCTGCGCTTCGTCAACAACCACGCGGTCAAAAGCAGAGCTCTAGCTGACTTTGTCGCTGAGTGGACGCCCGTGCCAGAAGACGAAAGCGAGCAACTCTCCGCCAACCCGAGACAAGGAGGAACCGAGCATTGGACTCTGCACTTCGACGGTTCCCTCACGCTCAAGGGCGCGGGGGCTGGAGTGGTTCTCACCTCCCCGACAGGTGAAACACTCCAGTACGTCGTGCAGTTGCTCTTCCGCGCCACCAACAACATGGCAGAGTACGAAGGCCTCCTGGCAGGGCTGCGCGCCGCCGCATCTCTCGGGATCCGCCGTCTGCTCGTCAAAGGTGACTCCCAGTTAGTCGGCAATCAGGTGTCGAAGGAGTACCAGTGCTCGGACCCTCAAATGTCGGCATACCTGAGCGAAGTCAGGAAGTTGGAGCGGCACTTTGATGGGCTGGAGCTCCAGCACATTCCCCGCCGCTACAACGACACTGCCGACGCTCTATCGCGACTGGCCTCCTCTCGGGAGCCGGTTCCGGCTGGGACCTTTGAAGAAAGGCTCTCTCGACCGTCCGTCGAGGCTGCCGACCAAGACGAAGGGGGAACCTCGCGCCAAGGCGAGTCTACCCAGGCGGCGCCTTCAGTGGGAGATCCTCCCGTCAGGCCGCCGCCGGGCGAGCACCTCGTGAGGACACCTCCTGGATCTCCGAGATCCGAGGATACCTGAAAGAAAACATCCTTCCCGAAGACGAAGCCGTTGCGGAAAGAATCACACGGTAATCAAAAAGGTACGCGCTCGTAGATGGGGACCTCTATCGGCGCGGTACCAACGGTATTCTCATGAAATGCATCTCCCGGGAAGAAGGCCACGACATGCTCGTGGATATCCACGGGGGCGAGTGCGGTAGCCATGCATCGTCTCACACGATGGTCGGTAAAGCCTTTCGGCAAGGATTTTACTGGCCGACAGCCCTCGAGGACGCCTTTGAGCTGGTTCGACGCTGCGAGGCCTGCCAATTCCACGCCAAGCAGATAAATCAGCCCGCTCAGGCACTCCACACCATCCCCTCTCGTGGCCTTTCGCGGTCTGGGGGCTGGATATCTTGGGCCCGTTCCCCCGAGCAGTCGGGGGCTACGAGTACCTCTATGTCGCCATCGACAAATTCACCAAGTGGACGAAAGCTGAGCCAGTCGTCAAGATCAACAAGCAGTCAGCGATCAAATTCATCCGAGGCATCATGAGCCGATTCGGGGTGCCTAGCCGCATCATCACCGACAACGGCACTCAGTTCACGAGTGATGCTTTCCTCGAGTACTGCCAAGCCCTTGGGACAGAAATTTGCTTCACCTCCGTCGCTCACCCCCGAGCCAATGGACAGGTCGAGCGCGCGAACGCTCAGGTCCTTCGGGGGCTCAAGACAAGATCGTTCAACAGGCTCAAGAAATGCGGAGCTGGCTGGATAGAAGAGCTCCCGGCCGTCCTTTGGTCGATCCGGACGTCCCCCAGTCGGGCGACCGGCGAAACCCCCTTCTTCCTCGTTTACGGGGCAGAAGCAGTCCTCCCCTCCGAGCTCGCTTTCCGGTCCCCTTGGGTCACGGCGTACTCGGAGGAAGATCAAGATCAGCGCAGGCTTGAAGACGTCAACTTCCTTGAAGAGCACAGGTGCCGAGCTGCCCTCCGTGCCGCCAGATATCAACAAAGCCTCCGGCGCTATCATCAGCGCCGCGTCAAGCCGAGGTCTCTTGAAGTCGGAGACCTGGTGCTTCGCCGCGTCCAGACGTGGGAAGGGAAGAACAAGCTCTCCCCCATGTGGGAAGGACCCTACCGAGTGACCAGAGTCACTCGGCCAGGCTCGGTGAGGCTGGCTGCTGAAGACGGGATGCCGCTGCCCAACGCCTGGAACATCGAGCTCTTGCGCAAGTTTTTCCCGTGAATGGCCCGGGTAAGTTTTTGCTTTTTAGGGTCGGCTCCCCGAGTGCCAAAAGTGAGTCACGGGAAGTTCCGGGTCTGTCACCCTAAGCCCTGGCTGCTCGGCCTGGTTCCTTAACCCCGAGCACCAGTCCGGCCAAAGGTCACCCGAGTATCCCACGCGCTCGCGCCCGCGCTCGGGGGCTCCCTTGTACCCCAAGCTGTTAAATTAGCATTATAATCAATATAAAAATGCAGTTTCCCTTTGTATGAATTCCCTGTGCAATGTCAATTTCTATGTTCAATATCAATATCCTCTCGCTATCCAGCAAAATAGTCTTTTTCCGCGTTTTTCTCGGGACCCCGAGTCCCCCTCCCCCCGGTGCGAGTAGGCCCCACCGGTCCGACTACGAGCGGTCGAGCCAGTCCAATGTCTGTTCGAGGGCCGTAAGACGCTCGGGTGTTTAGCTGTACCCCGAGCACATCCGAGTCAGGGCGAATAAGCCCCTGGCCACCCGTGCTCTGCTGGTCAGCAACCCCGAGCGCTACCCAACTACATGTCATTCGGGTAGCCTCACTCTTCGTGCTCGGGACAGGCTGGCAGTTCCGAAAACCCGTGGGCCGCGACGATAGGCGAGCCCTCGAAAGACCTGCGGAAAAAGCCCTTTTTTGCTGAGTAAGCCATATAATCGCTCATTAAGTGAACAGGTTCACCCTGACGAAGTACTCGGATACCGCCCGCTGGATCAATGTTAAGCCTCGGGGCACAAATACAACAAGGAGCCTAATCTCTAAGTTAAGCTTCTAAATCATTTCCCATATGTTTTTAAAGCTCCCGAGCATCGCGCGGGCGAATAGTTTTTACTTGCCAATTTTTCCAAGTATCTGCTATGCTCGCGACGGGTTTACCTGAAGGTAGCGACGTGAGTCACGGGGAGTGCTTCGGGTTGTCCGTTCAAAGCCCTGGTGTCTTGCCTGGTTCCTTAACCCTCGACATCAGCCTGGCAATTAAGCCGCCCAAGTACCCTACGCGCTCTTGCCCGCGCCCGGCGGTTTTCCCAGTAACGTTCCAGAGACACAAGGGAACATTGCCGTGTAAAAATGAAAGTTCTCTAAAATAAGAAAAAGTACACAAATATGCTACGGTTAGTATGACATATACCAATAACTGCTCGTTCCAACAATTGCCCCGAGCGCAAAGACTTGGGCAAATTTTTGCAGGCAAGCAACGAAATCAGGAGTTCGGCTCGGGGACACTCGGTGTCCCGAGGGCAGGACTTCCTCTGCTTCAGCAGCGGCGCGTCCAGTTCTCGGGGGCTGGGGCCTTCGGGGGACCCGAGGGCCTTCCTCCGTCCTTCTCCGAGCAAGAGCCAGACGCTTTGCCCGAAGCAGCAAGGAAAAGAAGCAAGTTCCAGCGCAAGTACAATAAGAAGGAAAACGCAAGGGACAAAGGGCTTCGGGCCAAAGTTCTTTACATTACAAAAGTTCGAGCAAAAGTTCTTACAAAGGGGCTGCGCCCTGGGCTAAGAACAGCAAAAAGAAGATAAAAGGAGGAGCTACGCCTCGCCGGCGCCATCGCCGCCGCCGTCGCCGGGTTCTTCCTCACGGGCAAACCGCAGGGCGATCTCCTCGGCGACCCCGCGGACTGCCCTCCGAGCTTCCTCCTCGCCGGCCTCGTCGATCCCCTCCAAGGCTGGCTCCAGGGAGAAGTTAGGGTCACGGCTGCGGTAGCACGTTAAAGTGTGCTCCGCCACCACGACCGCCAACTCCCGGCCTTCTTCCTCGATCCGTTGGGTCACGGCGTCGCCAAGGCCGACGAGGCGCTCGGTGATGTCTTGGAAGCCCAGCGCGAGGTTCCCGGGGTTGTTGTCGATCCTCCCCGGCAAGGACGCTTCGCCAAGTCCAGCGACCAGAACGGCCTCCTTCGCGCGGGAGAAGAGTTCCCGCATCAGTTGCGTCGCCTCGCGCCGCTCACGGAGGATTTGCACCTTCTCCCGCTCCGCCTCCTGCCACACCGTGGCCGCCTCCGAGGCCTCGCGCTGCCTCGCCGCCTCCACCTCCTGGAGTTTGGCTAGGACAGTGCGCTTGGAAGTGCGCGAGTCCTCGAGCCGCCCCTGGAGGTTTCGGACCTCCGTGCGAAGACCCTCCATCTCCTTGGCGAGCTCCGAGCGAGCGGCCTCGACGCGCGTCTGGACTTCAGCCTCCAGCAAGTTGGCCCCCTTTTCGAGCTCCTCCTCGCGGCGGCTGAGTTCCTGCGCCTTCGTGTCGGCCTCCCTCTCTCGGAGTTGGAGCTGCTCTTCCCGGCGAGTGAGGTCGCCGGCGCGTTCCTCCAGCTGCGCCCGCTCCTCGTCGGCGCGCTTCTCCCGCGCCTCCAAGTCCCGCTCGCGCGGTTCAAGCAGCAAGGCCCGCCGGTTGAGGTCCCGCTCCAGCCGGTTGAGCTCTCGCGCATGCGAGATGGCCTCCCTCCTCATCTCGTCCACGTTCTCCTGCTAGCGCTCGAGGTCGGCGGTATCCCTCTCGTACTCTCGCTTGGCGATACGAGAGCGGGCCAAGAAGTTCTCCGCCGCCTCCGCGAGCGCGGCCTCCTGGTCCCCCAAGGACCCCTCCCGCTCGTCCAAGGACTTCTCCCGATCCTCTAAGGCCTTCTCCTTAGAGGTGAGGTCCTCTTGGATCTTGTCAATGGCGGCGCGTGCAGCGTTGAACACGTCGGCGGGGATCCTCCGGGATGGCTGCTCTCGGGGCGCGGCGGGCCTCCACCTGGTCAAGACGAGGACGTGTAAAAACTCGAACTCCTCCTCCTGTTGGGGTTCGGGACGGTCGGCCACGGTAGAGGCCCCGGCCCCTTCCTCGGGCCGGATCCCCTCGGCCCTCTCCACCAGGGCCATTTCCTGCCCAAGTGCCGCCGCCCGCTCCTCGGGCTCGGCGACACGCGGCTCCTCCTCCGTCGGGGCGGCGCCCTCCGGCTCCTCCGGCACCTCCATCGCTTCCGGCGCGGCCATCTCCACGCTCGGGGCCGCTTCTTCTCCTGAGGCGGCTTCAGCTCTCGGCGCTGGCACCGCGCTCGGGCTTGGGCTCGCGCTCGGGGCGGCGGATGCGCTCGGGGCAGGGTCCACCGGCTCCCTCGGGGCCGGGGGACCGCTCGGAGCCGCAGCCCCGCTCGGGGTCGGGTCCGCCGGCTCGCTCGGGGCCAAGGGACAGCTCGGAGCAGAAGGCGCGCTCGGGGTCGGGCCCACCGGCTCGCTCTGGGCTGAAGGGCCGCTCAGAGCCGTAGCCCCGCTCGGAACTGCTGCCGCGCTCGGAGCCTCCGGAGCTCACGGGCCTGCAGCCGCGCTCGGGGCTGGCGGAGCCCTCGCGGCAGTAGGCGAGTTTGGGGACGGCCGAGATTTCTTGCTCTCCCTGAAAAGGCAAACACAACCAAGTCCGGGTCAGTTCCCGAGCAAAACACTTAGCCAAAAAAAGAGAAAGAGGGGAGTTCTCGCTTACCGCCATGAGCCCCTCGGGACCTGGCGTCCCACGCCAGGGGGGGGACGTCGGGTCCTTCCTCTTCTGTCCGGCGGCGGCGCCCGTATCCGCCGCCGACGAACCTCCGGTCGGCACAACTCCGGATGGCCCTCGCCCAGAACCGCCGCCAGCCCCCGGCGCCGCAGGGTGCGCGGGCGGCGGAGGCGGCGGAGGGAGTGGCTCGGAAGGACGCTGCCCCGAGGATCCTTGCCCGGCGCCTCCAGCCCCCGGCGCAGCAGAGCGCGTGGGCGGCGGAGGCGGCGGAGGTAGCGGTTCAGAGGGCCGCTGCCCCGAAGACCCTTGTCCGAAAGTCCGTTGCCTAGAACCGCCGCCGGCCCCCGGCGCCGCAGGGCGCGCGGGCGGCGGAGGCGGCGGAGGCAGCGGTTCGGAGGGGCGCTGCCCGGAGGATCCCTGCCCGGCGCGGCTGCTCCCTAGCCCCGTCGCTTGCCGCCCTGTGGTCGGCGGTGCTGGCGGCCTCGGCTTCGGCGCTTGTGGCCGCGACGGTGGAGACGGTGGAGGCGGGGCTAGCCCCTTGCCCTTCGGGTCGGCGGGGTCGTGGACGGTGACCGGGGCGCTCGTTGCCCTAGCCGCACGCGCCGCCTCTGCCTCCTCCTCGTCCGCGAAGATTCGGATGGACCCGGCCGGCCTGGCCGGCCTGCGCCCGCCATCCGCCGGCGGACTCACAATGCCTTTCGCATTGCACGTCGGCATCATGTCCAGGATGGACTGCCGTTCCGCGTCGACGCAGAGCGGCAAGTCCAGCCGCGACAGCTCGGCGAGAGAGACGTCCGAAACCCCGAGCAGTATCCTCAGGTTGATTGCCATCTCCTCCTCGCTCAGATTCGTGTCGGCGCCGACCGCCGTCCGGCCGTAATCCAGGTCGCCGGTATACATCCACGCCGGCCGCTCGCGGTCCCGCAGCGGCGCCAGCCGGCGGCGCAGGAAGTCGCCGACGACCATGGTGGCGTCCAAGCCCAACTCTCGGAGTTGGGAGATGCGCTGCACCATCACCCAGAGGTTCTTGTCGTCGCTGTCGAGGAACTCCCACGATTTGTGGTGCTCCGCCGGCGCCTCGGGAAGAAGGAGCGACTCCGCCGGGTCGGTGTTGATGTAACACCAGCTCTGGCGCCAGTCATCCCATTTGTTCCGCAGATCTTGCGGAATGTAGGGGTCGGCGACCTTCGCTCCGAGCTGGAAGTTCGCGCTGCCGCTGACCTCCGCCCGGGCAGAGCCCCGGGTCCTCCCGACCGTGCGGAGGACGAAGTAGTGCCTGAAGAGGGCCACCAACGGCATCACTCCCACAAACATCTCGCAGAGGTGGGCAAAGATCGCCAGCACCACCACGGAGTTGGGAGTGAGATGCAGCAGATGGATCCTGTACTCCTCCAGGATCGCCATGAAGAACGGCGAGAAAGGCGGAAGGAGCCCGGCGGCGATGAAGCTGATGAAGATCACCGTCTCATCCGCCCGCGGCTCCGGCGGGTACGTCACCGCCCGGACCACCGTTGGGTCCGGCCGACCCTCCGGCACCGCCAGCAGCCGAACCTTGTCCATCGCCTCCTCATTGAGAAGGCGGGACTTGGGAATCACGGCTTCCGGCTCCGGGGAGGCTGGGCGGCTCTTGCGGCGGGTCATGGTGGCGGCGGTGTGGTGGCGAAAGGAGGTCTTCCGGAGGCGAAGAAGGTGGCGGCGAGAGGAAGAAGACGAAGCAAGCGCAAAAGCTTTGGAAACAAAGTGTTTGCGCAGGAGTCGGAAGTTTGAAAAGGTGTGGGGTCGGTCCTCTTTTAAAGAAAAAGACTTCCTCAGAAGATCAACTGCCCGCATCCAGCGTTTTTCGTGCAATCGTGGGTTGTCAGTTCGCTACCGTTGGCAGTGAGACTGCGGCCGCGCGAAGCCCGGAGATCGTGTAATCATGGCCTGCGAATTTACTGCCATATGGCAGTAAAGATTCGGTCGCACGAAGCCCGGGCACGCAACCGCCCGCACGCGGCGCGAAGAGCCGCGCGCCTTCCCCGTGCGCATTAAAAGCGCACCTCCGCAAGGCGCATGAAGATGGGCCAGCATCCTCGCTTGGCCCAAGAAGAAGAGGCCTTATCCCCAGTCGCGGCCCGTCGGGCCATCTCTGGGAGACAAGGCCGGGGGCAACTGTCGGCGGAATGGGGCCCTGGGTCCCCCAAACCACCAGCGGAGGCCAACCAGATGCCGCGGAGCGAGCCACGTGGCGGTCGGGCCGGAGTGGACCCCGCCCCGGCAGCCAAGTGGGTCCGGCGGTCAAGCCCGAGCGCTCGGGGAAGGCCCCCGAGCGCCACGCCCGCGTGCAACCATGTAGAAGGGCCTTGGGCTCCCGAGAGCCCAAGGCTCGGGAATCGAGGGGGGCACGAGGGGGTCCTTCCCCGAGTGCCCGGCGTCCCCGGGTTCATGGGCCCCAGGGGAGCGCTCGGGGCATTCCCCCGAGCGCTCCTCCTGGGGCTCCGCCCGTAGGGGCCCCGAGCAGTCCCCTAACGAGCGCTCGAGGTCACTCAGGAGCGCCCTGGGACAGCTGGCATCCCTCCCGTTCGAAGGAGCCGCTCGGGGACGTAGAGCTCGGGGTTGTCGGGTCCCCCTGTGGGGCCCACCTCCGGGCTCGCCCTCGAGTGGCTAGCTTCTCCCGCAAGCCTCAGCTCTGGCAGAGGCATTTAATGCATGTCATTTCGACAAGGAATCCTAAGCCCTATGAGGGCATGATGACGGTCAGACCGGGCCCCACCCGCTCAGGCGATAGGTTCCTTTGCCTATCACCTTTCGCAAGATGATGGGTCCGTCTGACAGCTTTGTTGACCGACCGGGCGCGTCTCACCGCACGCCCCTGTCGCTGTCACGCTTTTTGCCCCCTTGGGTCGCATCACCGCGCGCCCCGGTGCGCGGGTTTGGTCGCTGACACCCGGGGCCCAGGAGCGGGTGTTTCACCCACTCTGTCAGAAGAAGCCCCTGTGCAGAAGCACGGCAGGAAGGCGCCCGGCGCAGAAGTCGGCGCCGCGCATTAAATGAAAGGCATGGGTCGCCCTGTTGCGCCCACGTGGCCGGTAGAACCCTCTGGCCGCTGTGGAAACCCCCCGAGTATATAAGGGGAGGAC
The DNA here is from genome assembly GCA_019208055.1 of Stipa capillata. Lineage (NCBI taxonomy): Eukaryota > Viridiplantae > Streptophyta > Magnoliopsida > Poales > Poaceae > Stipa > Stipa capillata. The sequence goes on along the minus strand of JAGXJF010000767.1, from coordinate 282,028 downwards.
CAAGGCCATGCAAAGGGTTCGATGGATGGTTGGTTAATTCATCACTCTACACTCCCATTTGCTTTCTTCTCCAGCTGGTCCCTTAGTGAGAACGTTAGGGTTAGAGCTCCGGGAGGAGAACCTCGGCTGTAAGCAAAATAGCCCTTGTAATCCCAGATAGGTCAATACAAACACCAAAGTAGGACGTAGGGTTTACACCTCCGGGTGGCCTGAACCTGGAAGAATCCTTTGCGTATCCTGCATCAGATCTATCCCCCTCACGATCCGTCTCCGGTTCATAAGAAGAACTCTATTGCGCCCCCGGCCGAATCCCAAAGGGGGTCCAACCGGACCACCACTAGAGGCGTCTCTACGCCGACATGCGCGGTAGCTGACATTCTTTTGTTCCTTTTTTTATTTTCTAGTTTCGAGGGAACCATTTCAGCCATGTCGTTAACCAAAAGAAAAGAAAAATCGAACCAAGTAGGAGAAGAAAAAAAGAAAAGAAAAGAGACATGTAGTCTTTTCGCAAAATAAGAAAAGAAAAAAAGAGACATGTAGTCTAATCAGATAATGGGCCTGCACCCATGGATTTCGAGTCGTACGTGACTCTTCCACCACCACAAATCCACAGCCCCCCCTCCCCTATCTCTGGCGACCGCCTCCTCCCCGCTACCACCGAATCCAACCATCTCCTCCGCCACCGTTGCCAACGCAAGCGGAGCCCCGAGCGACCGGTGTCATCTCGTTTGCTGCATCGTCCCCGCGAACCGCCTGCGCTCTTGGAAGCCGAGGGGATCCTAGGGTTTGCGCTCATCCCGCGTGTGAGTGTTTTCTCTCTGTCTCTGGGTACGTATATGCCTCTCGCCAGTTGCTAGTTTCATAGATTCATCTGGCTGGTTACTAGTTTTTGTGCTTTTGTTTGCTATTGCGTGTGGAATCAACGAGATGCGCGGACGAAATCGTGTACGGTAGCGATAGGGTTTTCTGATGAAATTTAGGGTGATTAGTGGTAAAATCTAGAGTTATAGTAGTACTAGTTTTGCTACTTGACCAGATCAAAAGTACAAGGTGATCGTGTGTTTTGCATTCATATGCATCAGTGAGGTATTGCAGGGATCAAGTATCTGGGGAAATCTGTAGGCAAGATACATGGTGAAAAGGGTCGGTGAAAAGGGTCTGTGCAGGTTGTTCAGACATCATAGATGGCTTAGTTCTCTTAATTGAGTATTATACAGGGTAAAAATACAAGTCGCTACTCATCCTATGGAACCACTTCCTCGTCCTATGGAACCACTTCTCATCTATGTACACAATGTTGTACAAAGATTTAAAAGTGGGTTCATGAGGTATGCTATGTTTCTCTAGCATGGCGATGCAAAAGCGCACTCAACCTTTCTTGTTTTCTTCGGTTAAGAAGAATTTGATGTCATTTGTATGTCGCCTTATTGTCCCATCCTTCAAACATTTAAACAATGTGCCCTTGGACATGTTCAATGCATTTGCTAGATCGGCGAGAGTAGTGCGAGCACTAAGAGGCATATCACAAATGGCTTGTTGGTCGATGAGAACTCTTTTACGACCACATAATTTTGCCCTCCTGCTACAAACAACATGCACTCCACCACCACGCTGCCCTTTCTCCCATATACATTGCACAACTCTCCATGGCACGCTAGTATCCATAGCAATGGATTTTGTCACTCCACGCTTCAATATGCCGGGTGTAGTTCTCTCCAAAATCATGGCATAGATGGCTCTACACTGATCATTGGTCAAATAGTTCCTTCTACGAGCATTGCTATCTCCATCTATACGTCAGAGAATTGAAATCAGAATAAATCAATCCACATTTGATTGTAAATAAATAATCTCAAATTTATTGTGAAAAACCAAACATGTTCACTAGAGTTTTCTTCATGTGGTTCATCTTCCCCTGCGCCATCTTCTCCTTCTGCATCTACACTAGCTTCTTCACTACTACATAAAACGTCAACACTGACGGGCGGAAAACCTTTATCAGTGACGGGTACCCGTCCCGTCAGTAACTAATGGTCAGTGGTGACTCGTATTATCAGTGACGGGTAAATTACCCGTCACTGATAAATGTCATCACTGACGGGTCAAACAATCCACTCGTCAGTGATGACATTTTTAGATGCGCGAAAAAAAGTCATCACTGACGGGTAGAATATTTGACCCGTCAGTGATGACTCACATCACTGACGGGTGAAGTATTATACCCGTCAGTGATGACGTTTTCAGAGGCGCAAAAAAAACTGAAAACGTCATCACTGACGACTAGAATATTTGACCCGTCAGTGATGACTCACATCACTGACGGGTGAGGTATTATACCCGTCAGTGATGACGTTTTCAGAGGCGCAAAAAAAAGCCCTACCCGGGCAGTGCCGGGTAGGGTTTCACTAAAATGGCTGTAACTTTTGCATACGGTGTCCGTTTTGGGTCCACGACCACTCAAAATGACCATATCGACGAGGCGCATCTGAAAAATCTACAAGTCTTTAGACCTATACATTTTTCCACAAGGCATATATAGTTCAAATCCAACAATGTAAACAATTATGATGAGAACAACATCACCAAGCTACTACTTACTAGAGTTGGCACTAGAAATCACATACCTGAGGATGATGTCAAGAGTTGACCAATCTAAGAAGGATTTATATAGAAACTACGAACAAAGAGTGAAGGCTAACTACTACTTGCTCGTGTAGTTGATTCCCGATATTGGAGGAGTCTATAGTGGTAGGGGATGCAAAGAACACGGCGGACAATGGCGTGAAGGAGGATGGGGGTGGCGGTGACGATGGTGGAGATAGTAGCGACAACAGCAACCACAAGTGGTTAGTGTGGTGGCATGAGATGGAGGCAAATCTAGCTATTGTGGCCGTCGGAGATAGGGGTGTAGGACGACGATGAATCTTTAATTTCAGGTGAGTGTATAATAGACTCTCCCTTATACCACTGATCTCTATTAGGATAATCACTCAGCAGGTAAACTTCACTAGATTACCGTAATGCCAAGTTGCTTTCCCGTTAAAGGACCTACACTCCACGTATATGCGCGGTAGCTGACATTCTTTTGTTCCTTTTTTTATTTTCTGGTTTCGAGGGAACCATTTCAGCCATGTCGTTAACCAAAAGAAAAGAAAAATTGAACCAAGTAGGAGAAGAAAAAAAGAAAAGAAAAGAGACATGTAGTCTTTTCGCAAAATAAGAAAAGAAAAAAAGAGGCATGTAGTCTAATCAGATAATGGGCCTGCACCCATGGAGAGCCCAGCAAACGCCAACAGCTTGCTCAGAAAAGCCCAATAAATTCTTGGATTTCGAGTCGTACGTGACTCTTCCACCACCACAAATCCACGGCCTCCCCTCCCCTATCTCTGGCGACCTTCTCCTCCCCGCTACCATCGAATCCAACCATCTCCTCCGCCACCGTTGCCAACGCAAGCGGAGCCCCGAGCGACCGGTGTCATCTTGTTTGCTGCATCGTCCCCGCGAACCGCCTGCGCTCTTGGAAGCCGAGGGGATCCTAGGGTTTGCGCTCATCAGTGATATTCTCGATATCTCTGACGGGGCTAATTTCATGCCCGTCAGTGATGACTTTTCTATGAAATCTCGTATTTCTGCTGAAGTCATTGCTGACGGGCCGACTTTATTACCCGTCAGTGATGACTTTTCTCCCCCTGAAACGGAACATCTGATAGAGTCACCACTGACGGATATCCGGCTGCCCGTCAGTGATAGGTGAGATGTCTGACGGGTTTTTTCCTGCCCGTCAGTGATAAGATATAGCGGATGACCTTTTTTGTAGTAGTGCTTCTTCCTCAGCTTCATCTTCCTCATCTCTATCTTCACTAACATCATCTTCACCAGCTTCACCTGAATATGTCGTGGAGTAAATGATCATTGCTGTCATGACAGAAAAGGTAATAAATTAACTAAATGTACTTTTTTCCTTGTCTTTTAATTAATTAATTAACTGTGATCTCTTTTATTTTTTTTCTTCCTTCTATTCTCTATGTATTTTTTTGTGTATTCTGTTATGTGCTATGCTGTATCGCCATGGCTGTGACTTGTGACTATCCCCAAAGTCAGGTTCAATATACCATGAAAATGATCAACTGTTTGCAACGTCGATCCTCTTTCTTACGATATACATTGATCCAATAGACAAAATCAATGACATACCACAATGCATTTTCTCACTTTTGTTGTACGATCATTACTATTCCATGAGCTGGCTGTTGATGTCGAGGAAAAAAACCAATCCTGCAAAAGACACCAAGAAGAAAATTGAACTCAATTCCGCATAGTGGCCCAAATCATCAGATCCTTCTGGAAGGCGCATACACAGTGCCAAGCGCAGGGCAAAAATAGAGGGGTGAGTAAGACATCTTGAATGTCTTTACAACAGTGCTCCCGCTCTGATCGGCATCCAGAGACCACGGTGGTGGTAAACAGGGTAATCAACGGCCGAAAACAGAGCGGATAGGCTAGGCCCGCGCGCACCCACCTAGTGCTCGCCACTTTGTATACAGAACCAAGTGCAAAATCTTTTTTTTGACTTGTGTTGCATGATTGCATCTTCACAACAAATTTCTTGATTTAAAGGGGCCAGCCTCACTGACAAGCTTTGTCTTCGGAAGCCGGAGTCGACAACCTACCTCTAAAAGGAGTGCCCTTCCTCCATTGCATTTTGGAATCTGGTCAACCACTCGTGGTCAACGCTACAATTCCATCATCTTTTGCTTCAACAGAGGATTGGTGATAAGGAATCCTATGTGTTCGAAGCCATTGTAGGAGGGTCCATCGACTACCCTAAATCGACGCAAAATCTGATAGCCTGGAAACCTTACTCATCCATACATTTTCTACTCATCCTTGTCTCGTGAATATCTTAGGAACACGTCTAGGATATGGCTCTGGCCCAGGTACTACTCCGCTCCGTCGACATATTCCACATGTAAAGACTTCACATGTAAAAGCTCCACGTGTAAAGACTTTATATGTCAAGACTCCACACATAAAGGCTCCGCACGTAATGGCTTCGTCCGTCAAGACTTCGCACGTAAAGGCTCCGCTTCGCCAGCACGCCTTGCCTGTGGCATACGCCCCTCGCCCGGGGCACTACTCCATTCCGTCAATGTGCTCCGCCTGGGTAGCCATCCAAGATACTCCAAAGATGCTTCCAAAATGCCGAAGAATATTCTTTAGGGGTAAGCTTAGCAACAAAACCATAGGCAGGTTTATAACTTCACATTACCCTCTCTCTTACCCTCTCCCTTCCCTATAAACTAGCAGGGTACATGGCTAGATTCATTTTTGGTATTATTTTCCTAAACTTATTAGTTACATGTCGCCAACCATCATTTGATTTTATTAGTCGTTGTGTTAGCTTTGATATGTCATTCAAATATAGAAAATGTTGTAACCAAAAGTACGCCTTCGAGTTTGATAGAAATATTTCCATTAAATGTATTACATTGTTAGACTTTAGTTGAAAGTACTCTTTTGGTAGTTCTCTCACTCTTTCTATTTTTCATTCCTATTAAATCTAAACATTGCTGATTTGCACATAAACCTTATATTATCCTCATCCATCCGCCTCATCATTGTTTGTATTGTAGTTGTATTATTTGATTAATGCACTTTCAAGTCTCCAGAAGCTTACTTGCCTTTGTCGTGTGCCCATCTTGTCGATAGCAACGACGAAGTAGACATCCTTCATTATCCTCAAGCCATTCTTGACTAAACCTATCACATCTTGGCATTATATGGTGCCCAAGTACTCGCCTAGCTTCTGCTCTTGGATCCGCGTATGTTAGAGTGCCCAGGTGGCCATATACTAGGCTCCTTCATAAGAACCTACACCTGAGTGGTTCATTTATTATCTCTTTATCGGACTGTTGTGCCTCTCCAAAAACCATTTCTAGGGGCTTATCACCATCAACCTTGACTTGCCGCATCTCACCACCATTATCTATTCTTTTTCACATACCTCTTCTAAAACGTGATCCCTACTACCTTCTTTGGTCATTACGTACCTTACTGCCTAGATAGCAACAAGCCCATCTACGTATATTTATAAAAAAATTGCTAAAACATTCTCTCTTAATCACTGTTGTCATAACTTGTCCTTACTATTTATGTCTGTGTTGCTTTTCATCTACTTATATTTTTGGCACAATTGAAATAAGGGAAAAGCAAATGTACATGCACATGTGGGTACATGAGTTAAGAATTTAGGTCAATTCTCATATTTGTGCATCTCAAAAAATTCTCTAAAAATTCATAGATGTTCATCATGTTATAATGTACACACCCACAAAATTTCATGCAAAAATATAATCAAGAGTGCCCTACACAAAAAAGACAAAAAATTCAACTTATTTTTAAAACAATGCAGCAACAATTTTTTGTCTTTTTTGTGTAGGGCACTCTTAATTATATTTTTGCATGAAATTTTGTGGGTATGCATGTTATAACATGATGAATATCTATAAATTTTTTGAGAATTTTTTGAGATGCACAAGTATTAGAAATTGACCTAAATTCTTAACTCATGTACCCACATGTACATGTACAAAATCCACTCTCTTGAAATAACTTATAAATACCCGACGTGACTTTCTTATCTAGCATGCTTCCTTTTTGCCCATGAATAGAAACAACCCATACATGTTGATACATCTAATGCATGCCACGTTGACATTGATCCTCCATCACAACATAGCGGAAGTCCTTACAATGCATATGCTATGTTTATTTTTAAATCTCAACCATTAAAATACATGATTAACAGAGTAGATATCTTAATCCATGTGGATAAAAATGGTGACTTCTTTTTCTATTATTTTAATAATATAATAGATAGGGGAGCCCCTCCACTGGATTAATTAATTTGCCTCTAGCCTCCTCTCATGTGAGAACTTGGCCTTCCTATTGTGACTTGTAAGCTTTGGGCCATGTAGGCCATCCCGTACGCTTCCACCAGACTCTAGAACCAAACGGAAGTGCTATAAGAGCCTGTTTGGTTGGGCTGTGGCTGTTGACAAAGCTGCTGTTAGCTGGCTGTCTGGAAAAGCTGCTGTGGTTGTGGGAAAATGAACATATGGCTTTTGGTTGATCCAAATCATCTACAGCATTTTAAAAAATGAGCACAGAAGCTTCAGCACATTGCAAAAAGCTGGCAAAAGGCAGCTTTTCCAAACAGCTGAATTTACACTGCAAAGCCCACAGCTACCATTAGCAAAAGCAGCTGAAAAGCTGGCCGTTTGGTTGGGCTGCAGCTTTTTCCAGTGAAAAGCTGTTGAAAAGCCCAACCAAACATCCCCTAAGTTTGTTGTTCAAGATCCCACTTGTCAATAGGGCAAAAATGTATCCAATACAGACATCTCCTATACGTTATTTGGAATATTTAAAAGGAGCGTAATAGATGTATTTTCATGGACAAGCAGCTCACCTCTCGCGAGGTCGATTCCATTACATTCGAGGAGATCGGCGAGAGTAGTTTCACCGCAGAATTGGCTAATCATAGCTTATTTGGTAATTTATTCAGAGCAGTAGACATGTGGTTATTTTGAGATTTCTTCCCGCTTGTTTTTGGTAAAACAAGCCGTCGATACAGGCTCTTTTTCTTCTCAATAAACGGGCAGTGCTCCCTTTGGTTTCTCTAAAAATGATGTCGAATTAAAGAGAGCCAAGTTGAAAAGAAAAGAATTTCTGATAATCCATGGAAAGCAAACAAGTGGCAAAGCCCAGGAGCTGCTTGTGGCCCATCTTCTGGAATCCTAAGAAATCTCACCACCTCTGCTCCCACACTTCTTCCTTCCTCCTCTCACCTTCTTCTCCGATTTCATCCATCTAAAAAAAAGGATAGAAAAATTCTTCCCAAATCCGTCCCTTCCCACTCTCATTTGTTCTCTTTTTGCCCTCATAATCCGTTGTGCTGACAACCACGGGGCGCAGCAACGCAATCCTACTGGTGCTGGAGACTTGCATTGATTGATTTCTTTGTTCTTCCCGGTAAGAAACCCTAGCTTAGCGGATAAAATTGTTCCAAGATTTCATACTTTTATTTTTTGCTTTCTTGGGGATTCTTTCTTTGCTGTTGCGAGGAGCAAATCCAAATCTGAATCGTTCTTTGTCACTGTTCAGATGGTGGCCGATTTGTTCGCAGCTTTGAGTATACCCTACTAATCGAATCCACTTGTCCATGGTTTCATTGGGTTCTTCTTCTTCTTCTTCTCCAGCGTGCAATATCGATTTGTGTTGATCCCATAAGACTTGACTTGGTCCTCAAGCGCGGGCGAAGCTTTAAACCCTAACCTTTTATAAAACTAAACCCTCGTGCCTGACATTAAAAAAATTGGGATGCTTCTTCCTACCTAATGAAGTAACAGTCAAGATTCTAGAGATAGACATACTAGTACAAATTTGAAGTATGATTCTTTCTTAAAAGGGATTAGAATGAAAATTCTATTTTAGATCACGGCGTTTGGAGGTCGTCCTGTCGCCGCCGTCCCCCACCCCCCACCATCCCCTCCTTCCTCCCGCTTCTCCCTTCCCCTCGCCTCCATAGGTGCTTCCCCCTTCTAATCCATTCGCCTTCACGCAATCCAAGACTAGATCTGCTCGCTCCTCCACGAACACACGACATCGCTAAGCCTGAAGAAACCCTAGCGGAACCCGTAGAGCGAGAGACCCGCCCACGCGCTCCGTGTCGACCCAGAAGCCCGCCGCCAAAGCCCCCTCAAGGCTCACCAAATAGTAAGGAGAAAAAACCCTCTTTGCCACCACCGGTGCCGCCGCTACCTCATCACCAAGCCCTCCTCCTCCCACCGAAGCGCGCTTGCGCCACCTCATAGGCATCCTCCCCTCTACTGGACTGGCGGCGTCGACCGAAGATCCGCCCGGACGCGATTCGTTTTTGCTGGTAAGGAAGACCTAGCTTGTTTGGATTGCTTTTTCTGTTTCGCTCTGGTGTTCCCTTTGCTGTGGTAAACGATCGAATGCCAAAAACCAGATCCTTCTTGTCCCAGATCGATCTCAGGCCTATCGGGTACCGTAGTACTATCCAATCCGAGCTTGTTGTTTGTTTTCAAAGGAATCCGAGCTTGCTTGTTGTTTGCTTGTGCACAATGCTTGCCCTCCTGCAATGCTTATTCTTATACCTAAGCTACGATACCTGGATACGGCACAAATTTGTCGTATCGGTATCAGATACCGTATCGGATACCGATACGTATCGGATACTTCCGGATACGGTATCCGAGAAGTATCGGAAATTTTTTGATTTTAAAATAAAGAAAATAAATCCCGATACGGCTACCGATACGTCCCGATACGGTCTGGATACGTGAAACCCTAAGGATCCGTTTGGTTCACTGGATGAAGTGGGATGGGATATGGCGGTCCAGGATATCCAGGGATGGAACTATCCATCTAAGTGTTTGGTTCGATGGATGGGATGAGCCAGTTTTTTTGTTTGGTTGGATGGATGAGCAGGGATATGACGGATCAATGTTTCGTTTGGTTGGATGGATGAGCAAGGATAGGATGGACCAATTTTTCAGTTTGGTTGGATGGATGAGCAAGGATTGGATGAATTAAAATTTGTGGAGTACAAGACATGTCCATTTTTCTATTAACTAACCACAAATTAGCAATATTAATCTCTTATCATCATGGATTAAGTTTTCCTGTATACCCAAAGCAAACACTCGACAAGTAGCACAAAAGTATTCCCAGCTAAATATTGTCTAAAGTCCTGTAAATTTCAAGAATATAAACATTCCAACGCCACTTGAGCCAAACTAGTACAAAACAGCGATGTCTTCTCATAGTATATATGATGTATATTAGATGCATATATTACCTGTGTATTTTCCGCATTGTATAGGGAGATTTACTGCATACATGCCATAACTGTGTGTATATGTATTTAACTCGCAAAGAATACAAGCGCTATTCGTAACATTGTAGAAGTACGTATCTTATATTTATCCATAAGGCACATCAGCCACATCAGCAGAAAACCATGCAAACATAACTTGAATGAAAGCAGGGGACTAATTATGGATTACAATACGTCTTCATGAAAATACAAGCATAAAAAAGAAAGATAGCTTCATTGCAAAGTAAGATAAAGAGTATAAAAGAAAGATAGCTTCCTTCAGCCTAATAATAGAAAATGCGAAATCATTCGAAAAGTTCTTGTTCCACACGCATCAGTACCTTCAATATGATTCCTTCTCAGTGAATATGTCATCAGTACCTTCATGAAATGGTTACTTAAAAACAAATGGTGCATATACAAATGCTGCTCCTGGACAAAATGATGTACAAAAAGTTTCAAGTACAGAGAAGGCATGCATCATGCACAAAAAATTCGACAACTCCCACCTTTGGGAATTCTGACACTTGTACTGAACTAGCTCCAAATATATTGAATAGAGGAAACAAAGGTGAAGTTGACTAAACAAACTCCTAGAAAATAGTTGAAATACGTCATGCTAAGGTCTCACATATCTCAAGCTATTACATCACATAGCATCAAAACACAATTCAGGATATCACTAAAGACTTAAATGTTCAGTAACTTAAACTTGACCAACACGTAAGCAGCATGCTCAAATTTTCCTCAACAATTACAAGGAAGTCTTCCCAAGTAAATTACCAAAGTCTTAGCACAGAGAAATAAGCATGCATACGTCATTCAATTCAGCAACTTAGTAGCCACACATAACAGAATTAAGTAGCCACACCATTTGGTTATATGGTTCGGTACAAAAACAAAATAAATTCTGCACGAAACATCATATTCAGACAACTTCTGAACAAACTTGACCGCTAAACTTGACAGCCTAATTCCTCATGGGAAAATACTTCTGAAGTTTCTTCTCCCTCTCAGTCTTCATGAAGATCTATAAAATAATAATAACAAACAAATCAGTAAACGGAAAGGTGAGAACTAGTTAAACAGCCAGGTAGGATACTATTATTGGCGCCTACTATCTTGTTTAGCCATTTCCCTCAATGCTGTCTCTAGTTCATCAGCTCTGAATAGCAAAAGTTCCAGCAGGCTATGACAAAATACAATCATAAATATATGGAAACTGAATCGGACATACCTAAAAACATACCTAGGATGAATTGTTTCAGCAACCTGTGACAAAATACAATCATGAATATATGCAAAATATACCTGAGAACAGCTGATCTTCTCTCCTCTAGCCTGCATCATGGAAAGTGCTTGCTAACATATCTAGTCACCCACACGTACTTATCCGCGACATCTAATGTGGAGAATGCCTTAGCAATGGATGGGTTCTCGACCAAATACGCATAGTAGTGAGCAAGGTGTGCACCATCAAAACCCGGTAGGTTTTTTTAGGTCATGCCAAAGATCTTTCGGAAGCTCCTCCTTGTCCTTCTGTTCAGCAAACTTCTCTACAGCAGTGGCAAGCCTATCAAGGCTGGACTTGATTGCTCCTTGCAGCCCCGTTTCATCATCATTTGATACTGACTTGGCTCTCTTCGGTCTTGGGGCTGAAGACTCACCTATGTCTTGAGTTTGTGAAGCATTATCAGCAGTGCCAGCAGAAACATTTGCATTCTCCAGATCATCTTCAATTTCAACGGCTTCTGTAGCTAGAGGGTCGCTTGATCCTTTTGCGTACTTCCCCGTAGCTGAAGTGTTCCCGAAAATTGTGGCCATCTCTCGATAGTGCTCAATAGGCTTGTTCAGAAATTCAGCATCTCCTTTGTGTGCCTACAAAGAAAGATAAAACATATTAGACACAACACATACAACTAAGACACAAAACAATAATGCATCATGCGTTCAGATAGTAATACCTCCACATATGACGTGTAATGGTCATGATGTAGTGTGATGACGCAGTTGTCTTCATCCCACCCAGCTCCACTCATCTTCTTGAGCTTTATAATCTTTGCCCACTTCCTCTTCCATGTTCTAACATGGTTAGAAATCTGATCTCCAGTGAGCCTCAGTTTGAAATGCTCGTTCAATGCTCTAGCACATGCGTTAAGATGTACTTTTTTGAACCCGGTTGACGTCTTGGTGCCACTAGCCACTAGGTTGCATAAGTGGCTAAGCATGTAGGCAGACATTGCTGATGTCCATGTCACATGGCCACCACCATCAGTTTTTGCCCCAAAGTTGTCAGCAAGTTCTGCAAGATTCATGTCCTACCATATAGCAAAGTTTGACATAACAGCAATAGACATTTCAGTAAGTATAATGGCAATGTATCACTCAACAGCAAGTAGAAGGATAGTACAATAGACATTGCATCAACATAATAGAAGTTTCAACAATGAAACGGTTTCTTGTCAACAGCAAATACATAACTCCATAACATACAAGCTCTAGCCGAAACACTAATTCCCATAGTAGTTCTGCCGGTCTTCCCACATTTGGTCGGCAATTCCTTGCCTAAAATCAGCCATGTAGCTATGGTCACTTGCTTGCGCACTATACGATGCAGCGCGAGGGGGATTAGATGCCCATTGGCTCTCCGGTATAATGTATTCATCAAGTTCATCATCTACGACCCAGTTATGAATAATGCAACAAGCTATGACAATGTCGACTTGAGTTGTGAAGGGAAAGAATGGAGTTGCATCATCAAGTATCTTGAACCGCCTCTTGAGTGACGTGAATGCACGCTCTACAGTGACCCGAAGAGATGAATGCCTAAGATTGAACAGCTCCTTCTCATCTTGTACAGGATTGTTCCCCCACTCATTCAAGTGGTACCTCACACCGCGAAAAGGAGGCAAGAACCCAGGTTTGGCGCCGTATCCAGCATCAACTAGGTAGAATTTTCCTAACATATGAGGCACAAGTGGGTGACATTGCTTTTTACAAAAAATTGATATGGACAAGCGAAACTACGTAAATAATCTATTACCTTCTGGGACAGATAATCCATTGTCACGCTCTAAAGCATCAGCTAAAACTACGGCATCATGTGCTGTCCCCTCCCAACCAGCCAAGACGTATGTGAACCGAAGATCGAAATCTACGGCTGCCATCACATTTTGTGAACAAAATGTCTTTCTACCACGAAAGGAAGACTCCATGCTCTTAGGAACAGAGGCCCTTATATGTGTACCATCAATAGCTCCAATACAATCCTATATGATGAAGAATGCACGCCAGAAAAATTAGGAACCATACAATGTTGAGCCTAAGAAAGAGTAATAAGTAATAGGTCAATCTCGTACCTTAAAGTATGGATCCCACCTGGGGTTGCCTGCTATTTTGGCTGGGGTCTCCAATGAGGGTGGCCTAATAAAATCATGATGTAGCTCACCTATGGCGTGAAGTACTAGTTTGAAGTATCGGCTTACTGTTTGTGGCGCCCCCGGTTTTTAAGCCGGGAGCTCCCTCGTGATCACTGTACCGGTCCCTGGATCAGTAGCCGATACACACGAGTTAACTTGTATATCATTGTCATACACGCGTAAACAATTAAATAGACCGTTAAGGTCGATAATCTGATACCTTTAGCCCAACGGCTATAAACTTGCAGCGGAAATCCAGCGGAGAGGTGGCCCATCAGTATGCCATACCCGACAGGCAACTGACTGGGGGTTACGCCCTAGCTTTCGCGTTCGTCTACGTATCTGCGGAACCGTTGTCCTCCTTTGTCTGGCCAAATCAACAAGCCAGGTGAGTACATTGAATGTACTCACAAGCTATTCCCACAGGAGAGATTATACGGCGATATTTCATGCAGAGGTTTAATCAAGGAGTAGCTCTAACCTAGGTTGCTGATTGAGTGGAAATATGAGTTTATAATTCAAATACGATAAGGGTAGATTCCAAAGCAGTTTCATAAATCAGAGTGAAATAAAATAACAAAACTGTTCTCGAGGTGGACCCGGCTACCTCCTTTTCTCAATCTCGAGATAGCTCAGTCCATACCACCCCGGCAGTATGACTAGCGTCTCGATTCACTGCCCAGCCTGCACCATCCCGGATAGTGCAGCTAGCGTCCTTAGAACGGTGCTCAGCCCCTGTTAACCCGGATAACATGGCTAGCTCCCGCTTGACTCCATGCTCAGCCCATACCATCCCGGACAGTACGGCTAGCCTCTTCTCCTGCAATTCCTTGCTACCAGCCTGTAGCGTAAATTGCACACTGTGGACACATCATGCCCACGTCCTTAATCCCATTTCCCGGCTTTCGCAACCAAAACTTAGTCTAACCAGTGTGTGGCCTTGCCAGTTCATGTCCATGACCGAGGACGCGGCTATTCGAATAGTTTTAACACTCTGCAAAGGTTGTACGGCTTTACCCACAAGATGTAAGTCACCCTGGAAATACTTCGCGACGTATATTGGCAGGGCTATTACAACGAGACCGTCGCCCGCTTCCATACTAGAGTTGGACCCGCTAGGTGAATACCCAAGTTTGCAATGCCCCCAGACACCAAATTGGGGCTCTCCACCTTTGTGTCGATCAACACCCAAACGCTACGCGGCAGTGGATCTCTAGGACTTCAAACACCTAGCCACAACTCCTAACTTCCCACGGGTCCAAACCCTAATACTTGCCGGGGTACCAAGCCAAGTCCTTCCCATAAAGTACATGTGGACATACGGTGGTGGAACTGGTTTAGCGGCACTTAGGCTCGGTCCTTAACTGATTCGAGCGAGACTCCATTCCTCAACCCACGATCGTCCCGGACGAATGTGCCAATATCAATTCCTCTACAGCCCCAGGCTGCCCTAAGCCTTCTCGCCCGAATCCAAATCATCTCCAATTTTCATTCGAGTTTTGACAAACATTCTTTTAAACACCACCCCGGATAACACACGTTATCCGAGGGTTTTATTTCCCATTTCCCGAATGGGGGTTTTATAAATCGAGGAAAATTTATTTTTGACTATAGCAGGTCTAAGCACGGCTAATGCCTATAACCTTAATACTTTTATCGGTTGCGAGACAACCGACTTTTATATCTAGGGTTACAAGGGTCAGCTATTCGGACCTAAGGACAGTGCAGCTACTGGGAATAACTAATATTACATAAAATACAGTTATTAACCACATAGCATGCAGAGTTCGCAAACAAAATAATTATGATTTCACACATATGGGATTCAACATGATCAAGGTGGGAATGCTTGCCTGGCAAATTGGCCGAGTCTTGGTCTTGAACTCGATACGTCAATGGTCCGGGGTCCTTTGCGCGATATCTCTAACGTCGATATCTACACGTCGAAAGAACAGCGAATAAACCAATGGCACGAGGAAGAACCAAGAACATCGAATATAGAACCGGAAGAATCAACACATGCAATCAGGATGCGTTCGATTAGTTATTTGATTTCAAGCAGTTGTTTGAGAGCTAGGGTTGGGTGCTTTATATTATTTTGACGGGAAGCATTAGCTCATGGCACACCGTCGGTTGGAGTCTCCCTTCTTCTTTCCGGAACTTTCCTAACGGGACTAGGGGTTTTTATGGGTCGAGAGGAGCATGGTATACTACTGGTCTTCAACCAAGACATGCACATGAGGATTTCAAAGCTACCAGAGGACTTAGGTTACAACTATAAACTCACCAGGAACCATAGGCTGCACCTACACCACTAGGTGCGATTAGCTAGGTATTCAATGAATGGCATGGTTCTTAGGGTTCTGATTCTTTGTTCAGGACCCGAGGTGATGGACACCACTTGGCATGGTCATGAGTCTAGGGTTTTCATAAAGAGGTTATTGCTTTTAAAAACGAAACACTTAACTCATTAAAAAGGTTGCTGGACCTAACATGTTATATTCAATCTTTGTGAACTTTAGGAAAAAGGAATATTCGATTTGCAGCTTAATCAAACAGGTTTTTACAAATTTTCACCTAAGTTTGATGTTGATCCCTACCTGATCCTCCAACTATGCATATATTGATTTATTTTAAGTAGTTGTACTTTCTTTCCTTGAATACATTTGTTTATTTCTCTAGAAATGTTACAGAAGGGGAAATAGCATATAAAGGGGCCTAAAGAATGTTTTGATTTCATTAGACAGCAGAGGCTGGGTCGATTAGGTTGTTAATAGCACGATTAGTTGCCACAAGAGAGGAAGGCTGCAGCGGCGACAGGAAATGGGGAAAAACACTGCCACGGTGGGGGTGCGTGTATGGGCTTATGCAGGTCACTGCACCCAGCTCAATTAAGAGGAAATTAGAGGGAGAACAGAGGGGACGGAACCGGCGACGGGATTGAGGGAAAAAGAAAGGAGGTGGCGCTGGGCAAGGGGCAGACCGGAGGAGGGCGGCGTCCGGGCTCACATGCCCGCGGTGGCGTGGAGCAACGGGCCTCACCCGGGCGGCGTCGAGTGCGAGATGGGGCCGGAGCAGGGGCTCCAGGGCGGCGGCGGGTGGAGGGAAGGGCGGAGGCTGGTGCGGCGGACCGGTGCCAAGGGGAGACGGTGGCGCTGTTGGTGCTGAGGGCGCCTCCAGCGGCGGGGTCTCGAGGGGCTCGGCTGGTCGGGGCGGCGCGGAGAGGGGCCTTGCCGGCGACTCGAGCGGAGGAACAGGCGCGGCGCTGCGGGGTTGAGGGGTTCGCGGTGGCGTCTGGACGGCGGCGGGAGTACAACCAGTGGAGTTACCGGCGGTACGTGGCTCGAGGCCGACGGCGCTGGCGCTCGGGTGGTGGGGTCCCACGCTGAGCGGCGGCGGCGGCAAATCAGAAGAGGCGTCGGGGCGGCTCGCCGGTGGCTGCTGGGGTCCTCTCCGGCGGCGGCCGCGCGTGAGCTGAGTTCAAGGGGAGGCCGGCGGGGATGGAGCGGAGGAGAGGGTGGAGCGGCGCCTGCGGGAGGCGTCCCTCGGAGGCGCTCGGCGGCGGCCCTGGGGCCGGTGGAAGGGGAAGCCGAGTGGCGGGTTTGCTGGAGTTGGTGCCGGAGTACAGGGGAGAAAAGGGGCGGCAGGAGCTCGGTGCCTGGGACCTGGGGAACTGGAGATCATATGAAGTGGAAAGAGAGAAGAAGGGAGTGAACTAGCTGGCTGGAGTGGCAGTCGAGTGAGGCAAGAGGGTGAGGAGCTCGGGACTTTGATTTAGCTCTGGGAAGTAGTAGCTCGGTTTGCAGTTGAGCAGTGGAAGAAAAGTAGAAGGGCAGCTCGGGTAGATGGTAACCGTGGCAAGGAACAAGAAAGAAGCCAGGAGAAATGAATGAGGCAGTTGGTTGTTGCTGTTATGGCTGTTGTTGCAGGGTGAAAAAGGTGGCGTGGACACAAGGGTGAGCAGGAAAATACAAACTGTGTGCTGATTTGCTTTGTGCAGTGGGGTGTCGTGCTGTGGACTAGTGCCACGTTTTGACCAGGCATTAATTCTTGAGAGTTGGCTGCTGTGGAGCATAGTGTAGCTCAGATATTTCTCGTGTGATGGAAAGGGGCTTAGAGACATGAATTAAAAGGAGCAGTAGCTGGCTTTGATGAGGGACTGCGCATAGGGTAAGGGGATTGAGCAAGGTTGGCAGAGGGAATGCACTGGTATTTATGTATTAGAGGGAGTGCTATTCGTGAAAATATTTTGCTATCACTCTGTTTAGCTTGGCTTGGAGTGTAGCAAGGGAGAGAGAGTTAAGGAGGGTCAAGATGTTAGCTCATGTGCACTGTGACTGCATGGGACATTAGGTTGAGCTGGCCAGGTTACGTGTTCAAAAGGAGCAGGGAAGAAGATGGGACAGATGCTGAGCTCAATTAAAGAAGGAAAAGAGCGATGAGAGTTTTCGGTCATTGCTGCTGGTGTTGGAGTTAACGCGAATGCATGCGTGGTCATGGGAGCAGTACCAGGGAGGTGATGCAATGGGGAAAGATGAGATGACAGAAGGGGAAGGAGTTAAGGAGGAGGTGCATATAGCTGTTGCAAGGAAGTGAACTGGCAGTAAAATAAATTGATTAGCTGCGGTGGATCTCTACGGGAATTTATGGCACGCAGCAGATGTGGCGATAAGGAGCAGTTTGCTCTAGGGCAGACATGAGACGCTCTGTCTGGTTTAATGCCATGATGAGACAGGAGGG
The DNA here is from genome assembly GCA_019208055.1 of Stipa capillata. Lineage (NCBI taxonomy): Eukaryota > Viridiplantae > Streptophyta > Magnoliopsida > Poales > Poaceae > Stipa > Stipa capillata. The sequence goes on along the minus strand of JAGXJF010000767.1, from coordinate 263,968 downwards.
GAAACAGGACGGCGCAGAGTTAATTAGAAAGTTCCGGGAGACCACGTGTTCAGGGAGTATACTGGAGAAATTCTGAGGAGAGAGAAAAGGTGGCAGGAATCAAGGAACATGTGCAGCGGCATGCTGGGGCTTCAGGGTGTATGTGCCCATATACACTGGGGATTTTAAGCATGCATTCCAAGGATTGAGACAAAGCTGACGATGCGTTAGGGTTTTAGGGGAATTCAGATTTGAATAAGGAGAGCATGGAGCGGAACTTCGGATCCAGAGTTTCGACAAAACGGAGATCGATGGAAATAGGGTAGGGGTTTTCATGCCTGGTAATTAGCTTCGTCATGAATTGAACTAAAGACTTTATTTAGGTGCATCTTCAACTGACCTTGTTAGCGAAAAAGTTTTTGTTAGCCCTAAACTTCGGGTTTCGGAGAATTAGGGTGTTACACTGTTTCACTGGACCTGTCATAATTAGTGGCAACTAGCCTATTTCTAAGGTTGTGTCCAACTGTGTTCAAGAACATGGCAACTTGCTCCTCGACACACATATTTGTTGTGTCTCTAAGCAATCTGCGATTCCTTAGAAGTGAACAAAACCGAAAGAAAGGTGCTCTTCGTAGCCTCAGCATGTTCACACAAGTTGCGTTATTCCTCCAAATTTTGTAGTTTAAGTAGTCTGTTCTTTTCTTGTCCCTTTCTTCCATTGGGCCGTATGTAATTTTGTGTCTCTTTCTTTTTCTACTCTCGATACATAATGCAACTAAGGCAACAGCGACATATGCAACAACACTCGTTATGAAGATCTTCATTTTTGTCGTCTTGTCCATCTACAATCCAAAAAATTTGTACCAAACATTCTCAATAGAAAGGAGTAACATCCAATTCGAGTGGCACCAACAACATTTCAAATCTGACAAAGTTATGACGGAGAAATAAAATACATGCTAGGGTTTATACCATTTTGCATCGGTGGGAATTGATGTCGTGGTCGTGCCTTCTAGTTGCGCCTGCCAACCACCAGCACCGGGGCTCGCCTCGCAGCCTTCTTCTTCACACCTGTTTATTCAGAAGTTAGTACAAATTCGAAATATGCTGTGTTCTTACATATTTATCATGGAATTTATGAAGCAAGACAGCAAAGGAAAATAGAAATAGGAGGATCCGATCACCCTACTTATACTATTATTGGTACTGAAATAGGGAATCAATCTAAAGCAAGAGGTCAACTAGACATTTTCTAGGACCGGGAGGGTCACCTCTTGGCTTAGATCCTTTTAGACCACACCAAACAGAGTTAGGATTGAGATCTCACTAACGTTAGCGATTGTTGCACCCAACAGGTGTTATTGCCGACTGTAGCTCATAAGGACTAATTTGCCTATCAAATTTCAATGTTCCCAGTGCTATGAGAATGGTACCACTCATACATAATTGTTTTGTTGACCAACCTGTAGATAGAGAGATGATCAGCAGCTACTTCTTTTCTGTGGAAACAACCAGTTTGCAACTTGGTGCCAAATTGAAGAAGATAATCCCATCATGGCATGTGGTCAAATTAGATAGTCTATATTGAATCACGAAGTAATTTGAATGGGCTGAAGAAACAATGGTTGACCTGAGAGCAAAATATGATCAACAGAGAATGCATATTCAAATCTAATTCTGTAGCGAAAATGCCAAAAGTATTTCAGCTTTCAAAGCAACCACGCAAACACTCGTCACTGTGGCAACAAAAGCATACATGCAGCTCTCCTTTCCACGAAATTCCCTTTCTTCAAGGCAGCTGGAGAGCATTTTCGGATCAAGGGAAGGCAGTGAAGAGGTACAAAATTGAATCTGAGATTCTACATGACTCCAGAAATCATAAAACCAAACGCAATGCTGATGAAAATATAAGAGATGCAATCTCTCGAGCTATAACATCCAATTAGACTGAACTCTCGACAAGATCAAGGCCTCGACTGACATGTGAAGATCTTCAACACAAGAGCACGAATGTCTGCCCAAGACTACTTCCACAGAGTGCTTCCCGCTCATCTTGATGACTCTGGCCTGAATGAATGAACTGAGAGTGATGTTCAAGCAGAAGGAAAAGGAGACAATACCTGGCCGCGTCACTCAGATCAGAGGTGCGCCCGTCAGATCGCAGGTGCGCGACTCGCCGCCGCCCTCAGATCCCAGCCGCCCCTCTCGCCGGCCCTCCCACCCGCCCACGTCGCCGCGCCGCTCAGATCCTAGCCAGCCCTCCCGCCGCCGGCCTCACCACCAAGCGGTGCGGGTCTCACCGCGCCCCTTCTCTCCGAGCGGCGCGCGTCGCCGCGCCCCGCACCTCCCCGCCGCGCGCGTCGCCCCGGCCCTCAGCTACCTGCCGCTCGCGACGTCGTCTCCATTCCACGTGTGCAGGCCGTGAGAGGAGCGGTGGGTGGGAGAGAAGAAAATCTATGGGGGAGCGCCGCCGTCACGGGAGAGAGAGACGAGGGAGATCGCGGGGTAGGGTTTCGGGCAGGGAGCGTTGCTGAGACGCGGCACGGGACGAGGCTGTCCGGCAATTTTTTTGGGCTCGGCTCATCCAGCATCAACCGAGAATATTCTCTATACCTGCATCGAGTGATCCAAACCCGCCGGGTAACCAAACGCCTGGATCTAGGGATATCCAGGATGGCCATCTCCAATCCGGGTAAATCCAGGCAACCAAACATTGCCTAAATTACCTTACCCGTGAGCTCTCTGATTTGGGATTCGCTGCCTCCAAATCCCTTCACACGGGAGATCTGGAGCCGCCGCTCCCTCCCGCCGCCGCCGCTTCCCGCCCCTGCTCCCGCCGCCGTCGCCGGCCGCCGCTCCCCGCCCCTGCTCCGGTGCTCCCCGCCCCTGCTTCCGCCGCGGCCGCCGCTCCTCGCCCCTGCAGTCGCCGCCGCCGCCGCCGCTCCCTCTTCTGCTCCCACCGCCGGGCGCCGGCGGCTCGGCTCGGCTCCCCTCCCCTGCTCCTGTTGGCTACTGCAGGCCTGCGGCCGTCGCTGCCCACCCGGCCGCCCCTGGCCCCTGCAAGGCTGCAAGGCTGCAAGCGCCGGCTCGCCGCCGCGGCGCCGCTCCCCTCCGGCCCTCCCGCTGCAGCTCGTCGCCAGCTCCCCTCCCGGCCTCTCGCTGCAGCCTGCTCCTCCCCTTCCCGGCCTCTCGCTGCAGCCTGCAGCCGCCGCTCCCCTCCGGCCTCTGGTAAAAACCATTTGCTCCTCCCCAAGTCCCCATCTTATTTTATTTTACCATTTGCAAGAACCTAGTAGGCAAGAACCGTCCTCCGGTGATTCATTTTTCTGTTCGATGCTATGATTACCATTATATCAAATCATGGGTTAAGCTTGTATGATGTTAGTGTCAAGGTGGTGCTAGATTGCATGTAAATGACATTATATTCCTGTTTGGATTTTTACCTTTTGTAATTGTTAAACTCAGTTGCATCTTTGTGTGATGATTGTTTATGCTACTTGAATTCTCTGACATAGTGAAGTGCTTATAACTATGTTGAACTTCGAACGTTAACTTTGACCTATTTTCAAGCTATTCCATGATTTGAATGCTTAATGGATGCCAAATTGCCAATGCCTTTCATTTATTGCGATTTTTATCCCTTTTAAGTTTTCGGAATTCCGCATGAATTATTTGCAATAGTTGTGTAGTTGCATGTTATCTTAATATAAAAAGTATATCAAGTTACAACGGATGCTTGCATTGCCTAGGTATTCTAAAATTATCGGTTTTCTCATTTCCTTATAAATATTCATTAATTTCAGTATATTTATTATTTATTATATATATACAAACGTATCGCCGTATCGGTGTTTTTAGAAAAATGCCGTATCGGGGTATCGCCGTATCGCGTACCGGTATCGGTATCGCCGTATCGGGGTAACTTAGTACCTAAGAAATCTTAGCATCTTGAGTCAACATTGTGACTATTTGTTATTCCTTCAGAAGTCGCGCTCCCATGGCGACATCCGATGAAAAGGCTAAGGAGTATGCAGATTTCGAGCAGAAGGTCAAGAGAACGATATATATTGATCACCTATCCCCTCTGGTCAATAGCCAAGTTATCAAAGCAGCTCTTGCCCAGTGCGCGAATGTTGTCAGTTCGGAGTTCATTGTGAACTACACAATCCCGTATGATATCCCAGCCGCTGCATTGGTCGAACTGGATGACGAGACGCAAGCTAAGGCTGCTGTAGACTTGATGAATGATTTCCCTTTCATAATTGGTGGGATGCCAAGGCCTGTAAGAGCTACCTATGCAAAGCCCGAGATGTTTCGGGATCGCCCTCCTCGCCCTGGCTTAAAGAAGGAGTTCCGGTGGGTAAAACAAGGAGATCAAGAGTATGATGGAATGAATAAACTGAAGAACCTTGCAAAGAGGCAAGAAGCAGAAAATATGGCACTCATCAAGGTGAAGTTGTTGATTCAGTGATTGCTTTTTATCCGAACTATCTATTTGCCTGTTTGTTTATCATCTTATATATTTACGTTTGACGTCCACTACTCATAAACACTAAAGCTTTCTGCTAAACCCCCACAACATTTAACAAATAATTGTTAATGAGAGTATAAGACAAATTACTTATTAGGGCATAGGCAATTGGAACTGAAGATGTCAACATAATTTTTGGCACTTGCCAATTCTTATGTTCTGCTAGCACACCAAATCTGCATAATCGTGCCCTGTTGTTCCTTGTCAATAATTGAAGGGTTTTACTGGCTCCTCTGCTTTTATAATGGTTGACCTCAACTAAATAGGCAAGAGTAAGACTGTACTGTTCGTGTCTTACTATCCTAGAATGAAACTTGTGTGAACTAATTGCACATATGATTATAATATTTTTGAGTGATGCACTGTTTTGTTAACGTGGTGCATTAATGTCTCCAAGTGCTATGCTTAAACTCCTGATGGATATCTGAATTCCCATTCTGTATTTGAAGTTCCTGATGGACTTTTTTCTCTTCCTCTTAGAATCAATTTGAAGAGGAGAAGGAGCTGGCAACGCAGCAGCAGGAAATACTCGATGGAAGCTATAAGAAGTACGAAATGCTTGAGAATATCATGCAAAATGGAAACATCAAGAACCTTGCTCACCATTATAAAGTCAACCTGGCCGACGACTGATCAATTTCGACAGTCCATGAAATGGCTCCGGAGATTCCAGTACCTGGTGCAAGGAACATGCACGCTAACCTCCTTCTCCGGAACTCCATTCATAAATGGTGTGATCCTGTAATAATCCGATGACTAGTCTGATGCCACGCATTACTTGCGACCAACTGCATTCTCTGTATATTACTCCCTCCGTCCAAGAATGTAATGCTATTTCAATTGGTTAAGACAAGGTTTTAACAAACAATTACTCTATCCATATGCGATTTATGTGACATAAAATTGATATCATTAGATTCCTCTTCAAAAGTACTTCCTTATGATTATAATTTTATATCACATAAACTGTACATTAATAGAGTAATTATTGGTCAAAGACTTGTCTTAACGAATCAAAATATGTCTTACATTCTTAGATAGAGGGAGTAGTAGTTTTGAGAGAAAGGAACTTGAAAACAAGAGAGGAGAACAAGAGAACTTGAACTACAGGTTGGTTTTTGTTCCCAGATTTATAGGAAGAGTAAGAGGAGAAGAGAAAAAAATAAAAAATTTGAAGATGGCATTCGTTTTGTCAATTGTTTCCGCGCGCTGGCAGAATCAATCATTTTCGCATGCATGCAACGCAGAACTGGCAGAATCAATCGTTTTCGCGTGCATGCATCAATCGCGGTGAGCGCGGGAGCACGCAGAGGGCGGGATCGCGCCGCGCCGACCGCTGGAGCGGGCCGAGCACGAAGAGCGCGGGAGCGCGCCAACTGTGGGAGCTTGTGTAGCATGGCGACCGAGGCGAGCGCAGGGAGAGCAGCGGTGAATGCCTTATTGGTCTCTGTGATGGAGGGGAGTACGCCTTACTTAGGTAGACGGAGAGAGTAGGATTTAGTGAAAAAATTCTTTTTTCTCTACCTGCAGCTTTGGTATGGGTGTCATTACTGGTTGGACGCACTAGTAGATTTTATTGACCTTGAGAATTTAATTGGGGATCTCATGGGTAACAAGGGACAGGGAAATTTTCAACCGTTTGATGTGGAGACTGGCCTAGACTTGATTAATTGATGGTGTCACAGGAGGCAAAAGATCTCTAGATATTCGCTCAATAGTTCTATCGGCACTTCGTCAATTTTCTCCATAGTTTGGGAAATTGGTTTGTCGTGCTCTATTTTTCTACTTGCATGTTACATGAACTTTGAGGCTTTGAGCTAAGATGAAGAACCTTTTGCTTCTTTTGGTTTAGACTTTTGCTCGCTGAAACATGGAGATACAGACTTCAGGGAAGCCCATTAATATGCTGATGGAGAAGGTTCTTTGTATGAACATTCTCTCTTCTGATTACTTCAAGGAGCTCTACAGGATGAAGACCTATCATGAGGTCATTGATGAGATCTATAACCAAGTTGATCATGTGGAGCCTTGGATGACTGGCAATTGCAGGGGACCCTCCACTGCGTTTTGCCTCCTCTACAAGTTCTTCACAATGAAGTTTACTGTCAAATGACTCCCCGTACATTAGAGCTGTAAGTTTCATTGCCCTGAGCTATTTTTGACGAATGTCACGTCTCATGGTGTTGTGCCTATTCGTCCGATGTGAAATTAATGCATGCACTAGGCTGTATATCAAGTTATACTTGAATCGAATTTTAGCATGTTTTGCAGTAAAACATTGGTGTTATCCAAAGCAATCAGCTTTTCATAGTTTCTTTCCTTTCAATTCACTAATACATAATATTTGTTTACATTTTGGTTATATACACTAACAGTCCTATGAATTCCTCGGATGGCCTTGTGTTTCGATTTTGGTCTTAGGACACGTGGATGGCAAAGTTTGCAAGCAGTTCATAGTGTACCAGTCTGTGCATTGGAGTTGTGAGCACTTTTTTTGTTTGTCTTCATTTATCCGGTAAGATAATCAGTTTTTTCTGGTAAATGACCAATTGGTGTTGTTTTGCAGATAGGATTCTTGTATCTTCGATATGTTGCAGATCCAAAGATCTTATGGACATGGTATGAACCCTACTTGAAGGATGATGAGGTGTTGGGGTTTTTGAATTTTTGGATTTATTGCCATTCTTTTCTTCCTTTTTTTCATTATGCGTACTTCCATAACCGTGTCAAACTTCCATTTAATTTCTGAATAAGATGATTTTTATTGGCATGATATAAGAGAAGAAAGCCATTAGAGGAGCAATGTGACCTGCAAGTAGCTTGGGCAAGAAAGATATGCTAAAAATGGCAGATCAGGTATTCATGATATACAAACCATGGAATACAAATTACTAATCGCTGCATTTAAGAATAAAATATATGCAGTCCGTATAATTTCATCAGATAAATGGGGTAGTTAGCAAAGATAAGAGCTAATTCAGTCATTTTTTTTTCTGATGCAGAAATTCTCCCCTGGATCTAATGGTCGCATGACAACCATGGGCGTGTACGTGCGTGATCTTATACTTGGACAGGTCTGCATCTTAAGTTATTTCTGCTTTCAGAATATAAATAAGTGCACTGTTTCTTTGAAAAATTTGTTGTGTTAATGTTTCATTTCAATGAATAACACCATGCCAGGATAATTATTATGTCCTTATAACTGAAGAAAGTTCCTTCCTTTCTTTATGGCTTACTTTTCTGAAGCTAGCATCCTTTGATTCTCATCTGAACTTGATTTTTATACTACATGCAATTATTTGTCCATGTTATGGTGACTTCAGATAAGTTTAGCTCATTTTTTGTTCTAATGCTTGTGAACATTTTTTAATTGTATCTCTAATGCTTGTGAACATTTTTTAATCCTACTTTTATTGTGTGTATGTTCAGAAACAATGCCAACTAACTGGACAATTTTCTTGGTCAGGCAAGTCATGGTTCCACAACTAGCCTGTTCATAGTTCATGCTCTCCCTTTCTTTTCTTTTTTTCTTTCCAGATAGCATTATATAATTAATAGATCATTGGTTTTAAGGTTTCGTTCATGGTGATTCTCAATTGCCATATCATCACAATTGGATCGAATCGTGTCACCTTATTTTGACTTTATGCTGCTCGTCTGCAACAAGCTTATATTGACCAGCATGCTGCTATGTCTTTTCATGGTGCAATACTACTTCGATAGTATTCTTCCAAGAGTCCCTGTTCCAGTAATTCGTCAACTAACAGCCAATCTTGAGAAGATGAAGCTGCCAACTAAACTTTCTGGGGTGATTGGAGACTCCAGTCGTCATGGATCAGAAGATACTGCCCGCCGCCCCCCTTCTGTGAAAGCTTCTCTGTCAGTTTCCTTTGGACAGCGTGCTCCACACCGTGCTTCCACAAGGGATTCGTCCCCTGTTCGACGGACAGTCACCCAAGATGATCATCGCAGATCATCCTCACCATTTCATCGCAGTGGAAGCCGGGAGGGTCCTTACAGTGATCGTTCGAGCCGTGACCGAGAAATTGATCGTTCAAGCCGTGACCGAGAACGTGATCGTTCAAGCCGCGACAAGGATCGTGACAGGGACATTAGAGAATATCATCATCATGACCGTCACAGCAGAGACCGTGACTATTACAGGTCCAGGCATTCAGAAGAAAGAAGAGATGACCGAAGGGAGCGTGACAATAGCAGACACAGACGCTTCGGCTCGCGTCATAGGAGCAGAAGCCGAAATCGCAGTAGGAGTAGGAGCCGGAGCAGGAATGAGCATCGATCCAGCCCATTTGGGGATACGAGCAAAGAGAAGGCTGCTGCCGTCTCGAGCAACCTAGCCAAGCTGAAAGACTTGTACGGTGACGTAACTGAGAAGAAGGACGATGGAGATGCCAAACGGTTTCACCATGATTCGTGCGCCGAGGAGGTTATCAGGCTGGGAGGCCTCAGATGGAGATAAATTTGAACCTGTAATCCTACGATTTCCTCACCCAGGTCATGTCACGCTGTTGGTACACCGTTTAATCTGCCAGCTTCTCCATAAACGTTCTCGAGAGCTCCATGTCTCAAGCTTTGTTAACTTGGTTCTGGATGTTGGTTTCGTATGTTGTTCCCATGAATTTGGAGACATCAAAACAGGTTGGATGATGTCAATCCATTTGATAATGTCAAAATGTTTCGTCATCAACACAACATTATTATGTTGAGCTTAATCTTTCAGGTACCAACTGGATCAGGTGATGCCTTGTGCTAGTGCAAAATGAAGAAGGTATGAATCTGCTGTATCATACGCGTTGGGGTCACACAGGTGAAGTCTACTGCGGGGAACAAACCTCGAGACACGTAGAGACGAAATCATGCTCTCAAAGTTTCGTCCAAAAAAAAAGTGTAAGATCATAATCTTGACACGTCAGCTGAAAGCCACATCCTAATAAATACTATTATACAGCTGCCAATAAAATGTCCCCAACATAATTAAATCATATCGCGCAAGACCTTGCACAAGTCATTTTTGCCAAAATAATTGACGAATCACTCTTCGTTCTTGGTCGATGGCTCTCATATCGCCCGTGCACATGAGCAATTCGGCATTAGGCAATGATGTATTTATTTACAGCCAACTTTGAGGTGGATATTATGTAAAGCATTCGCCGGTTACCCGAGTGGTGTAGTGCCAGTTTACCCATGCGCTTATTGTTATTTCTTTGTCGTTCTTACACAGAGACTGGACATCAGCTAATCTCAATAAATTCTCGCGATAAAAGGAAAAACTAATTCCAGTGGAATTGTCCTCTCCCGGGAAATACTCCTTGAAAGTGTGAATCAAATAGAAAAGCATGTGCTCACGTTTAAGTATGACCGATAGAGTCTTCAATATATTTCTAACATGTGCAAAAGTCACGCGTGCTTAGTGGCGCGGTACACTGGAGAAAAATAGAATTCGTACTAAGGAACGAGAAAGATCACCTAACCTAATCCTGCATTACATTATGCACGCTGACGCTGACGAACTCACCGGCCCAAACTAATCCACTATCCCGTCGCAATCTTGCGCCCCAAACACCCGCCACGTGTCTCACTGCACAACTGCAGCCGTCCGATCAAGCGGCCGCGCCGTGATCCACAGCTCCCATCCCTCCCGGCCGTCCGATCTGGGACGCGCATCGCACGGACGGCCGCGATCGATACACCCCACCCTTGGCCTTCTCTCTCACCCCGGCACCTCGAGAGTACCAAAAGATACCTTTCGAATAAAAAACGAAAGTACCAGCAGAAATATTTCTTTTCCCTTCCAAACACACGTCGCCACTCCACCTGGAGAAGGAGAAGGGAGGAGGAAGAATTCGACCCGGAGTTTTGTACTTCCCCATTTGGTATATTCGGATCTTCCTCTTCTCCGCTAGCTCGATGCTTCCGTTTGTTTTGGGTCGGAGGGTTTGGTACTTGTTCCTTCCTTCCCTCCGGCTCAACCTTGCTTTACGAGAGCTTCGTCCCAGTGATTTCTTTCTTTCTTTGGGTTTTTGTTTTTAGTGTGAATCGCGGTGGTGGATGCTTGTGAGCTAGGCATTGACTCGATTTTAGTTTAAGGTGGTCCAGGTTCTGTGTCTCTGTGTGTGTGTGGCTCCACAGCTTGCTTCCGTCCTGTTCTCTCATGGATTCTTGAATCTTTCAGGCGATTGGATTTGGAGGAGCTGCTGCTAGCCGTCGTTGGTGGGACGGTTCTTGGGGCGTGAATTTCTTGAGGTATGTGGATGTGGTGTTTTTAGTTTTGCTTGTTATGTTATATCCTCCCCCTGGATTGATCTTTTCTGTGTGGTAAACTGAATCTGTAGTTAGTCTCTGACTGATTGATGGAGAAAATGTGAGGGGAAATTGGTTAGTCCCAAGTTAGTGTTTGATTTAGTTTTGAGGACTGTATGGAAGAAGAACAGAACAGTTACTACTTTGTTCCATTGGAACTTGAAACTTCAGAGAGTCATAATTGACTTTTGGATAGTTTTTTAGACGAATAGGGCATCAGAAGACGCCCAGCCCCAAATATACTCAAGCTGGAAGAAGTGTTTGGTTAGTTTCTAGACTGTTGTTTTAATGTATAAGTAATTAATCCAAGATGTACTCAATATCCTTGGTTTAGCGGTGTTCATCATCTATTCTGAATGAGGTCTAGAGAATGCGCAAGCCGTTGATAGACTCATCCCCGTCTCTTGATTCTGCTGTTTGTTCATAGTTTAAATGAATTCGTGGACTTCCATTTGCTCACTAATTCAACTTGATAGGTAGAGTTCGGTCTGATGTTGGTATATGCTATAATGAGGACCTTCATATGTTCTTTACAGAACTTTTTTCCATGTGCATACAATGATGTTCTTGCTGTCTTGTGAATGAAAAACATACAAATCCTAAGTATTTTTTTTGTCAATGATCATATGCTGAAATGATGAAATGTAAGCATTCTGTTTCAAGTTGCTACGGAATTTTTGTCCATATGAGGTTTCAAACTTGGCCATATTCGTTACCAGATTCGAGCATGAAATTGAAACTGCAGTGGAGTGTATTTTTACTTATTGGCAACTGGTAACCCCACAAAAGATATTCGACCAGATTCGAGCACTAACAGTGATGCTAGGGCTCACATCTATACTTGCATGTCGCCATGTCCACAAACAAATGAAGCCATTAGGCTGAATCACCAAGCCAGAAGCTTGTAGGATAGGATCTAAGCCTCTGAACATCTTTCAGAGTAGCATGGTTTGGTCTTTGGTGCTAGACTGCTTATCATACCCGCCTAGCTGACAATGATTTATATCATATGTCAAAATGGCTAAAATAAGTGATGTATACCTTTTTTCTTTAAGCTTGTCATATGGTGGTTGTATACAACATATGACCAAAGGTAGTAAAAATAAATTGCAGACTGAATTCCCTATTACAGATCAATTGAATTGACCATCAAACTTGTATTACCTAGTGATATGTTTTTCTCTGTCTTGCAACGTTCAAGAAGGTAGTGGCTTCCTACTCTAAGGGAGCTAGTTAACAGCTAATTGGTGTCTGTTCTTCATTTTCTTTCAGGTGGAGTGAAGATGACCTGCTGCTGTAGGGAAAACGAAAACATAAAGTACCTTACCTTGGATTAAGTGGATTTTCCTATAGAGAGCTTCCTTTATCTTCGGTCAAAGCAGCTGTTTTTCTGGGTAGCGCAACCAGCTAGTTTCCTATGCAACCTTCTGTTGATGGCTGCTCCTGTTGAATCAGAAGCAGGCAGTGAAACAGATAATCACCCTTTACTGATGGACCACACGGAAAATACTGGTCATCGTGAGATTGCAGTCGAAATCCCAAGGGATCATGTCGCTTCTTCATCATCATCTCGTCGAGATAATAACGATGGCTTGGATCGGTTGCCTCGTAATGCAGAAAGTTCTTCTGAAACAACCACTGCATTTAACTCTCAAGATGCTCCTCTACCAAGAAGAGATGATCATCGTGTTCGTCGTCAGCAAAGTCCTTTGAATTCTGGTTGCTGGATCTCAGTTGAGCTTGTTGTAACAGTTAGCCAGATTATAGCGGCTACTTCTGTTCTGTCATTATCAAGGAATGAACATCCACACGCTCCATTGTTTGAGTGGGTAATTGGTTATACAGTAGGTTGTATTGCTACTCTTCCTCTTCTTTACTGGCGCTATCTCCATCGCAACTGTCCGACCACTGGGCAAGAACCAGCAAGTCAGAACTTCCCTCCAAACAGCATCCCTGAAACCAATTCTTACACAGCAAGTTCAGCCCCTCGTGTGTCTGAAGCTGGTTATGTAACTGGCACAGATGGAGTCTCACAAAACAACGTGGTGACCAGAAATCCAAGGTAATGTGGTGACCAAGTCTGCTCTTTTCAAATTTTATATATCTGCAATCTGCACACATCCAGTATCTAATCTGCAAGACATATCAACAAATTGTATTAAACCTATGCTCTTCCACAGTTCTATGCTATTATGGCTGCACAAGCACAACTTAATTTTGACATGGTCGATCATAACTAAATGGGGTAATCTGTAGCAAAATCTGATCACAGCAATACATGTAGAACTTTAGTATTCTGGTAACTTCAGAGTTTGCAGTATTCTGTTGAGTCCAGCCTCTGAGTTGTTCCACTTTTCATTAAACTGAGTTTTACTTGACTATTTGTTGTAGGGCCCAAGCTTATGCTGATCACTTCCGGATGGCCCTGGACTGTTTCTTCGCTGTGTGGTTTGTTGTGGGGAATGTGTGGATCTTTGGTAGACATTCTTCTGCGCATGACGCACCTAACTTGTACAGGTGCGCTGCTAGCTTGCCATGCTACAGTATCTTTGCAACCCATTTAGATGTTTCATCAATGTTATCATTTTTTCAGGTTGTGTATAGCCTTCCTCACATTCAGCTGCATTGGCTATGCTATGCCTTTCATTCTCTGCTCATTGATATGTTGCTGCCTACCCTGCATAATCTCGGTAATGAGCTTCCGTGAAGATTTGAACCAAAACAGAGGTGCTACTGCAGAGGCAATCAATGCCTTGAGAACATACAAGTTCAAATTGAAGAAGGGTCGTAATGGCGAGGGAAATGAGGTTGGTGGTGGAGTCCTGGCTGCTGGAACAGACAAGGAGCGGATTATTTCTGCTGAAGATGCTGTGAGTTTTTCTCTCACACTCCCATTTACTTCACAACTCTATTTCAAGCTTTTCATTAACACCTGAGGGCCGAGGTGCGTCCCTTGATCTGCAGGTTTGCTGTATCTGTTTGGCGAGGTATGTTAACAATGATGATCTCCGAGAGCTTCCTTGCACGCACTTCTTCCACAAGGAATGCGTGGATAAATGGCTCAAGATAACGCATTGTGCCCGCTTTGCAAAGCTGAGATAGACAGTGGGTCGACAAGTGCTTCAGCCATTGGCTTTGGGCGTCGCCACAGTGATAACAGGGTAGGAAACGACGTCGAATCGCAGCTATAACTTTGCCTTCTCCAATGACAGCTGAACACGCCCTTGACGTGGCTTCCGCAGAGCAATTTGTAAATTATAAAGTGAAATAGATGACAAGATGTACAAATCCTTACATTATCCAACTAGTTCTTTTCTGTCTGGCTACTGTCTCTCATTGTTCATATATGTTGCTTCCAGCTTTTTTTCCCGCCCTAATTTATCAGTAAAACAGGATATATACATCTACCAGGTGTTTCTGGAGATGGTAATTCCGGTAACCAGTGGCCATTGCTGGTCACCGGCGATGGTCGGCCTGTATCAGCACATATGCTGGCCAGAAAAGGAAGGTAGCCATTGCTTTTTTAAAATACTAAACGCTGATCAGAACTCATTGACCGTTGTAGGTGTGCCTTGGGAGGCATAAACAGCTTGCTAACCCCAATGCTGTTTGCTGTCACATTTTGCTTCTCAGATGCAGAAACCTTGCTCTCTCAAGGAAGGTTGAGAAACTCACGAGTCTTGCAGATCACTTTACTACTATTTATATTGCTATGCCCTATGGATTTTAAGATTTCTTGGGGAATGAGATGGTAAGATAAGAAATGGCAGCAACCATGAACGCTTTACACACGACAGTGCTGGTGATAAATGCAGCAAGAGAAGATGGCTAAGCATTCTCTGAAACTACTACTGCTGATGATGCTGTCCCTGCTGGTGCTAGCGCAGATTACATGCGCCGCGGCGGCAGAGCAAAACGACGAGGACTGCGCTGGCGAGATGCAGGGTCTGGCACCGTGCATTGCGTACCGTGAGCGGCAGTTCCACGAGGCCGTCGCCGGAGTGCTGTGCCGGCACCGAGAAGGTGAGGTCTCCAAGTGCCTTGCCTAATCATCCTGAGAAGCACCAACGCCTCTCTGAAACTCCCTATCAACACCACCTCTGAAGCTGGAGCGTGGCTCGCCGGAGGCGAAGATCTTTCAGAAGGGCGCGCCACCAGCCACCGTGCCGCTGTCTGATCCGGTGGTGAAGGGTGCTCCGACGAGCGGCATTGAATGTCTCCCGGTGGAGGCGATTGTCCTGACTCTGTTCATTGCTCACCTTGCATCATCTCTATAAGTTTCTGTCTTAAATCTGAAGTCTGAACTCTGATACAATGGAGAACGAAGATGGAAAAAGTTTTTGCTTGCTTTTCTGAACTCTCTCTCTCTCTCTCTCTCTCTCTCTCTCTCTCGCTACCAAACTCATGTATTCTCCAGACGCACGTTTTTTGCTAGCATAGCACATGCTCATGAGTCGTGGCACGAACAGAATAGAACCACGGCTTAAGCCACTGGAACAGAGCAAGCGCATTATTTGTGTGAAGCACCAACAAGTTCAGACACGCTGCAGAGCAGGCTCAGAAAGGAAAATTGAATATAATTTTCTGAAACTACTAAGAGAGGAGCTCTGCACGGGAAATTGCAATGGACTGGCTCTTGTACTGTTACAGAAATACAAATGGAAAGAAAAATTGGATGTGATTTTTTGAAGAAAACGGCAGGAGCTCTACCTTTCTTATAGATGAATTAGTACACAGTACAGCTTAGATAAAAAAGCAGAAAATATGTACATAACGCCGTGGCCCATCGCCAACGTGTGCTAGAAGATGATATTGCCGGATTACACAACCAGGGGTGACACTCCGAGAACAACATCGTTTCGCTGGAAAGGTAGGCCCTTGGATTTGATGTCATCCATTGTGCGAGAAACAACCTCGTGAACAGATTCATATTGATTTTTGAAGATGCGGGCATTTCGCTCTTTCCACAGGTTCTAGATCCCATATGTGAGAATGTCATATAGCTTCGCTTTCTCCTTTTGGTCAAGGTGTGGGCCACGGGAGTGCCACCAGTTCTGAAGGGTTTCATTTGTGTCTGCCAAGAATTCCAGAGGTCGATACCCATTCAACGTCGCGAGTCTCCGCCATATCTGTCTAGCAAAGGAACAGCTCAAGGATATGTGAAGTGCTGTTTCTGCCTGGTTTCCACAAAGCGTGTATACTGTCCCGTTCGGTCAACCTCTGTCTTGTAGCCTGTCAGCAGTCATAATCCTGTTTTGTAGCGTTAGCCAGACATGTATTTTGTATTTGTTCTCCGCCTGTGCCGTCCATATGTTGACACTCTGAATCTTAGGGATGGATCCCTCGAACAACATATTGTAGGCTGACTGGGCGGAGTATTGTTTAGTGCTCGTCCACTTCCAGGCAATCGTGTCTTCCTGTTGTAAATTCCTTGGTGTTTGGGCAATTAGGTTCCAAAGTTGGATGAATTGCAGCACTTGGTCATGTGTGTTTATATTTCGCAGCGGTTTTAGCCATCTATTGTCCTGTAGCTTGAATTCTACGTTCTTCCTTTTGATAATTGGAAATTGGATGTGATTCATCCTCAGCTGCAGCTGACGGCTTCTTTTACTTATGGTGTTCAGGCCAGTATAAGGGCTGTCCTGGGTTCTTTGGATGGTTTCAACTGGCAATATGAATTTTACTGAGATGGCAATCTTGTATCAACTCTGAGCTAGATGAGAGTTGGTTTGTTCTGAAGATAGCGTTGATCTTCATTCACGTGATTTCTGCTCCAAATGGCCACCTGAAAATAAAAAAATTAGTCACTATCTCTCCAAGGTAAATAGTGCAACTGAACTAAGAATGAAATTGAGCAAGATACATCACTAACCTCCCACCACGGAACAAGGCTTCAGCCAATTTGGATAGAGAAATTGCAACCATGCCTGAATAGACTTGACAAATGTGAAGATGTCACTGATATAGTAGAGCAGTCTGCAAAGCAGAAAAGCTCAGCCAACTGACAGCAACAGCTTGAGTAAGATCTGCATAATGAAGAAAATAATGAGTCTAAAAGAAAATAAATAAAACCAGGACATGTATGAACTGTGAATGCATATGCTGTATTTGACGAGATAAATAGAAACTATGAATGTGACAAGAATATGGCCACAAAATATGACCCAACCAAGATCAACTGTGCTGCCCTACTTTCGTAAGTGTGCATGCAAATCTACACTCTTAATATCGGGGTCCAGTGCTCAACACTGTTTGCGATGCCGCCCGCCTTACTGCCTTACACTGTATGGAAACGGGGCCAATCATCACTTGTAATCTCAGCCCAAAACATCAAGTCCTCACAAGCACACCATTGTTCCATCAGGTCCGAGAGACATGGCAGAGCTCAAAATACTTATTGCTGAGCTGCCATCAAAATTCAGATCTCCCAAAGATGAACTGGCCAATGTAGAATTTAAGGACAGTAACCTCTGGCAAGAAAACAATTCATATAAGATAAATCAATGTGAGAGTAAACCTGTGAATTACACACGAGTACAAGAGTGTATTTGGATCTTAACCTGCCTGAACAGAAGAATATGCAAGAATGGATTACGAATAACCTCTACCATATTTCTCTCCGTTGCATTTTCGAGTCTTGGACAGTTCATGTCATGCTTGATTTTGGCACACCATGGGTGCCCCAATGGATTGACAATGCACTTCTTGCAGAATTACTAATGTCTTGATAAAAGTGACATCTTATAGATAAGAACAATCTGTTTCAAACGTAGAAGGATACAAAATTGAACTGAAGTCATTTCTATTGCCTAAAGTTATCAAGATAATCACAGGTCAATTAAAGAAGCTCATTTTTTTTTGATAAATTAAAGAAGCTCATGCAGACTACAATAATAGTTTATAGGTATTGTATTGTTGCCGCCATACTGTACGTAGAGAACAACGAATTGAGCATATGGCTAGGAAAGGGTGAGATAACTGTACCTTCAAAAACCACTAGTCTCCTTGACATCTTCGAATCTGATCGCAAGCTAATGCAGGCCCTGAAAGGTCCAATTCTGAATATTTGAAACAATGGAACGCAGCTTTGTAACACTCTTTCTTAGAAAAGAACAGATAAATTATAAAGCTGACTTGTTCGAGAAAAATTATAAGGCTAACTTTATGTTAGCGGCACCTTTCATAAGGGGTATTAGCATACGAAGGAGAGTAGATTGAGCAAGTTGAATCCATAAGCGAGACGATTGCTTTTTTGTGATGAAAATTGTGACCTTCACTCAGAAGTATCCACATAATCCCTATGTCAAAATGACCAACAGGAACGAAATTTTTTTTTGCTATGCTTCCAAGGGATTCACAAAACACAACTGAATTAAGAAAACCTTTGAATAAAGTATAGCACTCACTTCATATCAAGGTGAGAAGGGTTTGGCTAATCTACCTTCATGGATGTGTATTACTGGAAGCAGCGGAAGATATATCATATATGCTGCAATTTTGATGAGCATGCTTCACCGTCACCATTAGTGCATGTTCCATCATGAGAACATGCTACCATGGAAATAATCTACAAAATTAGCAGCAAATTATAATTGTAGACTACCTACAACATTGTGTCTGACTGGATTCGAACAGACTATATTTAAGGAGGAAGACATACTGATGTAGTAAGCAAGTTTGCAAATGTGCAGCTCAACATGTAAATTCATAACATTAGTGGCCTCGTGAACCGTGATTCCGTACTGGTTCATCAGAATGACAATCCTTACACCACTAGCTGTTGATGATGGGACATGGGAATGAAAATATCAGGAGAAAATATTAAATCTAGAATGGTAAATGAGTATACCACAACGATTCCTGCAAGAGTACCTTCTGGCAAATATGAAGTAGAGACTGAGAAAGTTGTCGTACTAAACTCCAAATTTAGATGTTGTGGAAAAAAATGATATTAGTGTTCACTAGAACGAGAAACAATTGAAAACTACAGATATATCATCCAAATGCATGTCTGAATAAAATAAGAAAGGAGTAGTATTGCAACCATGCATCAACATACTTGACAAATGTAAAGTTAAATGGCATCGTACAACTGACAGAAACAAATTGAGTAAGATCTGTGTTCAAAGTACAAAGAATACAAGTTCACAAACTAGTCCACTAACATATTGGAAAAAAGTTGGAAGTTGATCAGACAAACAACTTATTGTCTCTTTATGGTACCAGAAATGCGTTATCTAGCACTAGTCAGTTTTACTCGCTTGAAAAAAAAAGGTCCAGCTGACCAGAATACTACTTTGCACATGACAGCATGCAGTCTCTACAATATCACTTTAATCAGAACCAGAACTTATAGAATCAGTGACGAAAGGTACTATAAGGACAATAAATAAAAATTGTGCATATGGTCATTTTGGTTTCAGTTAATAGTTGCTTGACCCCTTATACTCGCAGTCCGTAACAACTCAAAACATATGAAGCAAACAGTTCGCAGTTAACCAAAACAACAAGAAGCAGATCAACATACTGTGAATTAAATTTCTAAACAGTGCATGGAACTGGGAGTATGGGATAATTATGCACACACTAACCAGTTTATGTACAGGATGTGATATGCAAATGAGACCACCATGCTTGCATTGGCAACTCAGAACCGTGTTTGGATACAAAGAGAGTTCTAGGAGGCTAGACAAATTTACAAACCGAAGAAGATCCCTGCACAGAAGATTAAAAGAACTGGGTTATCCGGCTGAAATGATGGTAATCGCGTTGAACCAAGAAATATGGGTCATTCATATCGAGAGATCTATTGATGGAGATCAATCTATACTGCTGATTCTATGAGTAGTATATATAATCCAATTTCAGTAGTACAAGACAGTATATAAGCTTAGGGGCAAAATTGGAAATTTTAACTAGTATAAAATCGATCAAATGGCGTGTTGGCATGCTCAGCAGGCGGTCGTCACTGCCGCCGCAGAGCCTACTTCAGGTGCACGCACCGGCGCACGAAGGGCTCCCACGCGACCAAGCACGTGCAGCGCGCCGACGGCGACCCGCTGCTCTTCGACGTCGTGTACCACGGCGCACACACCTGCGCGCAGGCCAGGCAGCACGATGGCGGCAGACAGGGGCCGCCGTCGCTTGTCGGCGCAGAGAAGCAGCGGCTGCGGCTTAATGCTGGCCAGGAGCAGAGCTCGTCGCGTGCAGCTGAAACCGAAGGGATTCAGTGGCTAGATCCATGACGCCGTTCTCGTTCCCCTCCTCGCGGGCCGGCACCGGTAGCGGCAGCAGCGCAATCAATGGCTGCTTCGCATACGTGGCGGGCGGCGTCCTCAGGGTTGACATGGACTTCGAGATTCAACTGGACGAGTTGTTCTTGAATCCATCCGAGTCATTCCAACCGGAGATTCAGAACATGTGGGCGGCCAACTAGCTGGCTAACCGCATCGTACGTATTAGATTCAGACTTGTGTAATCACGCTGGTACAATTAGAATGTGAGAACAGTAATCACTATGGAAACTATAGTACCATCACACAATGTACGCTGGGCACTAGAACAACTCTAAATTGATCCAAATCGATCAAATGGCGTGTTGGCGTGCTCAGCCAGCGGTCGAGCATCTCCCTGAACTCGTCATCGGTGGCCTGAGCATGTCCGGCAGCGACAGCTCGACACCGGCCTCGGCGGCGGCGCAACTTGGGCTTGTAGTTGCGCTCGATGTTGAATGTGAAGAGGGCTGAGCACCCGAGCACCGTGGCCACGGCGTCGTCCCTCGACTTGCCCAGCCCAGCCAGGAACTCCAGCTTGGGCGCCATGGTCCGCTCGACGCTGCAGACGAGGAGGATGGGGTCCTGGAACGGGAGCGCCCGGTTGTCACGGAAGCCCAGGCGGCGGAGGTAGATGAGCGCGGGGCGGAGCTGGTCGCGGACGCCGCAAGCGAGGACACGCGGGCACTTGACGACGACGACGCGGCGGTAGGCGGTGTCCGGGACGCCGAGGTCGTCGGTGAGGAAGGGGAAAACGGCGCGGAGGTCGGCGCGGACGCTGGCGGTGAGGATGGACGGGCAGCGGGGCCGGACAGGGGCGGCGGCGACGGCTCGAGCGAGGAGGGGCGACGGCGGCGGCTCACGTGAGGAGGGGGCGGCAGCGGCTCGCGAGAGAACGCGTGCGCGGACGCGCCGGCGGCTCACAGGCGAGGAGTCATGCTCGCGGTAGAAATTTTTTAGCGATTCAATTCCGGGTAAAATGTCTAAATTACTCCTGCTAATCAACGGTGAATCTAATTCAATACTCCTTCCAAGCAGCAATAAAATGCACTGTAAAAAACCTAAAAGAAAAGGAGTACAGACAAGGAAGTGTTTGACTGTTTGTTACCTTGGATTAGTCCAGTCTCTGCTTATTGGCCTCCAATACTGGTGCTCCTGAACTGTTCAAGATAAGAAAGGGAAAAACACCCTAACAACCAAGACAACAAGCAAATCAACACACTATATATCAAATTCTAAATAGTAAGGTGTGATTTTGATACTAACCAGTTTTATGTACATAATGGAAGGTACACCTTGAGGTATTGACAATTGGCAACTTGGAACTGTGCTTGGATACAGAGAGAATTCTATGAGGCTAGAAGAATATACAAATCGAAGAAGAGACCTGTGCAGTGTATTAACACAAATGGGTTATTCAGATGAAATGGCAGCAATTGCGGCAAACCAAGCTAAACAGAGAGTGACTTCCATGCTTACGAGGTTAGGAAAAAGGAAGGAAAATTGGTGGGTATGAACTGGGAATGAGTACAAAGAGGGAAGTGCTTGTTACCTGGATTAGTCAGGAATAGATTGTTGGAATGGTTCCTGTTAACCTCCGGCACTGCCTTGTTAGCTCCTCGCTGTTGCCAAAGACTTAATACTCGCAATGACCTTGGGAGGCCTTTCTTGGGCAGCGACTCGATGGCAGGGCAGCTGTGGATCGATAATTCTTGCAGCGAACTCGGGAGGCCATCCTTGGGGAGTGACTCGATGGAAGGGCAGACGTAGATCTCTAATTCTTGAGAACTCGGGAGGCCATCCTTGGGAAGCGATTTCAAGGCAGGACAGTTCAGGATCACGAACTTCTGCAGAGAACTCGGCAGGCTGTCATTGAGCAGTGTCCGTATCGCTGGGTATGAAATAATATGTAATCTCTTGAGGCTGCCAAGCTTGTTTAGGCCTACTGGGAGGAACTGCAGCTTGTCGCACGTGTGAAACATGTGCTCCTGGAGGGACGTAAGACGGTGAAGGGCTCCTCTTGCTCCTTTGTGAAACCCTCCACCTCTTCATTATCCATAAAGTGAAACTTGGTGAGCGAGGAAGAGAGGAGAGTGCAGATGGGTGTAGCGAGGATTCCTGAGACGTCATCCGTCTGGAGGTCCTGCAGCTTGGAGGAACCGCAGAGAAGCTCTTGTTCATGCTCCAGACCAATGAAGAATTTGGGGGTTTTTATGATATATAATGTAATGAGGTGACCTTGGGTGAGGAGAGGCCATATTCCCTCGCCTCTTAAATCTCCGGATGTATTAATGTGTAATTTGGTGAGAGAGGTGAGGTTTGAGAGTGGCTCCAGTGTTTCCATGGCCTCCAATTTGTAAAGATAGAGTTCTTGCAGGGAGGTTGGGAAAGGGAAACAAGAAGAGGAGGGTAACTTGTGAAAAGTGCATATGCCCAATGAGCGGAGGGAGTGGAGACCTTGGAGCCCTCCTCCTGCGTTGTCATCCTCCAGTGAATTGTGGAGTAAGCTCAGCTCTGTGCTTCCTTCGATGTCCAAATCCTGTAGTTGAGGAGGCAAAAGCAGCAGTCCGGCTACTGCTATTTCCTCCTCTCCTCTTGTCTGTTGCTGCTGCATTCCAGATTGTACGCGCCCCATTCTATTAGCTGAAGGTGTTGACGATGATGTGGTTGTCACCGTCGTTTGCTGCTCCAACACACCAAGCTCTGTTATGTTCTTAGTCCTGTATAGCCAACACGATGAGCTTCGGGAAGTATGAGAGCAGCTGTGTCCAGTCCTTCCCACTGACATCACCCCACCGGATATGGACGTGTTCAACTGGAAGCGGGGATCCTACATGGCTCTCACCTTCAACCGGCGACAAGACACTACACATGAAATATCAAGAGGATCTTCAGAGATGTTAGCATTTGAAGGTGACCTAGCGGTAGAGGAGGGCATCTAATCACCGTCAACTTCTTGAGATCAGTTAGATTATATAAGGCCAACCCATTCCAGAACCCACTATCAGAACCATCCTTTCCTTCAATTTCCAAGCTGATTCGGATTTGTTGTTTCTTGAGTAAACTAGTTTCTTAAGACCTGAGCCCATGTCTTTTATCTTAACGAAGCGTTGGGCACGAGTCCACGGGATTGGAGGCAATGACAACAGCTTTGGGCAGTCTGAAATCTGGAGCTCCTGTAGTCTAGTAAACCAAGTAACGTTCGCCTCTTGCTCTGGTTGGAAGAAGGAAGGGTTTGAAAATGACGACTCCATGCGTTCATAGCAACAGCTGATGATGAGTACTTCCAGGTGAGAGAGCCAATGGCAAGTGGCATTTCGAACCCGTTTTGTCCACCTTGGCAAGCTAAGTAATTCTAGCCTCTTCAAATTTTGAAAGCTCTGGTTTGAGATACAACCCTGATACGCCTCACCAAGCTCACTAACCAACCACAACTCTCCTAGAGGTGGAAGAACATTCTAGGCTACCCCATCTAGAAGAAGAGATTCCAAACTTTTAACGGAGAGCTTCTCACCTAGCCATGACGGGCAATTAGTGCCCCCATGCCCTCTGATGCTTAGGTCTCAAAGATTGCTATGTGGTATAAGACTTTCAAGAACACTTTCTTCATGTGTAGGATCCTTGTTAGATCTTGAAATATCCCATTCTAAAATTAGCTTGCATAGGTGACTTTTTTGTATTAGTTTTGATCCATTTGCTTCTTCTTTTGCTTGCACCTTTTCAAGATTATAAATGCCAAGTGAGCCTTCAAGATCTGTCAATTGCCCTAGCTGACACTACCTCACAAAACATTTCCACTAACGGTGCAAAACCGCCTTCACTGACAGGTTTTGCGCCCGTCACTGAGCTCCCGTCAGTGGAGATAAAAAATCCACTGACGGGCGGCCGCGCCCGTCAGTGGAGATACACCCAAAACCCAAAAAAAGGCAGCCCCCAGCAGGCCCAGCCTGAGCCCGAGCCCCCCGAGCCCACTGTGACCTGCCGCCGTGGGCTCCATCCGCACGCTGCCGATGCTCGGGGTCGCCTCCATCCGCACGCCGCTGATGCTCGGGGTCGGAGGGCCACCGTCGTCGGGGGCTCGGGATGCTGGTTGCTGTAGGAGGAGGAGCATCCTGGTATGGAATTGCACCAAGGCCAAATCCGCTGCGCTCGTCGCCAAGCTCCAGGACGCGCACCCGGGGGTCGCCGTCGACTAGGTGAACGGCATGGACGAGGCGATGTCCGCGGCGGATGTCGTGAGCTGCACGACCGGGTCGCAGGAACCGATCGTGCGTGGGGAGCTGCTGAGGCCCGGGGCGCACCTGGACCTGGTGGGCTCGTTCACGCCGGCGATGCGGGAGTGCGATGACGAGGCGCTCCGGCGGGGGAGGGTGTTCATCGACTTCGAGGCGGCGATGGAGGAGGCCGGGGAGCTGGCGGGCGCGCTGCAGCGCGGTGTACTGCGGAGGGAGGATGTGGCCGGGACGCTCGCGGAGCTAGCCGCCGGGACCGTGGCGGGGCGCGGGGAGGAGGAGCATGGCAGGACCGGGAGGCGGCCGCGGAGGACCGGCCGGAGCTCGCTCACAGCCGCGGAGGCCGGCAGCGTTGTGGGAGCGGAAGGGGCGGTCGGCCGGCGGTGTTGGGGGAGCGGGAGGAGAGGCGGCCGCGTCGGGGGAGTTGGGGGAGCGGGAGATGTGCAGCGCGCCAGCGGCGTTAGGGGGAGCGCGAGAGGCGGCGGCTTGCCGGCGGCGTCGGGGGAGCGCGAGAGGTGGCGTGGCGGCGTGGGGAGAGGTGGGCAGCGGGACGGGAGTATGCGGGGGTGGCGGCGGCGGTGGGGGGTATATCAACCCCACCCCCCACCGAGATGGGCCTCGGCCCACTAGGGTTGCTGTAAAAGAGAAAGGGGGGAAGGAGTGCTTGGTGTGGGAAGGGCTAAAACATCACTGACGGGCCGAAATTTGGGCCCGTCAATGATGTATGACACTCTACTGACGGGCAGTAGTAACAGGCACGTCAGTGGTACTTCTCGTCAGTAGAAATGCACAACTACTGACGGGCGATGTCTTTGACCCGTCAGTAATTGTTTTCTCTTCTGAATTTGGACCGTCTACTGGAATAACCATTGGCGGTTACCTGTTCGCCCGTCAGTGGTGAACAGTGTCACTGACAGGTATTTCTGTCCGTCAGTGGAGACCGTGCAGGAGTTGTGTTTTCTGGAGTAGTGTGACATAGTTCAAAACCTGTACTTTCTTTTTTCACTACAAATCTCCTTAACTCCTGAATGAATTTTAGTTTCCCCACCTCAGAAATGTCAGTGTGAAGTTGAAGCATATTTTCTGGCACAAGAAAATGACGTAGTTTTACAAGGTTGCTCATATTTCTTGTTGAACCAAGGCGACCCTTCCATCTTTGTAGATCAATTACCTCTAAATGATAAAGTCTAAACAATGCACTAGGTAACCACATGTCCTTCCTAAACTCTGAGTCGATCCATAGGTAGCGAAGATGAACAAGTTTTGAAAAGTTGTGCAATATATCCTCCACACTAGATGATGTTGTAGACAAAAAAATAGTGCGAAGGGCTCTAGCTTCCCTAAACAAATCACCATAGATCTTGGCAAAGCTTCCACAGTATTTCCAAATAACATCAAAGTATGTAGGTTTTCAATTTCAATCTTTTATCTAGTGCACCCAAATCCTTTTTGTAGTCCTCGAAAGTTATTCTATCCTTAACATCTGTGTATCTACGATGATGGAGACAAGTGACGTACAGATGGGGGAATTTGTATGGACCTCATGTTGGAACTATATATGCTAAGAGATTCGTATGATGAAACCTTCACTGCCAACTCATGCAGTAGGTCATGGATAACATAATAAGGACAACCATCTTCTTTTCCATACTTCTTAAAAAATCCATAATAAACCAAGTCATTTAACTAGCACATCCCAACATCTTCAATTTTCCTCTTCTGATCATATGAATGTAAAATACCAAGTCCTATCCACAAGTGAACCAACTCTCTGCTACCAAATTCATAATCTTCGGGAAACAATGCACAACAAGAAAAACATTGTTGTAGATGAAAAGGGAGATAATCATAGCTAAGTTTCAGAGCTGGCATAATGTCACTTTCGCTGGTTTGCGACTCCCATTCTTGCTTTCAAGAACTCTTGTCCAATGGTCCGATGTAAGTTGGTTCCTTAGTATTCTACCTACAGTTTTTGCTGCAAGAGGAGAACCCTTCAACTTGCCCACTCTTTTACTCCCAAGATCAAATAATCCAGGATGTTCTTTCCATGGTGGTTGGTCACCAAATACGCATGCTTCAAAGAAAGACATAGTATCTTTAGGACTTAGGCTTTCCAATTCTTGTGGATAATCAGTTGTCTTGACCATGTTTGCAACCCCTGGAATTCGATTCGTGACTATAACCAAATTGCCTTTTGCCCCTCCTTTTTTAAATGGAGCTAATAGGGTTTCCCACTCATTCTCTTGATATGTCCACACATCATCCAAGACAAGTAAGAACCTCTTAGCTTTTAATCTTTGTTCAATAAGCTCTTCTTCACTACCATTTTCCTTTTCGCCATTAACTTTAGGAATTTTTTTCACAATCTCTTGTGCCAACCGATTTGCACTGAAAATTATAGAGACACATATCCAAATTGAAACCTGGAAATGACTTTTCACTTCTTGATATATGTGTTGTGTGAAAGTTGTCTTACCAATACCCCCGGGCCAACAATAGGAAGCACAATAAGTCCATCAACACAATAGTTACCATCTATAATGCCGCCTACTATACATTTTTTTCTTGTCATCCCTCCCGAATAATTTATGCTCTGTAATTTCTGGGGTGGTCATGGGTCTGTTAATATCAATCTCTTGGGAAGGGGTACGGTTGGAGCCCATCAGCTCTAGATTAAGAATGGTGGAGACCTTAGCACAGACCGGCTTGAGCTGCTCTATGATGTCCCTCATCTTCTTAGACATTTCCACCCTATCAAACTTTAATTTTTGTGTTTGCACGACGTGATTCCTTTGTCGTACCTTAGATGGCCAGGCGCCACAGAGGAATCGACATCTATTTCCGGTCGTGTTGGAATTCTCCACCATGTCGGTGTGAGCACCATGGTCAATAGATGGTAAGGAGCAGCAAGTGAGGCGTTTACCAACAGCATGTGCAGCGTTGCGAGTACTGGAAATAACCTTCGGCATGCATCCGCTGCCAACCTCCTGGCCGCCCTGTTTGGCGGGTGATGGTGGCGAGGGTCGAGGAGCTGATCTCACGCCCGCCACATGACCAGGCGCCGGATAAACATCCTTGTTTTGCATCACCTTCTTGGCCGTCAGGATCCCCACGGCTAGTATCACGCGAGCACAAGGAGAACTTGAGTTTACTGGCAGCAGCTCTAGTGGTGTGGCGGGCATTGAGGACGAGGCCGTCGACGCGGCCCCGATCATCCACGTCGCAGGCATGGTAGGTGTCGTCGAGCGCGTCCTGGATGCGGAAGTACTCGAGCTCGTCAAGCACGTAGTCAGCCCCGTAGGCGAGCTGCCGCAGCTTGTGCAGCAGCTCCTTGAGCGCGGTGCTGCAGATGTCCCTGCCCTGCGCGTTGTCGAGAAACCCCCACGCGTAGAGCAGCTCCATCTTGAGGCCGTTGATGTTGGGGCCGAGCCCAGCGCTGGCCGCCCACGACTCCAGCAAGCCATCCGTGACGGGGGCCAGCGCCTTGCCCAACACCCACCACGCCGCACTGACGGCCACCTCCATCCTTCACGCTGATGATGGGCGTCTGCACGTGCACCACTGGAGTAAAGAACTTGTAGGATTCTGCATGCGGGAAGAGGAATCCATTTGCAGTTAGCGCTAGCAACGAAACCGATAATATTGTTGCCAGAAAGGTTCACCTACAGATGGAGGTGCTGAGATCTTGCAGCTGATTGCACGCGAGTCAGAGAGGGTGGAGACAATGTTGGCAGAGAGGCTGCAAACCAGTTAAGGAACAACGAGTTTGTGTTTAGTACTGGGCAATGCAAATTCGTTAGCAGAATGCACGGGACGAGTGGATGATGAGGAAAATACATACCTGAGGCGGACATGGATCCTTCCGGCCGGGTAAGGCACGACGCTAGCGGCGGTCGGCGGGGCCGGAGATGGACGAGTGCCTGGGGCTGGCTAGCTAACAAGACCAGTTGCGCTTGCGAGCGAGAGGCAGGGACAGCAAAAGAGGAGAGGAGGAGAAATTTAAAGATCCGATTAGGCTGACGGGAAGAAGAGGTTACTGTTCACTGCCCCCAAGTTGGTACAAACAATCCAAGTTAGGACTCCTGCAAGTAAACACAAGATGATGGTGAGATCGAGAGGGAGGCAAAGGATTTCAGGGCACACGTATTCTCTTTTGTGAACTCGGGTTCTCTTTTTTTTCTGAGGTGAAGCAAGGCAAAAGCATCACAAGGAATCGGACAGCAGTGAGCTGATGCCGAAGGTTACCACATAAAGCACATTCATTCTCCATTGAGTGCAACTGTGAATTATTGCTCGGACCCATTACCACCTTTGAGTGCAGTTGCACTACACCAGATAGTGCAGCATTTGTTGCATCTGTCGCCCTTTCCAGTTGATGACCTTAATATCACATCACATGTAGCAATTGGAATTGTGTCCCTTGCTTTTTCCTCTACTCTTAACCGGCGTGTACCAGTGTTGTAGTCTTTTGCAGTTTCTCGGATAAGGACTCACATAACACTCGTCGGCGCGTCAACCAGCGAGGCATCTAACTACGATGGTGCAGAGAGCACGGTGTCAACTCGGATCACCAGATGTCTCCGCACCGGATACACGATTGATCAGTTGGCTCAATCGGCGGACTTCCTCATCCCCGCTGATGATCCGGCGTGGCGGTTGATGTCCTCGGCTGGGTGCGAGATGTCGGCGGCGGCTGCAGTTTGACTCGTGTCGATGGTGGCGAAGCACCGTCCGTCGAGGAAGCCTTGGAGAGGACCCATTCTGCCGCCACGTATCTCTGAGCCGCGCACCATCGGTGACATCATCCAGCAGATGGTGGCCGGCCGGTGTGACCATCAATGGCCGATGCGATCCGAAGTTTGCAGAAATTCAAATCCATCGCGGACTGGGTCGGGCACTGGACGACTTCTTCAAATGGGCCCAGCGTGATCCAATGCCCAATCGTAGGGCCAGCTAAAGGGCTGCCCTAGCTGCCATTGCCTAACGTCATCATTCACCGACATTGTTCGCTAGCCAGCCATGGACGTGGGTGTGGAAGGCCGGGGTGGATACGGAACCGGACGGGACCTGCAGTAGCGGGGCGTGTCACCGGTGTATGCGCGGAGGGCAGTCGTGGGGCGGGACGAGGTATCGGTGCACACGTAGAGGATAGACGCGGTGCTGGCTCTGGAGCCCGAGACCGTGCTGCTGCGGATCCTTTGGCGGCAGTACCGGTGTTCGGGTCGTCGGTCGCGTGTAGACCTAGCGGGGAGAGCGTCAGCAATCTGAGGCAAGCTTCTCTTTCGGGGGGCTGAGTTCGTTGGCCTTCGACACGATCCCTTTTGGTGGCTTTGGCAGAATGGCGGGACCAAGTACCGGTAATTCCGGTGGCATGCCTCTCGCGATGCAGCCCAGTTTAGGGTTTACGGCGGGACGTGACAACCCGGCAGACATGTCTCGCGCCCGACATCAGTAGCAGGTGCGCTCGAGTGAGCCTCCACAGCAACACAGTTTCACTGTTCCGGGGGAAGCCGGTGATCCACACAAGCGACCACATGCACCAAAGGTACCCAAATGATCGATCCTGTTGCCAACGCAAACCTAAGCGGGTGGCAACCCTTTGTGTTATGCAACGGATAATATGGGCTTCTATCATATTCCCCTTACGGGTAACAGGAAGCTCATAAAAGATTCATCTACAATAGCTAGGGTTTCAATGCTAGGTGGCCAACTCACATCCAAAATGGTGAAAGCTAAGTTACATTTGCCAACACCCATTGCTTAGAACTAGGAGGTTAAAGATCAAGAGGGAACAATCTTTCTAGTTCCATTCTCACACAAAATTGAGCTACAACACCTTATTCGCTAGGGACCGATTAATGCTCAACTCCATGAGGGGGTCACACTTCAGTTTGAGGAGTGGTCTCCCAAGTTAGATGCACCCTTCAAGTTACAGAAAGTCTGGGTCCAGGTGTTTGGTTTTCCTTATGAGATCCATTATTATCTATCCTTGTGTATGGTGGGGTCTACGATTGGTGCCACCCAAGTGGTGGACAAGCCCAATTTAGATAAGATTGGTATTATCCATATGCAAGTGGCGGTTATTGAGCAATCGGTGATTGCGGATAGCGTGGATATAGTGGTCAGTGACACGATGTACAAAATATTTTTCACCGTCAATAAAAAGACACCTAATGATAATGTCACCGCAAACCTCAATCATGACAAGGATTACGATGATTATATGCTCGATGATGAGCATGGTGACTTGGATAGGGATAACAAACACCCAAAAATGCAACTAAGCAAATGCTAATGAGTCGCAGAAAGCGCCTAACATGGAGGTCATTCCTACCACTCATGCAAGCACGGCTAGCTGGATCACTCCCACTAAAATGAGTTGGTGGTGTATGGTGCTTTTCTCAACTCAAAAAATTCCAGACACTAACCAGTTTGAGTCCCTATTTGATGATGGTGAACAAATGTTTGCACTGCATCTAATACCTGTAGGTGTTGATCTCTCGGCTACGACACGGGATGAAGGACCGTGGCAGCCTACCGCTGCTGCCGCTCCTGGTGCCGAGCTGCTGTTGTAGCCTGCTGCTACCTCGGCAGCAGGGCGCTACTCCTGCGGCTGGAGAAGCGCTGCTGTGGGCTGCTGCTCCTCTTCCATATGGGAACCCTTGGATGGCCATGATGCTATGCCGCTTCACCAGGCCACGGCTGGAGCTCCTGCTATGACATTGCCGATTGGTCGTGTGGGGGTGGGTGGCAAGGACTCCTCCCTGCTGTGTGGCTCTAGACGCAGCGACTGCCTCAACACCCCCACCAAGTCGGGCATTCCGGTGGCCAGGGAGGACTCAATGACTCGTGCTATGCAGCATACAGCTGAACACAACTTGGGTGTGTTTGAAGGTATGCAAATGTTGGTAATTCCTTTATTTCGTATTCGGCGTCCGATATTGCTTCTAGGCATTGTCTTAGGGAACACTAGTAATGATATTTCCTTGCTAGTTATAAAACTTAAAAATATTGAGATAGAATATACTAGGTTCTCTTTCATGACGCCACCCAAACAAACGTTGGCCTTCGTTGCCTCTGACAATGACGAGAGGGAGGATCAAGAATGCATGGATCCTGACCTCCTCAACAACATTTGTGGAACCATTATAGATAAGGTCCTGGATGAGGGGTTGCAGACTATTCCTAGTAAATCCAAATCCACTTTCGCAAAGGCTAAAAAGGCTAAGTCCCATTCAAAAAAAGGAAAAAAACCCTCATTCTAGATGAAAGGCATCTTTTAGAATAGCAGAGGTCTCGGTGACTTAGCTAAATATTGTCATATTGTTGAATTGGTAGTTGAGCACAATCTGATTTTGTTGCTCTTCTAGAAATGGGTAAAGATGCTTTCCCACACCACACCCTATGCAAAATGAATTAACCTTGCCATTGCGGATGTTATATCCATCAAGGAGGGGATTTTTGTTTGTGCAAATTCTCTCTTCGGAATAAGGATGATGGTTGCAGTGGGCTCTGATGGCCGTATACCTTCTTGGCTGAGTTGGTCAATGCATGTCATGCTGAGGTCTTACCACTTTTGGTTGGTAGTGACTTCAACATTATATGGCACCCGGATGAGAAGAACAATGATAACTTTGACCCCTGATGGCTGTTTTTGTTTAATGCGGTCACTAACAGATTATATTTACATGAAATCATCCTCTCTGGGAGACAGTTTATGTGGGCTAACTCAGCGGATAACCCTATATTTGAGAAATTAGATCATGTGCTATCCTGTATCACTTGGGAACATAAATTCCCTTTAGTATCGATTCAAGCCGTAGAACAATTTCTGTCAGATCATACTCTGCTACTTCTGAATACTGGGTCGCCGGTATTTAGCGATAATTAGCCTTTATTCAAATTTGAGTTAGGCTGGTTAACCAGAAACGGCTTCCATGTCATGGTAGTTAACTGTTGGCGCCAAGAGAATGGAGGGAATTCTCCTATTTCACGAAAAAGGAGGTACACAACGCCATTTTTCAGATGGAACAAAATAAGGCATTGGGGTTGGACGGTTTTCCTGCCGAATTTTACCAGGTCTTCTAGGAGGTGCTCAAAGAGGATCTAGTGCTATGTTCCATGAATCATATGCCGGTAATTTACCGTCATATAGTCTAGATTTTGGGGACATCACCTTGCTGTCGAAAATTAAAGATGCAAATAAAATACAACAATACAGACAAATTTGTCTTCTTAATGTCAGCTTCCAAATTTTCACCAAAGTAGGCACAAATAGTGTCACCTCAGTGGTGGAAAAAATAATTTGACCTACTCAAACAACATTTGCCTGACTGTTATATCATGAATGGAGTGGTGATTCTCCATGAAACGGTCCATGAAATGCATATGAAAAAATAAAGCAGAGTTATTTTCAAAATTGATTTTGAGAAGACTTATGACAAAGTCAAATGGCACTTCCTACAATAAACTCTAAGAATGAAAGGATTCTCACCACCCGGTGCCAGTGGATCGAGAAGTTTGTCACAGGAGCGAGTGTCAGTATTAAAATACATGATAGTATTTGTCCCTACTTTCAAACTAAGAAAGGGCTTAGGCAGGGTGATCCGTTATCACTCGTTCTCTTTAATATTGTAGTAGATATGCTAGCTACCATCATTGATCATGTTAAACTAGATGGTCAGATCCACGGGGTGGTTCCCCCACTTAGAGGATGATGGACTCTCTATCCTACAATATACAGATAACGTCTTATTATGGAGCATGATTTAGATCAGGTTACAAATATGAAGCTCCTCCTTTGTGCCTTCGAGCAATTATTTGGTTTAAAAATTAATTTCCACAAAAAAGTGAATTTTTTTGCTTTGGCGAAGTTAAAAATTATGAGGACCAGTATGGAGGCCTCTTTGGATGCGAATTAGGGAATTTCCCTTTCCGGTACCTAGGCATTGCTATTCATTACCATAAACTCTGGAATATGGAATTGAAAGGAGTGGATGATCACTTTGAGAAACAATTGAGTGGCTGGAAAGTAAAATATCTGTCTTATGGCGGCCGATTGATACTACTAAACTCCGTCCTAAGTAGCCTACCCATGTTTATGTCATCTATCTTTGAGATACCACGTGAGCATACGAGGAAATATAGCTTGTCAACTAGAGAATACTTTGCAGTCCATGTGATCAACAAGGCTTGCGCATTCAGGATCTTGACATAAAAAAACACTAGCTTATTATGTAAGTGGCTTTCCAAAATGTTAAAGGAAGACGGAGTCTGGCAAACCTTTCTAAGATCAAAATATTTAAAAGACAAGCCTTTAACACAAATAGTGAGCAAACCACGTGACTCTTACTTTTGGTCTAGCTTGATGAAGGTAAAATATACTTTACTCCAGCATGGAACTTCTCATATGTAGGATGGTTCCCGAATTCGGTTTTGGCTGGATAGGTGGCTAGGCAACAATCCTCTGTATATGCAGTACCCGAGGTTATCCAATCTAGCTCACCATAAAAATGTTGCTGAATATTTCTTATATAGTTGGGCAAAATTTGCTCGACCTATGCGAACTCACTACAAGGGTAGAGAACATACAGAGTATTGTTGCATAATGTCTAAATTTTATTGAGTTCTATAAATATATCATAATAGAAACCCAGTGATCAAAGGTATGTTTTTGAGACCGTATTCATATAAAAAAACGTCAGTTTTTTATGAACCGGAGTGAGTACCACATAAACTACTGCAACGAGTAAATGCCAAAACAGGGGTACCAATACGAAAAATGGAAATGATCATGTTCTCTTGCAAGAAGTACTTGTTGAACCAAATGAGGTAAAAGCTGGTACTGGACAGGATGAAGGGGAGAACTGTAATTGGATGATACCGTCTTAATTTCCCTGTAGACCACCTCAAGAGTGCTCGCGAGTGCACGAAATTGAAAGGAAGAGCAGCAGAAAAGATGATTAAAAAACAACTATATGTACTGACCTTGACCTGACGGTCCTAACCTTCTTGGTGTTCTACTTCCTTCCCCTAATCAACACGAACAAGTGAGCGGCAGCAGCCCAAGTTACCCTGCTCAGCTCAGTTCCACGCATTCTCGCACCTTCTCGCCGATGAAGCGAACCAGACTGCAAACCGTGCTGCTGCCGCAGCTGTTGTTGTAGACTTGGCATCTAATTAAACTTTTGATGCGCTGATGTGAGCTACTTTTACATGGCCATTTTCTTTGGTCACTTCTTGCTACCATGCTGCAGTTTTGAAAGACTGGCCGGGTTTCTTCGACTAGTGCTGGATGCTTGGCCATTATTGAGAGCTGTATCTCTGTTTTGATGTGAGCTTCATAGGAAAATTGAAACCAATGATGACATAACCCTTAATCAGCGAACAAGTTATCATTTCCCTCGAGGGTAAAATGTCACTCCATCACAGCTCAGAACAGCTTAGCTAGTCCAGCAAAAAACTAAACTACCAGCAACATGATTTTGGGTTCTCCAAACAGCAGTTTCGCAGGACAGTTACAATACAACTTATCCGAAATAGTGAGGTGATGCCGAAGGCCTACCAGTTAAAGCATCATCTTTGCTGTGCCCGCGCATGATGCGTCGCGAATTATTGCCCGTCCCCACCACCTGTGTGTGCAGCGCACCGGATACTGCTGCCTTTTATCTGATGTTTGGCATGACTATTGTCAAGTCTTTCCAGCTGTCCTGAGTCCTGATGACCACTTCTCACAAAGTACCACTAGAGAAAATCGTGGCTCTGGCACCGGCTTGTCCAACGAGCTTAATACGCTTTCTGCATATTACGCAAGCTTCCCCAGGTAAATATTTTCCCTGTGAACCAAAACGCTACGACAGTGACTGAACCTTGTCACGGTACCTGATTAACATAGTTGTTTTCAGCGGATGGTGTGGTGTGCGAATGTTGAATAGGCATTGCAACCGAACATGATCATTTCCCCAGTGTCTCAGCAGCTGAAGACAAAGGTGAGAGGTTTTGTTCAGATGAGAAGCCGAATTCTCAGCTGTGAGCAGGAGCACCCTCATCAACCATCATTCCAGTTTTTGTTCTGCAATGCAAACCTGATTATCTGAACTAGTTGCCGGCCCGTACATTCGCATGAGACGGTCTATATATTATTTGTTTGTACTGTAAACAATTGTTAACTTTTATTTCGTGGCCAATTTAAACTGCATGGATTGTATTATTAGATGTTTTACGAAAATAGTGCAATTAAATATGAGAATTTATATTATTGCAATAGTTTTGAGAACAACTTCTTCGGAGAGAATCATTCATTGCCAACAAAATTTGGAGTTCTTTTGTGGTACATCCTACTGCTGTTTGGAGGAGCAGTATAGAAGCACATGGACCATTTGACTAATAGAGTAATCTAGATATTTATCATTTAAATTTCTTTTCTCTTAAGGAAAATTTGATTAATTTCTAATAATCCTCCAGGTTCAGTTGCCTCTACAAGTTTTCCTCCCCAAGAACCAATTCTATCAACTCTCATCGAATGAAGCAACAGATGAATAATTTTTTTTGGAATAAAGACAAATTCACCTGCTCTATGAATCCATGATCCATCCATCATTTCCACGCTTCTCCATTAGAATGGCATGATGTGGTTCATCTTGGAGTTGTAGCCGGCGAGGCAGCTCTTGGTGTTCACCTTGAACATCTTGAGAAGCTTCGATGTCATCTGCCTAGCCGCGCACTCACTTTGCATCAGCAGCAGCAACTTCAGTAGCCCGCCTTTGGAAGCCGCCGCTACGTCCACGGCGTGCCTGTCTCTGTACTCGTGGCGCACCGCTCAGAGCATGGAAACCCCGATCTCTGTGCCGCCCTTCCCGCCCTTCATCATCTTGGACTGCACTGGCGGGATCGCCTCCTCCGCCTTCTCGTATATGGCTGCGCGCCCCTCGGTGCAGCCTACCGTGGCCTCCAGCATGCGGAGGGCCTGGCCAGGGGAGCCAGCGTCCGTGCCAGCACGCACACGGCCGCTGGGACAGCGCCTAGCCGGACCATCTAGGAGCGCACGCACCGCATGCCGGCGATGGTCACGAGGCAGGACAGGCCGACCTCCACGACTTTCTTGTCCAAGCTGCCCTTCTCGTCGACGGGGCAGATGAGCCGGATTAGCTCGGCGAGCAGCTGCTCTACCTCGGTAACTGCGGTCTTCACGCCTGTCATCGCTTTGCAGAGCAATCCCTCCACCAGTCTCGCCACGTCGATTCGTGCCTCCAGCGTGCTCCTGCTTCGCAGCACGCGCACCAGGGACTCAACCGAGGACGCGGCATCCCCGCAAGGCCGCCTCGACGCTGGCATCAACCCCCCCTCCTCTGGAGCACCGAGGCTAAGATATCCGTGGCGCCACCTGCCCTCGCAAGCGCGTTCTTGTCGAACTCGTCAACGTTGTCATCCGAGAGGAAAGTCGCGAGCTTGTGCTGCGTGGGGCAGGGACCCGTGCCGAGGTCTGCGACCTGACAGAGGAGCTGCGCGGCGGCGGTGGCCGAGGTAGGGCTGATGGTGGAAGGCGCGCATATGAGATTATGAATTTGCCTCCGTGACTTGCGGGATTTGTACCCATTGTTTTCCATTTTGCCCTTCAATCCCATATACTATTCTCGTACTGTTCAGGTTGGATAGTATATATTGCTCATAAAATTCAGTAGTATAGATTAATCCTCACCATTAGATCTTTCTAGATAGGCAGTCTATATTTATCTGTGATTACCGTAAAAGAACTCAAAATTTGATGTTTCATGATCTGCAATGTAGTAAATGATTATTCCTTTTATACCACCCGTTTTCAAATTAACAACACAAAATCATGCACAGTTATGCGGCAGACGTTGAAACTGGGGTTTGCTCAGTGACTGCTATATATGGTGTGGTATTATGTATATGACTAATTATTTTGCAAGGGTACCACGATCCTGGTAATACTACACCATTTCTTTGCGCAACCTTTGTGTCCTCTGGGTGCCCGAATAATACTTCAGACAACAATGACTTTAATTTAGTTATGAGTTCACATGATTAACAGAGTATGTGTTACAATTTGTAAATACAAACGTGTGAGAACGTAATGCGAGCAAATCTCCATTCATACAATGGTCTAGGTGTTTGGAAACACTTCAAAGTATATAATCTTGCCGTAAATTGGAATATAATACTAATAGATTTTTATTAATTATACACTGTCTAAGAGAATGTTTGTAAAATTGTGATCACCATATTGTAAAGTGTATTCTCTATATCAGATAAGGTAGATATTTTCAAAAAATATAATGCAAAAATATTGTCATCATTGATATAGCATGTTTGAGTTGTTTGTCTGCCCTAACTCAGCGACTTGATGCCCATTAACTAAACCATATAATTTTTCTGTTTTCCAATCAACCAAGCCATGAACTTATAGCATAGAGATATACAACAGGGAACCACAAAGGTAACGTGTATCGAAACTTCTCTTAAAACCTGCACGTGCCGTGCTGGTCTACAACCACGGCCTTCACCTTCACACGACTAATCCATACCAGATGCACGTCGACATGTGTTTCCACCGACTCTGAAGGATCACTGACTTAGTGATGGTATGGTTACACATGCTCCATCGCCCTGCACTGAACCAACGTACTACAGGTTCCTATGGCCACCGCTTATGAGTTTATACTCTCACATAGTCTCTTCTAAAGTAAGGAGGACTTTGGATCATAATAGGTTTCATTTTAAATCCTAGTATGTTTCTTCTAATTTTTCTTGTAGCATATCTCTTGTGAATCCTAATAGGTTTAGGATAGGAGTTATTTTCCTTGACAACTAAAGTAGAGAAGGGATAACCTTAGTCCTATAATGGTTGGTGCATTAATTTTATAAAGAAATCATAAAAATTAATTCTATGATTTTACAGGAAGATATTTCCTCTGTTATTTCAAAGTTTCTCAGACCAAGATAAACGAGAGAATTTTCAGCTCCATAGAGAGCCGTGGCTCGTCCCATTGCCGTGGGATGCAAACTACCTTCCCTAGGGATGAGAGTTATGTTAACCTTTTCTCAGCTCTATTGGGAAGGCTCAAACAGGGTGGTACACTTTTTTTTCTGAGATATTGGACTGCACACTGGGTCAAAAGTAAACAGTGATCTGCAGTGGGCCCCACTGAACAATCCTGCCTCCAATGCGTGCTATTCCAATATCATTAACTAATAAAATTGCTTGTATAAAAAAAACTAATAAAATTGCTTGTTCGGACCTATCAGACATTGTAGAAAAAGCACTATTGGTACAGAACCTTTCATAACCAAACAATCCATTCATTAAGATCAAGCCATGTTAACGACCAATCATGTGAACGAATCTCTGAGTGGATCGGAGGCAGGAGCAGATAGAGCTGTGGCTCTATAGAGCTGACAAGCATCACTCAAGATAAATACCTCAATCTAAAGCTGAAAGTGAAATGTGTTGCTTAGCTGCTATACTGGCTAACAATATGTTTTTCCATTGGTTGCAATGTGCTCAAGGCATTCTGAAGCTTGAGCCTGCCTCGCGGGAGGCGAAGATCTTCGAGAACTGCGTGCCACCAGCCGCCACGGGTCCTCGCCGCCCTGCCCGAGGAGAGGCAGTGCATGTCTTTCAGTGGAGGTAATTGTCCTGACTCCGATCATTGCTCACCTTGCGGCATTTCTCACCGTTACTGTTTGAACTCTAAACTCTGAGGCTCTGTTTGGGTGTAGTGTAAATTTTTACACTTATAAATAGTTTACACCTGTAATTTACTTGTCACAATAAAAACCTTTGTATACAAGGGTAATTAATTACCCTTGTAAATGGTGTTTGGGTAAAGGCTTATAAATACAAGTATTGAGCTATTCACCTGTAAGAGCATCCAAATAGTACCGCTATATTAGCAAAAATAAAGCTCCATAACAGCAAAAATAGTACCGCTATGCAAGCAAAAAAAGGACGCAAACCAACATACGAAATACTTGATGGCTGAATATTAGCAGCTAATAAAGCTCCATAACACGTTCACATGATAGCTGATTGGTCCGAAAGTGCAAAACTCTTGATAGAACTAAAACAGTAACAGGCCTACTAAGTGCAGGTTCTTGGATTAAGCCATTCAACAGATGAAGAATGGTGGCGCCGTGCCACAGACCAGACCGTCGCAGCCGAAGACATGGATAGCTATGACACAACCATCACCACCATCATCTACATCAGCCTACTTAGATGGCTGCCTCATCTTTCGGCGCTTCCTCTTTAGTCTCCTCATACGCTTCTTAATAACAAAGTAGAACCAAGTCAGAATAGCAAACCAAAAGAAGTTAATAAATCAAATCAGTGGCCCCATTGTAAGATAGGCTGCAATCCACAAATCTAGATGATCTTTAAGGCACTAAATATCACGAGTCATTGATAAAAATCATCAGCCATAGCATGTAAACTCCAGCACTAATAAGTCAAAGATAAAAATCATCAGCCATAGCATGTGCAGCAAGGATGCAGCAGAGACGATATGGAATCAGCAGCAAAGCAATCAGCCAAATGGTAACAAGAAGAATGCACTGTATCGTCGTAGTACTGACCAATGGTCGGTCAAATGTAATGTTGTAGTATACAAAAGAAAAAGGTATCCTCATCATCTCCATATCAACGGAGTTATTGCTCTCATCTGTTCACTAAAGAATCGGCACCAAGAATGAAGAATCTAACATGGATCAAAGAACGAACCAATCGAACCACCATCATCATATAGTAGTATGATCAATCAATCCATTTCTTTCAGCACATTGAGAACTGATCAGTCAGTACCATCAACTAATCAATCAATCCTAACAGCTAACATCAATTAACCAAGAAATCAACAAGAGCATGGACCATACGGAGAGAGGGGAGGTCGTCGGATTTGAGGTCGCTTGGAGGAGCTCGGATTCGTCGGATTCGAAAAGCTGTGGAGGAGCCGAGCAGCGTCGACGGCGCGGTCGCGGTCACGCCCCTTGCGGCGTCACCTCCCTCGGACAACAGCATCAGCTCCCTCGGACAGCGGCGTCGGCGGCGGCGCGATGCGGGCGGAAAGGTAGTGGCGGCGGGGAAGCCGAGAGGAAGGAGAGCAAGCGGCGCTGGCGTCGCCTTCCTCGCGCACGGTGGCCGGCGTCGCCTTCCTCCCGGCGGCGGCCTGGCGGCGCCTTCTCGCCCGCCGCGCTCAGATCTGGCGGAGGCGAGCGTGGGGAGGAGGCGAGCGGTGGTCGACTTCTGTCTTTTTTTTTCGTGGCCTCCGGAGGCCCATAATATTTTTCGGGTGTAAGTGGCCTAATACTAGCCCAATACCAGGAAGTCCGAAAATGAAAACAGCCACCCAAACACAGTATTGGGCTTTGCTCGGAAAATAAATGGGCTCCGTAAATTACACCGGTTTTGGGCCAAAAAACGGCCATCCAAACAGGCCCTGAAGGATTTGTGCTAGTCTTGTCAGTGTTCTTGCAATGGATAATTTAGATGGAAAATGTTTTTGCTTGTTTCTGCTAGTATAGCATATGCTCATGACATGAGCAAAACAAGAAGGGATCAAAGCCCCTGTTTCTTTGGCACCATAACGACGTCCAATTTTCGTCAAAAAAAATAAAGACGTGCAATTAATTGCTTCAAGGACATTGTACCCATGATGCACTGGAAACAACTAAAACTGTAATGGAACGAACGGATAATTAGGCAAGCGAATCTCGATAATTGCGTATGTTGAGATGCATCATGCATTGCAAGCTCACGCAATCTTCTCCATGATGAGTGGTCGGATGAATAATGGGACGCCAGCTATCTGATCAGGTGAGTGATACATACACAGACCCAAATCAGAGAGCAACAATCCGCAAGCAGATGAGAGATGGATATGCCATGGCATTTGCAGGCAAGAACAGAACATCTGTCTCCCTGAACATAATTTCTCAACTTCAACTGTTCACAAGTGGGAAGCATAATCCGGACTCGCAGGATGTCCAGAGCTGTACAGTTCAATGGAATCTGTTTAAGAAATCTAGCTAGGTAGTGCTACATTATAATGTATCTTTTATATAAAAGGGACATAATTTTCTTACTGAAAAATATAAACTAGACACGAGCTAGGCTTTTTGAAGATTTACGTTTTAAGATTCAGAAAAAGTTAGCTGATGGGTACCACTTTGAGCCCCAAAAATGGATCCCATCTCCTTTCCTACCCTGCAGACCTCTTCCTTCCGAGCTCCGGCGACGACCTGTGCAAACTCTCCTGCCCACTCTCTAGAGGGGGGCAGGGGAGTGGCCCCATGGTGGGTCTGGAAGAGGGTGGCCAGCACTACATAATGTTATGCTAGGCGGGGTGGAAACACAAGAGACGGGCACAGAGTGAGAATGCATGATTGTTGGCTAACCACAGGTTGTGGAGGTGAGGCGGGTGAAATTGCAGAGGGGTGCGGAGCGGAGCGGCGATGTTGGCGGAGGGAGGCCGTGGAGCGCTTGCTAAGGAGTGAAGGGAGGGGGAGAGACTGGCAGTAGAGGTGGGGTGAGGGAGGAGGGGGAGCGGGGATTTAAGATGTGATCTTGTTACCCATGTATATCTTTTTATCATCGAGTCTATTTTTTTAACACAATCAACCAACAATCTACATCCTGCCCCTCTGCTTAATATAAACCCATCACAGCCCAAACCCCAAGCCCCCACCTCTCCGTACGCGCAGCACCTGACGTAGGCGAGGTCCATAAAGATCCCCGTAGTGCTACCTTTTCCCGCCAAAGCTACCAACATCAAGGGCCATGATTTCACCGTCCACCACCTCCTTCACTGCAGCACCCTCTCTATTCATCACCTCTTCTTTCCAATCTACGTTGCACCAATCCTAACTCACCACTTGCATCGTCCCGTCTCCCCATACACGGTCAACTGCCAGCCACTAGGTCCGTGTCTGGCTCCTCTCCGGCCATCTCATTGCACCGCCTTCTCCACCATCATCGACCAGGCCACAATGCCCAAGCATCCCTCTATAGCTAGGGGCACGGTGAACCCCAACCATAACCCGGCAAATTCCTACCCTAACTCGCCACAGTCACGATTAGTGAAAAACCATAGCACAAAATCCAAGCAGGCCGTGCAAAATATCAATTTATTTAACAGACTAAAAATTTCAGTTTACTAGCTACTCTCCGTCACAATAAAGGTCGTTCTATCACTCTTATTTTTTCTTAAAATATATGCCATTCTATCATTCTCAAGTTTTCTTAAAATACATGTCATTAAATCTCAATTCTAATGCATTTTTGCCCATTCTCCTCCTACTTTGCCCTTCAGTAATTTTCCTTCTCTATTTCTAATGGTCTCTATTTCTCATACACCTAATTGTGACAATAAAAGGTATAAATGGTATTTTACATACACCTTTGATTCCTATATCCAACTCTAAAACGACATATACAGAGTACATCCATTCATTTACTTAGTATTTTTTTTTCTATGTACTGCCATAAGAACAGAGAGTATAACTCCCATCATTG
The DNA here is from genome assembly GCA_019208055.1 of Stipa capillata. NCBI lineage: Eukaryota > Viridiplantae > Streptophyta > Magnoliopsida > Poales > Poaceae > Stipa > Stipa capillata. The sequence continues at coordinate 221,101 of JAGXJF010000767.1, read as the reverse complement.
ATTGCCTCCTCCAAATACAGATAGCACAGCTCATGACAGGCACTACATGTTCCTCTGTTGGCTAGCATTGCGTCTGTGCTGCTAGCCAACGAACTGAAGTGCAATCCAGCGCACAAAACCGGAAAAGGGAAAAGAAATTTGGTATCTCCAAAAATGTTGTTTTACCTACGTTGCATAAGTAGCTAATCCCGCTGCGCTTTCACGTCCCCAAAATGGTTAAAAGTACCGACTTTACACGACATCCCGCAAAGGACATCTTGCATGCACACAAACTTTACATACGAGCGCTAAAGGTACCGACACCCAGCAGCGGTAGTAGCGCGCAGAAGGACTACAACACATGACTCGCAAATTAATCAGCACGTAGACGACGCACTGGATATAGGGTACAAGCTTCACGTGTGCGGCACCGCTTCCTCTAGCGGGGGAGGTCCAGTTTCTGGTTCCAGCCTCTGGGCAGCGTACAACGGTCTCATCGGACAAGTGCCTGTCATCAACTCCTATTCTTCACTTGCCGGCGGATGAGCGTCTTCACCATTTCTTGCCCCGACGAGCAAGTTGTCTTCCTCCGGCTCCTTTGTGGGCACTTGCGGAGACAGTTCTGTGAGGCTTCGTCCTCGCCTATCGATCTCTGGGATGCAGCCAATCCCCATTATCATCATCATCGGCGGCAAGCGATATGATGCAGCGGTTGAGGTGGTGCTTCCTGGCAGTACGCCCTGGGCATATATGTCTTCGTCAACGGCAAGGCTTTCCCTTCGAAGCGTGTCATGGGACGTGTCCTCTCCTGCGTGGGATTGCGACAACGTTGTCCTGAGGGCACGAACGATGTAGTCACTACTACAGAAATCATCTGTCCAGACGGTTCGGAAACACCGGGCGGGACGGTTTTCCGAACCGTCTGGACCAAACAGTCAGCACAAATGAACTTTGTCCAGACGGTTATTGAACCGTTTGTACAAATACTTAGTACAGACGGCTCCACACACGAGCCGTCTGTACTACTCTCTGGTACAGTACCTCCGTAGCATTTTTACAGACGGCTCCAAACCACAAAACCGTCTGCACAAATGCATTGAACAGTACTTCAATAGCATTTGTACAGACGGTTCCATTTTCAGAACCGTCTGCAGAAATTATTTGTACAGACGATGCTACACCTGGAACCGTCTGCACAAATGCTGTGTTAGGAAAGCGTTGCTGCCGCGGCAGCAGAAACAGCCGTTTCTGCTGTCGCGGTAGCAGTGCGGCAAGGCGACATGCTGCCACGGCAGCGGAAATGGCTGATTCCGCTACCGCGGCAGCAGTGCTGCAGGGCTACGGTAGTGCCGCCTGCTGCCACGGCAGCTGAAACAGACGTTTCGGCTGCCGCGACAGCCGTGTGGCAAGGCGACATGCTGCCGCGGCAGCGGAAATGGCTGATTCCGCTGCCGCGGCAGCAGTGCTGCAGGGCTACGGTAGTGCCGCCTGCTGCCACGGCAGCTGAAACGGACGTTTCGGCTGCCGCGGCAGCCGTGCGGCAAGGCGACGTTGCGGCCGCCTGCTGCCTCGGCAGCGGAAATGACTGATTCCGCTGCCGCGGCAGCAGTGCGGCAGGGCGACAGTGCTACCGCCTGCTGCCACGGCAGCGAAAACAGAGGTTTCTGCTGCCGCGGCAGCAGTGCGGCAGGGCGACGTTGCTGCCGCGGCAGCGGAAACTACCGTTTCCGCTGTCGCAGCAGCCGTGCGGCAGGGTAACGATGCCGTGCGGCAGTGAAAACGCTAGAAACAAAGTGATCAATCACAGGCATAGCATACACAGACACACAATGTACTCACTGATCTTAGACATAACATTCAGAAGCAAACTTAAAAGATCATTCTCGACAACCACAAAGTCATTTACATGCATTGTTAGTGAAAAAAACTCTCAAGTCATTGAGGAGCAATTTGAGGACAATGGAACTCTCCGGTCTCCTTCAACACCTCTCTAAATATGAAAGCTATTAACCGTTTTTGAACAATCCGGACGCCCTCAGCGTCGAGCTCATCTGTAGGGAACTTGAAAGTCTGCACAAGGAAATTAAATAGCTAGGTTAGGCACGACGTCCGAACGATGAAAAATGAAACTACATATAGTGTAATGACACTAACCTCCACATCTACCGGACTAGAGCCAACGATCTGCATCATATATGTCGCCACATAGTATGCACAGAGATTGCTGCCCGCCGGCTGCTTGTGGCACTGTAGAAATCATGGTTACGTGCAGGGTAATTTAGTTTTACCGAATACATATTAGAACGTGCGAGGTGATTATTCTTGGGCGAGGGAGGAATTATTACCGGGAAATGAAAATCGGTGTCTCGGTTCGGTTCGTGGTGTTTTCACAAGCCCCCCCTTGGCAACATATTTCTTGAACGCCCCGTTGAGCACCGTCGTCAAATCTGCGTACTTCTCTGGTGGGTAGTCCCTAGAGTCGAAGTACGTGGCATGTAGACGTTCTGGCTCGAGGCCGACGAGCATCCAGTGGAAGTATAGTTGTACGGTAGAAGAATGGCGTGCTTAGTACATTGAATGAGCATGACGTCCGAAATGTAATCCTCGACCTCGTTCGGCTGGAATTGGACCATTGTGCATATGACCACTCCTGGATCGAGGAATCCGATATTAGGGTTCTCTGTCCTAGCCTCTTGAATCATATGTCTGCACATAAAAGTAATGTCATTGAAAGAGCGTATCAATAAGTTAGGCAATTCATTTAGCTTAAACAGTGATTGAGAACACTTACAGTGTCCAGCATCTTAATAGGCTGACATCGAGGGCGTCATGACGGTAGAGGTCTGATAAATCCGAGAAATTGATGGTAAAGGTTCCACCTGGATGAAGGAAATGTTGCCGCTTGTACACGGCGCAGATATTTTGAGGAAGCTCTGTCTCCTCGTTGGACCTCTTCATGTAAAATTCGTGCAAAATCTGAGCTGCCCAACCAAGTCGCTCTAACGCCGCCCGGTGTCACTAGCGGCTGCCGTTCCGTGTATTTTCTTATCTCGGGTTCTTCGTCTACCTCTTTGCCCTTGGCCGACTTTGTGCTATTTCTGGTGGCCCTACGCTGAGCTTGAGGAGCTGTTTTGGCAGCCTGTTGGCTAGATCTGCTAGATTGCTGAAATCGTGCTGAAGCGGATTTCACCTTCGGTGGAGGAGGACGGCGTGAGAAATCTTTACCGTAATGCACCGGAGACAGCGGCCGTGGAGGAGGTGGAGGGGCAACCAGGGAAATGTACTTCTTCGGCCACTGGATGAACGTGTGGAGGGCCTGCCCCAGTGTCGTGACGTCGTCCTCCGGCGGTACAGGAAGTCTGAAGGATCTGCAATTCGCATGCACCATGTCCACTGACACCTTAGCGTTATCCGCCGCTAGCGGAACTCCGTGCACCGTCATCGTGCTTTCTGAAGTTGGAAATACTAACCCCTGGCCAGCCTCAATCATGTCAGCGGGGCCAAAGCAGCTGGGCACGAGGAGCTTGCACTTGGTTGCCACCGCTATGTCGTCGAGAGGGAATCTTTCATTGACGTCTTCAGGCGGAATAGGGTCGAAAGGTAAGTCGTCGGCGCGGTCGTCATCTCGAACGTGCTGCGGTGGGGATTGTTCTTCCACGTCTTCGGCATTCTCGTTTTCCACGGATGCGCAGCTACTCCTGCGCCGAGCGTGTGGGGATGAGGCTGCGGGGCTGCGGTCGGCCGCGGCGGCTGCATCCTCCTGCCTTATCTGCCGCACCCGTTCTTCGACCCTCGCATCGATCCTCTCTTCCAGGCCTGCAATTATTTCTTCCATCAGCTCGTTCTTCATCTTTTTCACGCTCAGCTGCCTCGCGTTCAGCTTTCGTTCTCCTCCGACTCCTGTACTGTCCCGCATCGTCCGAGAATCCCAGCTTCCATGGAACCGTCACCCCCAGGCCACGCGTTCGACCCGGGTGCTCTTTGTTTCCCAGAGCCGAGGTTAGTATGTCCTTTTCCCTGGCTGCTTGGAAAGTTCCTTGAGCGGCTTGTTCTGACAGTCGCATAATGTTTTCAGCCACCTGGACGGTTTCGGGCTTGTTGAATGCGACGGTGCCATCAGCCGAGATGTTGGCCCTCGCGCGATACCAGTTCCGGGCCCGCCTCTCTGGGATCTGGGAGAACGGCGTGTCGCGACTCTCCTGAGACGCCCCGCTCGTTCTCTGTTCTCCATTCCAACTCCTTGCGCGCATACCCACCGCTTCCGAGCCTGTGGGGGTGAACGTTGCATGCCTGGCGCGCCCTGTTTGCCTGACTCCGCTGCACGAATTCCTCCGACGTGCACCTGTCCACAAATTCCGCCCATATTCTTTTCCTCAGTAAAAATAATAAATAAATAAATAAAAAATAATATATCCTGACAGGTGGGTCCCACTGGTTTTTTATTTTTTTTCTTAAGTGGCCTGAGGTCCGGCGGTCGGCCGGGACGCCGGCCGAGCTCGCCGGCGGCAACCGGCGGTGGCGAGGGACAGCGGCAGCGGACGTGGGAGGGCGGCGGCTTACCGGGAGGCGGCGGGGCGAGGAAGGCGGCCGGCGGCGAGGTGGAGGCGACGGCCGGCGGCGGGGAAGCTTCGGGGCGGGCCTGGCGGCGGCGGCGGCGGCAGAGCGTCGGCGGGTGGCGGCGGCGGCTCGGGGAGGTCGCCGGCGGGCGACACGAGCTCCGGTGGCGGCGGCGCTTGCGGGCGGCTCGAGAAGCGGAGGGAGTGGGAGTGAGGAGTGAGCGAGTTACATTAGTACAGACGGCTCCAGATAGGGGTGCCGTCTGTACAAATAGTACAGACGGCTCCCAACTGGGACCGTCTGTACTGTACGGGTTAGTGCAGACGGCTCCCAACTGGGACCGTCGGTATTATTTGTACAGACGGTACCGGTTGGGAGCCGTCTGTACTGTATTGATTAGTGCAGACGGATTCCAACTAGGACCGTCTGTAAAAATATTGCAGACGGTCCTTGTTTGGAGCCGTCTGGACTGTTGTGCACAGTGCAGACGGCTGCAGTTAGGAACCGTCTGCACTATTTGTACAGACGGTTCCCAACTGCAGCCGTCTGCACTGTGCCGTCCCGCTTGTTCGACATCCTTGGTCGTGATTTGTGCAGACGGTTCGTGTTGGGAACCGTCTGTACTAAGAATTGTGCAGACGGCTCCCTGTTGCCGTCTGTACAGGTGGCGTCCCGTTAAATGCTATCTGTAGTAATGAGTGAGGCTAAGAATATGTCACGTATGGAGAGATTAAGAAATCAAAATTTGGGGCAATGCTAATTGTTTGCTTAGCCTCTACTTGTAGAATTCAGCCGATCAGAAAATGTGTAGATTGAATGCCTAAATGTCAATGGCCAATCGCTAAAGTACTAGTTGTTGGGTCAATAACTAATTTTTTATTTGCTGAAGCCGGTGCTTGAACTTGAGCCGGATCTAGGGATTTTTGCTTAGCTTGAAATGGTGTAAGGCCTAGACTCGATTCTATAGTGTCTTAGTCCCTAGTTTTGACCAATACTACACACGCTCTGAGGATACTTACATAAGTTCGTCTTCTTTGCCAAGGCTTAACGTACTTCTCAACCTTTTGATACAAGCAGTTCTTTACTTAAAACAATAAGATATATATGGTACAACCTAACCTAGTCTACAATTTTCTCGAGTATGCCAGCTAGCTAGAGGCTCCTTAAAAAAAATGCTAGATAGAGGAGGACGGCTTGGCACCGCGCGCGCGTCCAGTTGAGAGCAAAAACCATGGCAGGGAAAAAAACGTGCGTATGTGTAGGAACGCACGTGTGGTCCCAGATGAAAATTAAGGGGGGAGAGAGAGAGAGAGACGGACAAGATTAACAAGAGATAAGCAAGGACCACAGGGGTACGTACCAGTGGAGGAAAACGTGGTGAGCCGGCCGGGAGAAGCAGCAGCCGCGGCCGGGCTACGGTGTCCTTCCTGACACGTTGCGATGCTATCCGATAGGATTTTCGGGGGTAGCTGCCGCAGATGCATGCACGTACGGATCGATGGTTGCCGATGGCGATCCGCGCAATCGTGCCGGCTGCCGGCCAGTGCTACGCCCACGCTTGACCGGTCCCTCCCGGTCGTACCATTTGAATTTACCATCGTGTCCTACCTAGTGCGACCTTCCCTCCCTTGCATGTCACACTTATTTTGGACTTCTCACATCTCCCAATGTGACACACTGACTACATTTTTCATTATGATATAATAGTAAAAATAGCGAAAGTTATTTATGAAATAAATATTTTAAAGACAAACTCAATGTCATTATTCACATAAACAGCCCTTACGCTTTTATATAGCATTTGTTGTTTTGAAAGATTGAGGTAAAGATTCGGTAACAACCTATATTTAAAGCTAAAGAGGGTGTGTTGGATTTTCTTGTTAAAAGCTAAAGGCGCGGCATGGCCAACCATGCAAAGTTGTTCACGGAAAAGTTTGCTAGTGCACATTTTGAGAAATTACAATACGACTTGCTATGATACGAATATAAGTCTACGAAGAATAACAGTTGAAGATGCATGCTTTAGAGATGGTGTTAATGTCTAAAACAATAGCTATTTATAAATTAAGAGAGTACATTCAAACTTCTGCAAAGAAAAAACTTTTAAAATTTTGGCTAGTGACATTTTTATAGGCATTTAAAATTTTCATATGGAAGTGAAATTAGTAGATTTATAATCAAAATTACTTTCAAATCATTATATTTCTTCTCATTTTGCTAGTAAAAGAATGTAATGGTCAAACCGTGTAATCGAGATCGCATCCAAAATGGCAACTATTTTGGAATGGAAGCAGTACATTACACGGACCTAAAACAGAGAACTTCTCCCATTTAGGAAAAGAAGGGCTCCCGATCCTCAAGGGGAAAACATAATTAAGTTTAGTCCAAGACTCACGCATAAACTTTGTTATGGAGTGAGATAAGATATTCCGTAAATTCCTGTTTTCATGTAACTGTTCCCTTGACTAATTTTTTAGCGAAATGCTAATGGTTATATCGTTTTCCTTTTCTAGTTTTTGTGGTCCTTGTCCTTTTTAGTAGTAAACATGTCAAATTTCGGTTAGAAAACTTATCACATGGTAGAAAAACGCGTCATTTTGAAACTATAAAAAGCAATCACTTTCAAACCGTGCGCCCAAATCAAGATCCATTTTCACCATTGTGCTCATTTCGATGAGATCTTCAAAACTAGATCCCGATTGAATATATTTGATGACATTTTTTGTCTACTACATTCTACAGTAGAGTCGTTGCATTCTCTGGTGATGTTTTTTCCTCCGGTTTCATGTGGTGCTACAATGTGATGCATAGTTTTACTAGTCTATAATTTTTTTGTTTTTATTTCTACTACATATATTCTCTACCATATATTTAATTGTTTTTAATCTCAATTGTTTTTTGTTTTTAATCTCAATTGAAAATTGATGAAAGAAAACATAGAAATAGTGAAATCCCCGATGAAAAAAGTGACAAAAATACAAGTAAACATAGTAGAAGAGAACTAGAAAAAAGAAAGAAAAACAAAAATCCTACTCGTAGTAGTCTTTAGTGGTGTTTCATACTACTAGTAGCGATGGTCTTAAGAGAGGTGTTTATCTACTTCTTATGAAGTAAAGCGTTTATTAGTTAGATTAGCTTTTTCAATTGAGACTAAGTGTTTAAAAAAAACGGAGATCAAATTTTGTCACCGATAATCGAGGAACTGAGTGCCTAGTATCCCAAATCATTTTCTTCACCTGCAGGCTGTAGCACACTAGCACTGCATCATGTCCAAATTAAGTGGTGATGACGTGATGTAAACCCAAAGATTTTAAAATCACATATGTATCATAGCCTGCATCAGATCCGAGTCAGGAGCCCGTTTATTCTAATCTATCCACGTACTTGAGCTAGCCGAACGTCACCATTAGCAGCGCACTAATCAATGATGATCTCTACTGCAATATATTAGCGCCGCTTACGGACAAGTATCTCCAAATCATTGCAGTAATCTAATTGAATCGTAAATTCCAAATGACAGAAGCATCCATAATAAGTGATCAGGAGAAAGAAAATATATGCTATGTTACTAGTAATTATTAACAAACACCAAGAAGAACAAACCAATCAGTCTAGTGTTCTCAATCGATTAATTAACACTGAATGGATTTATCAACTGTCTTTGATCACGGTCTTTGGTGCAGCAACACGAGGAGCATGAATCTATGGTAGCCAGAAGCAAGAAGCTCGAGGAGGTCCTCAAGAGATTTTTATTCCAGCGTGGATGACGATTGCACGACAAGCTATATAATGTTTGAATTTTTTAGTCCAGACTCTGTATGGCTGATCACACTTTACTTTCTATTTTCTTCGGCATGAACACTATAGTAAATTTAGACTGTGTATTATATGACGTAGAGGCCGATAAGTTTTCTCTTCCGTCATTGAAAAACACTGGATGGATTAGAGAGGTTAGCGAGGATAGAATCGTCATTCTGCGCTACCAATGTCGGCTCCCAATAACGAGGGGTCACAGACATGTGGGCCGAGCCATCGACCGGGCCATTCCCTATAAGAACATGGCGCCCTTTCCAGGTTCGCCACACTCACACCACGCTATCTACCCAAAGTCCTCTGCTCCGCTGCTACAGTTGTTGTTGCCACGACGAGTTTTCTTCCCCTTCTTCTCCTCTTCGCAGTCGCATGTCCATGGAGCTCGCGACCTCTGCGTCGGCCTCCGCCTGCTCGGCGTACCGCCAACTCTCCACGCTGGCCGACGCCGACGACGACGGCGCGCGGTCCCGGCAGCTCCCGCGGCGTACGAAGCACGGCGGCTGCGGTGACGGGGGCTGCAGGCTGCGGCGCCGGTGCTACGCCGTACTGAAGCAGCAGAGGACGAGGCTGTACATCCTCCGGCGGTGCGTCTCCATGCTCCTGTGCTGGCACGAGCACGACCTGTCCGACTGAGCCCAGACGTGACGGAGGCCCGACGGTGTCGGACGCGGGCTCGGCCGGGCCTGCAGGTGGGCCCGGTTTGTAGGGAGGAATAGTAGAGTGATTTGGTGTATATACCGGATTATTGACAATGATCATGATGAGCTTTTTTTTTCTTATAATCTGATGATGTGTACGTGAATGATCGATGAATGCAATGCGATGCGATGGATTTAGAATATGCTGGTACATCTTTTGGTCTAAGAACATCGATTCTTTCGACAGCTAAATTAGTGATGTTCGGAGCTCTCCGATCATAGCTCCCGGCGGCAGGTATGTCCAGCGGCGGCGGCGGCGGCGACGAGGCGGTGAGACCGCCGCTGGCCGTAGTCTTCGGAGGCGGCAGGGGAGGAAGCCGTTGAGTTAGTCACTTAGCCCCTTCGATCAAGCGTTTCAGCTCAAGTTCGCTGCGGATGGAGGAGCCATCGTTGGGCTAGGTGGTGACTTCGACGCTCAAATGGGAAAAATGTTCTGCGGTGTCCACTTGTCGCATTTTATCTCAAACTTCCTTTTTCTTCTAATCTATCTCGTTTTGTGAAGAGTTTTTCTTTTGACAACTAAAGAATTAGAGCAAGAAGTTTGGCAAACTGAACAGTAGGACCTGTTAGGTAGAGCTCCAGTCTCTAAATCCTATTTTTTAGTTCCCTGCTTCTGATCCTCAAACAGTCCACTCCCTCCAGAGGATGGCTGCAAAATCACTGACTACATTTTTCATTATGATATAATAGTAAAAATAGCGAAAGTTATTTATGAAATAAATCTTTTAAAGACAGACTCAATGTCATTATTCACATAAACAGCCCTTACGCTTTTATATAGCATTTGTTGTTTTGAAAGATTGAGGTAAAGATTCGGTAACAACCTATATTTAAAGCTAAAGAGGGTGTGTTGGATTTTCTTGTTAAAAGCTAAAGGCGCGGCATGGCCAACCATGCAAAGTTGTTCACGGAAAAGTTTGCTAGTGCACATTTTGAGAAATTATAATACGACTTGCTATGATACGAATATAAGTCTACGAAGAACAACAGTCGAAGATGCATGCTTTAGAGATGGTGTTAATGTCTAAAACAATAGCTATTTATAAATTAAGAGAGTACATTCAAACTTCTGCAAAGAAAAAACTTTTAAAATTTTGGCTAGTGACATTTTATAGGCATTTAAAATTTTCATATGGAAGTGAAATTAGTAGATTTATAATCAAAATTACTTTCAAATCATTATATTTCTTCTTATTTTGCTAGTAAAAGAATGTAATGGTCAAACCGTGTAATGGAGATCGCATCCAAAATGGCAACTATTTTGGAATGGAAGCAGTACATTACACGGACTTAAAACAAAGAACTTCTCCCATTTAGGAAAAGAAGGGCTCCCGATCCTCAAGGGGAAAACATAATTAAGTTTAGTCCAAGACTCACGCATAAACTTTGTTATGGAGTGAGATAAGATATTCCGTAAATTCCTGTTTTCATGTAACTGTTCCCTTGACTAGTTCCATCTAAACAGGGCAGCTGAAATTGTCTTGAGATTCTTGGTGCATAGGAGCAGTTGGGAGCTAAGAATCTAGCTCCACTAGAGTAGGGCGCGGAGAGAGGTAAGGGAGCTGAGAAGATGCTTCAATGGCTGGAGCAGCTGCAGACACTATTTTGTCAGGTCCATCCTCTAGCATAATGTTCCTCTTGGACCACTAGATGAATGACCCAAGGACATCTGTTAAAACCTAAAACTCATCATTTGAACGTGCATGATGCAGTGATACTTTTTTGAATGATAGGTGAACGAGGTCCAAACTGCACTTCACGAAACCCGGTGAGATAGGGACACCGTGCAATAATTCTCCTTCAATAGGTGGAAACGCTATCCCATAAGCAGCCTCCACGGAGGCACCCATGCACTTCATTTGTAGCTTGCACTTGGTGGGATTTTGGATGTCATCCATTGAATACCTGGCGTCATATCATCAAGATCATCAAGGCCAGCAGACGCACAGCTACTCCGACGGCCACCAAGGCTAGGATATCCTTGTTGCATTCGAGCATCGATGGCGGCATTTACCCTAATATCAAGAAATTTCTCAAAATCCATGTCACACCCCCAATTTTCCGGAACCCAAAAATTAGGGCTAACAAAAACTTTTTACATTAACTAGTGTGACTAACTACGCGATGTCCGAAAATCTTTTCATAAACCTTAGCACGGTCACATATACGCGTATACGCCACATGTGATCACGCTCTTATTTTTGTCAGATGGAATTTCTTAGAGATTATTCGAACTTGTTATTTCCTTAGATTGCCTATGTATCTAAACTTAAGACAGTGCCTGACCAAAACCCATATACGCACCAACCCTAGCATCGCTCCTCTCGGCAAAACCAACAAAACCCTAAAAAGGAAATACGACCCCAGAGTTCCAATCAATGTGCCAGGACATTCCTTCCCTCTCCGGCATGACACGTAACCACTTTCCTGCCAAGATCCGATCCGACGCACTCTCCGAATACACAAAACCCTGGCGACACCCTTTTCGACGAAACCGCAAAACCCTAATCCACCGATGCTCTAACCATCAGCTCTCTCCGTTGTTTCCGCTACGATCCCTAGGCGTATATACGAGTATACAGATGCCACCCCTTGAACCTTAACACACCCTGACCTCTTGTGTTTGTCCTAAATCCAATGCAACCCTATACATATATGCTTAAGTAACAAGTGTATGCGGGCCTGTACACTCTAAGCCCTAATTCGTGCTCCCGGAACTACGAGCCAAATCCCTACCTCGACTAAATGGTCCTAAAATTTTTTCCCTATATTAAACTCCCCATATCTACGGATAACCTAAGAAATGAAGAATCCATGCAGACGTAAACGTTCTCGAGCCCAAAATACCCTGTGACAACTTTTCTGTCCTCGACCGCCATGTCGTCAGTTTAGGTTAGTGTGTATGTATATATATATGTATATATATACTTATAAAATACATCTACACCGGTCTCCACGCCAATGTTGGATCTATCAACAAAAAAAAATATCCATGCTACCCTGCATATCTGCTCCAGGCCCCACGAAATCCTAATTAATTTAAAACAATTCAAGGATTTCAACAAGAATTGTGAAGCATCCTCAAGGCCTCATGAAAACATCTTAAGATTTCAGCTCGACCCTTGAATCCCTCTTCTCGGGAAGAACCGGAGAACAGCCCTAGTTGACATTGTGACCCTGGTCCCTCACTCCGATATTTTCCTTCCCTTTTCTGTTGGAGTCACCCACCGCGTACCAAACCGACCTCCTCCACTTCCTTTGGCACGTAGGCCCAGGTCCCATTCTGCAGTCCTTCTGTAGTTCTCTTCTTGTTCCCTTGCTCTCTTCGTCTATCTCCTCTCCCAGGCCGGCACTGCTCCCCCTGTCCAGCTCGACCGTCTTCAACGCCGGCTGCTCCCTGTGACTACCCAAGCAGCGCCTAACCCGTGTACTGCCACATGCTCCCTCCTCTGCAGCACCGCGACAGCTCATCGATGGAAGACCCGCCATCGTTATCGCCATCGAGCTTGACCAAGAACCCCGTCCAGGCTGCTCCATTTATTCAACACATCCCGAGCTCAGCACAAGCCAGCACGAGCACCACCATTCCTCAGCTGCTCCCCTACTCCCCGTCCAAGCTTTCCGCTCCACCACCTCCATCTCCCCGCCGCCAACAAGCCCACTGAGCTCATTCTCTCCCCTTCCTCTAACCTGAGCAGCTCGCCTCCCTACTCCTCTTCTTCTGCTTCACCGAGCTCAGCCCTTGCCGCTGTTCCTTTTTCCTTCTCCCACGCCGCTGACCTCGCGGCCGCACCACGGCCACCAGCGCCCCGCGCTGCCCTGGCCCAAATCCCATGCCCCTCCGCCAGGAACGCCGCCGCCGCTACCATCCGCGCCGCCCCGACGAAGCTCACCCGAGCTGCTCTGCGTCCCTGAGACACCCTCGCTCGGTAGCCGCCTGCCCCAGCGCCTCCCCGGAGCACCTCGCTGGCCGCCGTCGCCCCCGAACCGCCCGAGCCGGCCGCTCCGCTCCAACTGAAACCGCCGCCCCGCCTGGGCCTCACCGCCGGTAAGAGCGACCGCCGCCGCAGCTATTCCGGCCGCCCTGGCCCCAACTCCGGTCGCATCTCCCCGCCGCTTTAATCCTGCCGCTAGCTCCTCTGTTGGCCCCGCTGTTGAGCTCCGAGCCCTTCTTCCAGAGCCGCCTCAAGCTCCACATCTCATCCCCGCCGCTCCGCCCAGGTGCCCCGAGCATCTGTCGCCGCCGGCAAGCCCCGGCCCCCGATGCCCGAGTTCCCCTCCCCACCGCGCCACCATGGGAGCCCCTGCGGTAGTCTCCCCGACTGTCGGTTGAACCTGGCCGCTCCCCGCCACCTGCCACCAGTAAAGCTCCTGAGCCGCCGCCGTTGCCTCTCTGCCCTCCTTTCTCCCCTTTCTTTTTCCCCATCACGCATGAGCGGAAGAGGCCAAAGCAGCAACCAGCAAGCCATATGAGCGCTAACCGGGTGGTTAATTAGCTAGTCAGTTAGTGCGCTAATTAGTTAATTAGTTGGTTAATTAGCTAGTCAGTTAGTGTGCTAATTAGTTAATTAGTTAAATTAGTTAGTTAGTTAGTTAGTTAGCTAGTTCGTTAATTAGTTAATTAGTTAGTTAGTTAGTTAATTAGCTGCAGCGATAAAAACCAACGTAGTTGTTGAGCTTAACGGTTTAATTAAAGAATCATGCTCAGTGCAACGTTAGTGAAAACATTGCCCAATGATCGGCTAACCACTTTGAACTAACTACTGCGCGTGGTATTAACCAACTTTAATGCCCGCTGTTAATTTCTGTCAGGACATACTTTCACAATTAACTCTTGAATCACAGCGGTTAGTTATATGCTAGACACGGTAGAATCAGAGCTAGGAGAGCCTAATCCAACATTAACCTAATATGCTCGTGAATATGCTGTTCTAATGGCAAAGAATACTACTCATTGGATTAACCAATGCATTGACCTAACAACCGGTTAGACGTCACCACTGTAATGACCCTAAACCTTAAAGCACAATATCAGTAAAGATCGCCGTGGCTAATTCGGAGTTTTTCTAATGCATGCATGCATTTAGGTCATCTGATTTTAGCTCCGATTAAAAACCCTAACGTATGACCCGAAAACACTCTTAAGCGAAACCCGGCACCTAGCTTCACCCAATTCTCAACTCACCAATTCCTTGCAAGCACCAAATCCCTCAGAGGACTAACCTCAAGATTTTCAAGCCCCGGACTACAATTAAATACTTAACCAAAGGATTGTTCAAATCTCTTCTTTCGAAAATCCACAACTGAAACGAGTCAAAATTTCATTTTTAGGTTTATATACAGGAATACTAAAATATGAGGCTAAATTGAGGTGTCCCTACTAACCGATAAAAGTTTATCAACCAGGTTATAAATATAGATATATATATATATTTTTATTAACCAGTATAAAACGAAATACAGCAAAAACAAGAGATAAAAATAATAATCTAGCTGTCCCGTGGGTCCCACCCAGCATCTTTTGTTTTTCCTCACCCGCGTGCATGCTTCTCTTCCCCACCCGTGGCAGCACCTTGCTCCACCTGGCAAGCATGCCTCCTCCCCTGCAGTGCCCTTCTTCCACGCAGCACAGCAGCAACACCTTTTTCCCCAATTCTTGACTGCCCTGTCTTCTCTCCTAAAATCATCCCGCCGCCCTCCCTTTTGCTCTCTGCGCTCGGGCTTCCCCGCCGTGCCTCCTCTTCCTCAAGCCACCGGTGGCCTTCCCCAAGCCTCCGCCGCCCCTCTGCTCTCCCCGGAGTTCTTCCTCCGCCTTGCTCCCGCCACCGCTGCCCCCCGGCGGATCCGCCGGCGCGCCGCCTTCCCCCGACCTCCCAGCGCCGTCCGGCTCCTCGCCCCGTGCGCCCCCGCCTCCGAGCCCGAGCTCTGCTTCCCGCCGGCGCGCCACCTCCGCCCTAGCTCCCCGGCGCCTCACCTCCGCCTGCCGCTGCCTGAGCCCGCCGCCGCCGGCGAGCTCGCCCCGGTGGGCCGCCTCTCCTTCGTCTGCTCTAGCGTCAACCGACGAGCCACCCGAGCTCCGCTCCCCACCGTCGGTCCCAAACCACCGCCGGCGTAGCTCGCCGCTGAGGGCTGCCTCCCTCGCTCCAGCGCCCTTCTCCACGGCTCCCTCCGCTTGCGCCACTCCCGGGAGGATCCGCCACCTCGGGTGCCACCGTCGGCCACCTCTCCTCCGAGCACCCCCTCCGGCTGCTCTAGACGCCGGGTTCCCGAAGCTCTGCCATAGTTCTCCATCAACTCGCCGACGCCATCCTTCTTCCCTCCAACGCCAGTGCTGATCATTTTCTTCCACAGCGTCCAAACCTCGACGATCCCCAGGCCAAGCCACAGTAGCACCGCTCACCACTGGCAACCACAGCAACTCTTTCGTCACCGCCTCACCTCCGGTATCCTTTCTTTTGGCCAGCTCAGTAACCACGCTCAGTCTGAATGTAAATCATGATTAGTTGCTCCCAGTGCACTGGATTCCAAGATTACTGTGTTCGGTCGTCTAACCAATTGATGCGTTGGTGAATGTCCATAGCAGTTAGTCTGCTGGGATTTGAGTTACCGTGATTATTCATAGCTTAGTGTAGGCATAACTAAATTATGTCATTTGTTTAAACCAAGAAAACAGATGCCACTTTAGATCTGGTAGGTTTTATAAGTGATACAAAAAGACATCGACCTTAGTTTTTAAGTTGTTTTCCTTTTATCCATACATATTCGAATGTAGGTGCATTGGCTTAAGAATAAACAGGACAGAGGCTACCCTCCTATTTATCCATGTTCTATCACCTTAGGTAGCTAATCTGTGCATAAGTTCAATCATGTGCACAATATATTGGTACCTCCTTTGCATGTACACGTGCTTAAGATCCAACTTAGCAATAGTCATGGTACCCATGATGCTCACTCAATTCACTTAAGGTGCTGGTGCTAGGAAAAATCAAAGCTAAAACTAAAATCTTGTGAAGAAGGTGTGCCCCTAGTCCTTGGATACCACATGTACGAAACTCAGTTAAAATTTGAACAATATGGTTCAGAGAGCATGACACGTAGGTCCCACGTGCTAGTATAATGGGCTAATTGCACGTTTAAATTACCATATTCGTCTCATGTAGTTTATTACTACCCCGATCTAAATTTCATTGGGATAAATTAACTGATTGATGCGGATATAGTATTAGTTAGGTTTAGTAGTGTTAACGACAGTCTCATACACCATATGCTTGCAAGTTTACATGAAAAAGAAAAGAGAGTACCTGGCTCTATGACATGTGGAATCATGTAACAAACACTTGATTAACTAGGAAATCTAATGTCTGTGACGATGACCAGATGAACCCACTTGTTGTTCTTAGATGGTGAGATAATATTGGGAATATGATATATAATACTTAGTTCTTTACTGAGAAGAAGACAGGAAATACTAAATTTGATTAAATTGGTAGAACCCGTAGAAAATGCATACCTCCCAAAACTATGAACCTAGAGAATCTAGCTTAGCAGTCAATTTAAAGTAGTTAGTGCCATAAACTGCCTAACGGCCATAAAATAATCGCGACTCCATGTTTTCACCTACGACAACGAATCGATCTAATCAGCACTAACCCTAATTATAAGTTTAAAGCTCTTCTCCTTAGTTGCATACTATATTCCATGCATGCATCCATATTTTAGACTCATCCATGGGTAAAGTCATATCGCCACTAAAACTAACCCTAAAATCCGGAAGGAGTACCAACCTGCCTATGTAATTGTACACTTTATTTTAATCCACCGTAGTTACATCACATGCATACATGCTGAGTCTTATGGTCTTCTCTTATCGTTTCTTTTCCGGTGTTCGTATTAATTACAATAGAGCCCGAAGAAGGTGACCACCAGGCTTACAACTCCCCGCAAGACCAGGAACCCTACTACCAAGGCAAGCAGAGCTTGTTGCATCTTGTTGCTATTATTTCATATGCTTATCTACTTAGGCTTGTGGTAGGCTTGTTGTTTGTATGTGAAGGTTGGAACTCCCTGAAACTAGCATGGCTTGATATGGTTGTGTGTGTCATGTTCGCTGTGGTTGCAAACTTAATCATGATGCTCTATCAACTTGGATTTGGTTAAGTGAGATGTGAGAGCCGAGGGTTTTGCACGATGAACACGGTTAGGTATGATTTGAGTACCTCGTTGAGAGGTGGATGAGTACCTCGCGAGAGGTGGATGAGTACCTCGTTGAGAGGTGGATGAGTACCTCGTTGAGAGGTGGATTTACGGAGATACCAACCGGAGTTAATCGTGCATCTCCCATATCACCGCGTGGACGCTAGCGAGAACCAACACTGAGGATAGCTGGGGTAAGCCTCCATGCACTTTGGAGGCTCGCTACCTCCAAACTGTTATGCACTCACTATGCCTGCAGGGGTTGAGTTGTCGGTAGCGGTCCGAGAGGGTAAATGAAAAGGTGTGTATGATGGACCGATTGGATTTGATGTAGGGGCTGCCCTAATTGATTTGGATATCTGTTAATTGGATTCATCTGGATTGGATTTATGGGTTGCTCTAATGGATTTGGGAATTGTCGACGTGATCTCGTGGTGGTTTGTTTGCGTTATGTTGTGCCCCGAATTACATGGTTACTTAGCTCGTCTTTACTTCACCTTGTTCATGTTCTATTCTTAATTTGTATCTTGTTACTCTGAGAAGCATCCATGTTTAATTGTTGTTGTACTAGTATGAGTAGGACATTTAATCAAGCACGGATAAGTCTTGCGAGTACATTCGTACTCACCCAGGTTATTCCTGGAGCTTGCAGGTGAGCCGGTGGTTGAGGACTATTTCGATGATGCCTGAAATTGCGTTTCCTCGGTTGTGTTCGATTCATGGGGTAGTTTGTAGCTTTTGTTCAGCGGTCACAATGCCGCTGTGGGACCCATTTACCTTGTTTCCGCTGTCGTTTAACTTCTCCGTACTCGGATATGTTGTTGGTGATGACCGAATGATGTAATATGTTGTCCCATCGTGGACAGCTACTATTAATATCATATTTGTAGAGCTTTGTTATGATATCCAAGTTGTTATTCCAGGCTGCCCTTACGCAATGCGTGTATGATATGAAGCGCTTGGGTATGCCGTGAAGGGTTACGGTTGTACCGGTTGTTACTAGGTTGGGCAGGAATCGGTTGAGTGACCCGCTGGCTGAGATGCTGTGCCGGCCAGGCAGGGTGTGGGCGTTCTACCGAGCTTTCGAGCGACCCACTAGCCTTCGAGCTAGGTTAGGGTGTGGGTAGAACTGCCGGGCTCCTCCGACCTTGCTTTCCCTGGTAGTAATTGGGAACGACTCTAAACCTTCACCGGATTATGGAATCGTATGTGGTTCTGGGAAGATTGGTCGCTTCCGGCCGGCTCGCACGTGGTGGGTGTCGGATCGTTCTGTCTTGGTGCGTACGGCGCAGGTACTGTGCCACCGGGCTGACGAGTCCTTCGGTCCTTGGCGACTTCGCGTTCCCTTAACCATATGCAATTCCGGGTCCGTGACAGCTGTGACCGATGGAGGAGAGGTCACGGTATAATACACGGGTTGGACGTTCGAAGGATAGTTTTTGTAGGGCAAAAACAAAATGGAGATGCTTTGGATCCGGGTTAGAAATGAAGGGCGTGAGCAGGAAGGAATAAAAGCGAGCTAAGGCCCAGTGGGGCACTCGCGGTCCGTGCGACGGACAAGGTGTGGAGTCTTTCTCGGATCACTTAAGGACCGAGCCTACCGTGCCGCTAAACCAGGTTCACCCCGTACGTCCACATGTCCTTTATGGGAAGGACTTGACCTTTACCCCGTCGAGTGTTAGTATCTGGACTCGCGGGCAGTAGGAAGTAAGTGACAAGGCAATTTAAGACAGAGAGCCTATCCCGCAAGGTAGGGAGTTGCTCGACACAAAGATGAGAATAGTCCCACTTTAGGATTTGCGATGTAAAAGGGTAAAGATGGGTAAAACATCTAGTGGGTCCAGCTCTAGTATGAAACGGGTGAAACGTCTCGTTGTACAAGCCCTGGACACATGCGACGCGTAGCATGCCCAGGGGGAACTACATCTTGTGGGTAAAGCCGTACAACCTCTGCAGAGGGTTAAAATCTATTCGAATAGCCGCATCCTCGGTCATGGACACAATCTGGTAAGGCCACACAACCGGTTAGACTATATGATGACATGTGGGTCATGGGTTTATGGACGCATCGCCTGATGGGCATGCAGAGTGAGTTGGGAGAGCCTCGTGTAATGCGATTACACGGGAGGTGTGGCAATGAGTGGGACGCTGTTCTACCGGAGTATAGGAACAGCTATCTGAGGAGAAATGAGGTATTATCGGACGTCGTCTACCTGAGGGTAGGAACGGCTATCTAATGCAGATGAATGGCCGATCCCGTAGCGGACGGCCGAATTGCAGGTATGCTATGGTGACTGATTGATATGACTCAGCATGGCCGAGGTTGTTTTCGATAAATGAGCTTTTATCATCTATTTAATTATTTCAAATGAAAACTTACATTTCCGCACAATTACGAAACATAGGGTAGAGCCTCTTTATTGATTTCCCCTGTGCATGCATACATCTGCGATATTTCCCCTGAAGGGAGCTTGCGAGTACATTCAATGTACTCACCTGGCTTGTTGATTTGGCCAGATAAGAAGAAGATATGTTCCGAAAGTACTGACGACGTATACGAAGGCTAGGGCGTTACCCCAGTCAGTTGCCTGTCGGGTATGGCATACTGATGGGCCACCTCTCTGTTGAATTCCGCTGCAGATTTATAGCCGTTGGTCTACAGGTATCAGATTACTGACCTTAACGGTCTATTTAATTGTTTACGCATGTATGACAATGATATACAGGTTAACTCATGTGTATCGGCTACTGATCCAGGGACCGATACAGTGATCACGAGGGAGTATCCGGCTTAAAATCCGGGTAGGCCACAGTCCACATATAAGTTCGCTTTAATCTACTAAGTTTTACACACCTCTTTAGCTCTCTTCCTCTCTTGCTTATATTCTATCCCACACTGTGAGGAGCCCGTGACCGCGGGTATGTCCCGGGTGCTCCTTTATCCCGATTCCACGCTGAGTATATCATTGGTCCTATCGGAGATGAAGGAGCCTTGTAAAGATTGCTCGCTAAACGATTCCTGCAAAAGCCGAGAGGTTATTTCAGCAACTATTAAGTTATGGAGAAATTGCAAAACAAGGTGGTTGTTAGCTTATCAATTGTTGGTACACTTCCTAGTTTGCAGGATTAGGGAAGTGGACCTCCCCCTTGAGGTGGTAGTTGACCTTCCTCTATACCAGTCTCCAGCATGCGGGGTTTGGATGTTGGAGAAATGTGCTTCGAGGCCTGAAGGGCGTACCTCTTCGTCCTATTTTTTGGTATATTTTTTACCCATGTATCTATACGTGCTGAGTCTATGTAAGTGTAGGTTTTGTTCGAGGGGGCCTTGTGTTGTTCACGTGATGCTATAATTGAAGCGTCGTCTCCATCACCACAAATTGCTCCCAGTCCTCTTCTTTCACGCATGGTTACTTCTCAAAGGACACCGTCTTCTTCCTCACCTGATCTTTGTTGAGGATGTACTTGAAGTGCTTCCATGCCCTGCAAGCCGTCATCACCATGGCTCATTGCATGCTGTCGACCCATTCAGTAGATATCTCAAAGGACTGCATTATTTCCTCCACGATGAGATTGCACTCTGTTGCGGAAACTTTCTTCAGTCTTCTAAGATGATCTTCACCCATTCTTGCTACTACCCCGCATATTGTCTTGAACTTCCTCCTAGTTCTATCCAGGGATGTTGGAGCCTTAGAATCAGCAACGACCCTTGTGACTACATAGCATCCGGAGGGCTTCTTCGTGGGTTTTCTACCATGGTAGTTCTTAGTAGAGCCAGAGAGTTGGACGCTCGTAGCAACAGCTCGTAGCAACACCGGTGATCTCGGCAGCGATGAATCATGGGATTCTTCATTCCGGGGGGAGGGGGCTAGCCTCATGACTTCCCACTAGGCTTTTGACATACTTTAACAACAATAAGCATATAAACACCAAAATTGCTATTAAATCACATAAACATTTACAGCTTATCGCTTTTGACCACTCGGCCATTCTTCCCTTCTTGGGGATACATACAATTAATATTAAAAGTATTCATACACCATATCGCTACCTAACATGTATATAGCAAGAATTACAAAAAAATTAACCCAAATTAACATGTATAATCACAAAAATTATGTACCACAATTAACCCTAATTGCAGAAGATAGAGGGCACTCACCTTGCCAGCTCAAAGAGGCGTCTGGGTAGGAGGAAGAGGGCAGCAACATCGGTCCAGGAGGCGGTCGGCTTGGGGTGGTGTCGGGAGGTGGGAGGAGAAGTGCGGCGGCATCGGTCAAGGAGCCTACGAGGAGGTGGCGGTCGAGGCAGCCGCAAGGAGACGTCAACGGTGGCCTCGGGATGGCAGCGCCGATTATCGGGAAGGAGGCGCTAGTGATGAGGAGGTGGCAGTCGCGGGCTCAGGGAGGAGAAGAGGTGCGGAAATTGTGTGTTTGAGTGAACGCTTCTGAGCCAAGAACCCTCTTGGATGACATGAGATCCTAGACGGTTCTCTATGAAAACCATTTGGGATGAGACTATATCCCAAACGGTTCCCTCTCAAAATCATCTAGGATGAGATCGTATCCAAGATAGTCCACGGAGAGGCCCGTCTAGGATATAATCTTGCATTAATACTATTTATTGCAAACTAACTATTATAAATATTAACTTCATACCTTCTAGTATAAATAAACTAATTGCACCTCAATGTATTTCAGTTTCATACTTTCTAGTACAAATAAATTAATTGCACATAAATTCATTTTAGTTTCATACTTCCTAGCAGAAATAAATTAATTACACCTCAATTCATTTTAATTTCATAATTCCTAATATAAGTAAATTAATTACACATCAATTCATTTATATTTCATATTTCCTAGTAAAAGTAAATTAATTTCACCTCAATTCATTTTAAGTTCATGCTTTCTAATATAAGTAAATTAATTACACATCAATTCATTTTAATTTCATACTTTCTGGTACAAATAAATTAATTACACCTCAATTTATTTTAATTTCATACTTTCTTGTATAAATAAATTAACTACAACTCAATTTATTTTAATTTCATACTTTCTGTTACAAATAAATTAGTTGTACCTCAATGTTAATTTCATACTTTCTAGTACAAATAAGTTAGATGCACCTCAATTCATTTTAATTTCATAATTCGTTCATGTCTTAAAATTCATATTACATAAATATCTCTTCATCACTCCTCGACCATATTCATTTACAACATTAGCGCTTCACGATGATCATCACATTTGTAGCAAGTTTCATGAGGTTATTCTTCCTCGACCTTTATATGGTCTCTGATAGGTGACAAGTTGTCATATTGATTGTATTCTTCCTCATCCACTATATTCTCAACTCAACAATCATCCTTTTTCTAGGCATAACTACTTGCGCTTCTTATTTCCTGGGTCGATTAAATAGAAGATTTGATAAACTTGGTTGCAAGTACGAACGGTTCATCTTTGTATGCAACACAATTGAGGTCGACAGTGGTGATGTTGTACTTATCGACTTTGACAAGTTAAAGATTGACCTAACGATACCAGAACAATAAAATCTTGAAATCCACATAGTCGAGCTCCCAAATCTCCTCTATGAACCCGTAGTAGGGCGTTTTCCTTTTAGTTATATCTTGGGCATCTACGCGGACATTATAATTCTAGTACGTGCTCTTTGCATTTTGATCCTTTTTGTAAAATATGTATCAATTTATGTCGTATTCTTGTACAATGATAACCCAAGTGATAACCATAAAGGATGACCCTTTTGCCAACCATGTCAAAGTATCACTAGACGATTCATCACAGATTCGCTTGTTCAACCACTCGTTGAATCGAATGTTATGCTCTTTGGGCCTCCAAGCATCTATTGCTTTTAGATACTCTTACTTTAGCTTGGCCTCATGCTCTTTGATATATGGGGATGCTATAGTCATGTGTTGTAGGATCGTGAAATGCGCGTGAGCATGTGCATCGCATTCAGAAATAATTGATGATTTCCTTCCGATGAAACTGATTCCCTAAAGTCTCCTCGCACTGTGAGATTGAGGCACATCAATTGGTTGGGCCCGAGCCATGTAATCCATGCAGAACTCAACAACCTCTTCTGATGCATAATCTTCGACAATACTCCCCTCCGGCTGACATCAATTCGAACATAGGACTTGAGAATTCCCATGTACCGATTGAACTGATACATGCTTCGTAGAACATGGGCCTGCACATTTTTATCTTGTAAACACCATTATATCGAAGAGATGACGCGAAATACATTTCAAGCTGATATAGAGTCTTAACCACGTCCTCCTGTAGATCATCTAGTCCAGTGTGATCCATGATCTTCTGAGAAATTGTGTCAAAGAAAGAACTCACGGTTAAGACATATTTATGAGCATCTTAATTGCTAAGCACGCTTAATGCTATTAATTATTGTTCTGACCAATTAATCACCTCATTAAATGCTAATCGCTATTATTTAATACTAATTTGACTGGTTAATTAATCATTAATAGCTAAACAGTGCAATTAATAAACTTGTTAAATTTGTCTCTATGACATGTGGGACCCACCCGACAGGAATAAAAATAAAAAATAAAAAAAGAAAATTATGACAAGTGGGCCACACTTGTCATTGACTCAAGTCAACTTTGGTCAAAGTTGACCATGGGGCCCACCTGTTAGTCTCTGGGGTTAAAATAACTTGAGTAATAAAAGTATTTCTATTTATTATTTACTGAGAAAAATACAAAAGGGTTTTAAATTGATTAAACCTTAGAAAATTCATTTTTAATCAGGAAAATGCAAATAATATATCAAAATGTTTAGAAAAATGAGAGCTATCCAAATATGTCATTTTCATCTATGTTTGCATACTAGGAAAAACATAAATGGCTAAAACTCAAATTAGGGTTTCCCTGATTAGCCGGAGAATTTCGGATTACGATATTTCGAGCATCTAGACTCCGATTAAGTTGATTCCAGTTGCATTAGTCTTCATTTTGCATCCTCTATGCCATGACATGCATTTCATCCCATGCCAATGATCGGCATTTTAATATTTACGTTTATGCCCTTATTTCCGTTGTTTTCGTTCTTCCTCGATAGAACCGGAAGGTCCCGAAGAGGACAACCTCAATTCCGAGCAAAGTCTAGTTGTTGAACAACAAGGCAAGCAGCCCCTTTGAACATGTTGCGAAAACCTATTACTTGCAAAGTACTACTTGTTTTCAAATTCGTTATCGCATGCGTTCAAATCCTACTTTCCGCTAAGCAGAAACTATATTCCTATGCATAAAACTTACTTTGTCGCTCAATCAACTCCACCACCTCCCCAACCTATCTAGAGTAGTATAGTTGCACCTTTATGCTACTTACTATGTTGAATATGCTTAGACATGCTTAGACATGTAAAAGTCGTAATTCCTTGGATGGCAAACGAATCAACACCATCGGTTGGGTTACTCGGTAGGTGGGTGTTCACCTGGGGTTAACTAATGAACTTGACTAATAATCATGGGGTTAGACGAGAGGCCATGGCTGGGAGCATGGTGGGTTGTCTCGTTTTCCCGCAAGGACCAGTTCCCGGTGTCCTTTCGAACCAAAATTTGCGTACTTCTACACGGGTGGGATGCTTAGTTTGTCGTTTCCATTCAATGGGTGAGTGAAAAATGATGTGGTGTGGTGCATCAATATAGGTGTAAGGGTTACACATGGTCGAGGACCGAGGATGTATCACCTGCTACAACTTATGGGACCGTGTCGTAGTTGCGGCCGGACTGATGTACATAGACTGGCCCGTAAGGGTGGCTCATACCTAGGTCGAAAGCATTGTAAAGGTCGTGTTCGATCACACTCCGCCAGCACACCTCGTGAAGTGTGTCAATCGTCGATGGCACTAGGAGTCGATCGATACGTGTACGTAAAGATGTACACCCCTGCAGGGTTTGAACTGTTTGAACAGCCGTGTCCGCGGTTATGGACAACTTGGTAAGAATCCGCAACGAATTAGACAACTACAACAATACTCTAAAACTTGCCAACTCTAAGGCTGTGCTGTTAGCGATTGGTTCCTCCCAGGGTGGTTGAGGAAGAATCGGGTTATCTAAGGTGTGGTGTTCTGCAGTAAGGAATGATAGTGAAGTGTTCGACTCGTCTCCTTTAAAAAGTATTCTAGTAGTCGATTGCTCATCTACTTAACTAATATTGTGAAAAGAAAATTGACTTTCTGCAAAAGAGTCCACAGTTACCCTTTTATTGATACCTGTGCATTTATTACTAATTTCCCCTTGTAAGTCTTGCTGAGTATAATTTTGTACTCACTCTGCTATCATTGACATTTTTCTTGCAGAGGAAATTATCCCCTCCGAGGGTGGTTTCTACGTAGAGTTCGACGCCAACGACGACTAGTCGCTGGAAATTCCAGGCAGTGATCCTGCCCAGGGTTTGGCAGCTTGGTTTGTTCTGCTGCCACTTTTGGCCTGACCTTTTTGGCTTCTTAGCCATCTTTACTCTTCCGCTGTGTAAGCAACTCTTGCGTGTATATTATGTTGTTAAGTTTGAAGAACTTATAATATCGCATCTTCGGTCATAGAGTTGCTGTTGTGATACCGGTTTGTTCTCACCTGACTCATGTGCCTTGCGTGTATGTTGTTGAAGCACATGATGCGGGTAGGGTTTCAGAGTCTATATCATAGAGTTGTTAGGTTTAATCACCCCTGTGAAGTGACTCTTCTACTGAGAGCTTGGGGGCTATATCATCCTACTCCAGCCGAGTATTAATTTGTCGGGACGAGTTTAGGATTGATGTTCCGACTCAGTAAGAAAAGAGTGAGGAGACTATATCACCCTACTTGATCTGCGCATTAGTTTGCCAGAGCAAGTTCGGGGTTGACGTCTCGGGCTATTCAAAGCCATATCACTCCACTCCTCTTGGAATTGATACCCAAGGGTTGAGGTCGGGGTTGACATTTTTAAAGCTCTCTGTTATGGATTTTGGGTCCCGACAGGTTTGGTATCAGAGCAGGACTGTCTGTAGGATAACCTTTGACTTTGGTCGTTGTTGGGTTTAGAAGTTACGAAAACTATTTTAAACTTAAAAAGGATTTGTGAAAAGCATAAGTAGTGATTCTTTTTCCTCCTTATCCTTTTCAACCCTAGTTCTTTTCCTTACCTCTTCATTTGATTGGAAACTGGATTTACTCCTTTTCTACTCCACTCAAAAGTTAGAATTCACGTGTTCTGGGAATCCTTACCTTCCCTCTCACCTCGTCAAACTCTACCTACTATTCCCGTTGATATATTCAGCTTCAGTTTTATCTTGTAAATTGTTCCCTCAATTTCATTCCATCCTATTTTTCTATCTATATGATTCGATCATGAGTTTGAAGCAACATCCATTCTTTGCTTCAAATGACTGGATTCCCTGAAGGTAGCCAGTCCGCTGATCGTAATCCAGGTCGTGACTCCGGTCACGATAATGTTCCTCTCCGCCACCATCCATGGCAGAGGTATTGTTGCAGATCGAGCGCAACCGGATGAATCAGACCCATCTGTTGGAGCGTCTCGTCCATAATACCACCCGTCATTCTGATGACCGGGGTGGAATCTCGGAGTTTCTTCGGATGCAACCTCCGGTGTTTTCTCGCTCAGATGATCCGCTCGAAGCCGATGATTGGCTTCGCAATATTGAGCGCAAGCTGGAAATTGCGCATATTTCCACGGCTGACCGTGTAAATTTTGCAGCGCGTCAGCTTGAAGGAGCTGCAGCAGCATGGTGGGAAAATTTTCTCACCATGCAGAAAGAAGGCCATGTTGTTGAATGGCAGGAGTTTTTGTGCTGCCTTTTGCGGAACTCATATCCCAGAATGTGTGATGGAGATCAAGAAGGAAGAATTCCGCAGTCTGGTGCAAGGGCAGAAGAATATTACCGAATATCTTCATCTCTTCAATCACCTGGCACGTTATGCTCCGCGTGACGTGACCACTGTTGCTGATAAGCAAGAAAAATTCCGTAAAGGCTTGAATCCGGAGCTTAAATATGAATTACTCCCTTTTGATTTCCCCAACTTCCAAGCTCTAATGAACAAGGCTATCAAGGTGGAGCATGGAAGGCGAACTCTTGAGTCGTACCGGATATGGACTTATGCCCGAGTAGAACTCTGGTTTCCTTAAACGTCGGGATTGACTTCTTAGTTTAAGAGGTGTCCTCCCTCCTTATGGGGGGTTACCTTATCTCCTGGGAATCCTTACCGGCTACGTATTCCGACTCCGATAATCCAGGGAGTCGTGTACGGATATCTCCTCGTATACAGGATACTATATTATACATCGTCAAGCCCCCCATCAGTATGTAAAGTGAGGTCATGACTGTTCTGTAGGAAATCTGCCCTTTTCGGGGAAACTCTAAGTAGGCGACTTTGAGTACTTTTGTTGACAACGCTCCCGAGTAGGTAATATCTCTACCGGGTAGTTGCGATATCCTTGTCGGGATAAACCTCCGGGTAGTCCAAGGATTTTGCTGGGCTATCTTGCCCGTGAAGCATCTTTGATTTAATCTGATCCGTCGATCACGGACACGTGTTCGCCTGGTAGATTTCTAGGAAACTAAACCGTCGTGGCAGAATTTTCACGTGGTGATGAAGAATCTTTCCTTTTTCTGTGCTACTATTTGGCTGACGTTAGCTAGACCGCAGCGCGCTTGTCAATTGTGATGAATAGGAACTTGTAGCCCCCGGGCGAGACCGGGAAGGGCCCCAGAATATCCAAGCCCCATGTCATGAAGGGCCACGACAAGGGAATCGTCTGCAATGCTTAGGCGGGCTGGTGAATGCGCCTACCGTGAAATTGGTACTGACGGCATCATTTCACCAAGCCGCCCGCGTCACGGAGAGCTGTCGGCCAATAGAATCCTTGTCTAAAGGCCTTTCCGACCAGGGTTCGAAAAGATGCATATGTCCCGCACACCCCCTCCATGGATCTCCTCAAGTAATTCTGTACCCTGTTTCTGAGGTATACACCGCATGAGCACTCTGGGAGCTCCTCCTTGGTGGAGGACTCCGTCGACCAGGGAGTACATCCTGGCGCGTCGGGCAAGCTGCTCGGAGAGTGTATCATCCTCAGGCGTAGTCTGATCGCGAAGGCACCTGCGGATGGGCTCTATCCACGAATCCTCAGGATCGAGGGGAGCAACGAGTCGACCCGCTACTCCCCTTGGAGCGTCAATACCTAGTGACGTCCTTGAATGGTGCTCTGTCTGATGGTGGCCGTTCCTTCGTCCACAGGTTCGCTAGAAGCTATTGGACGGCGTCGAAATCCTTTTTGCAAAGGTCCCGGGTAGACATAGAGATCATGAGGACGCCAAGCGAGCAAGACTATCGGCTCAGCAGTTATCCCTCCTTAGGATGTACCGTACTTCGAGCCCGATGAATTTTTTCTCCAGCTTCCTCACCTCTGCTAGGTAGCTGCCATGTTCTGGTCTAAGGTCTGACATTCCTTGGACACTTGTCTCGCTATCAGCTGTGAGTCCCTACTCACGAGTAGGCGACGGATACCAAGTGCGGAAGCGACTCGGAGACCGGCAAGCCATACTTGGCCACATTATTCGTGACCGGGAAGTCAATCTGCAGTGCATACTGCAGGCATTCTTCGGTTGGTGAAGTCAGTTCCAGCATGGGGCTAGTCGGCTATGGAGTCCATTGAGCCCCCAGCTTAGGACGCCTGTCGTCTGACTCGAGCGAAGGTCTAGCCCCCGGTTGTGACGCTTCTAGATATAATCAACAACTAAAAATGTTAGTCGTAATTTACTTTTACTGAAAACTAACCTTTTGCCTTTTTACTCGCTTTGTCCAGGACCTAGAGGAGCGATTGGCCCAGTCAGAAGCAGGAGCGGGGAACCGACTTTGAGGCGAAGAGGTCTCAAATGGCTGGATGCAGATAGCCTGCTAAACTGACTTAACATTTTTTGATTAGTAACGGTGCTGAATCTGTGTGTTTTGTTTTCTGAAAACCTGAACTTTACTGCTCTACGAATGTTTGTCGGATGCGAGGGTTCTCGTAGACTTAGTCGAACTTTGCGTCCACTTTCCTTGACTTAGGCTTACGAGTTGTGCCGTATGCCACTGACTGCGATCGACCAGGCCTTAGGTTTAGTCAGATGGAGGTCTCATTGGCTCCTCGTCATCAGTAAACACGATAAGGGGTCTTCGTACAGTCTATCATGGCCATAGCAGCAACTTGCGTTCCCTTGTCGTAGGGATATTAGACGTCAGTTAGTAAGTCCCATGTTTGCCCTGTTGGGGACAACATTGGACTCTATCCATGATGCCTTCTGTTCAAAGTAGTCGAGGATGCAGATAAGCAAGCGGGTTTTGTTGTCTTAGTTATATTCGCACCTTCTCTTCTTCGTTTACTCATGGTCGGGGAACTTTACTACGGAACCGGGGAGCTTAGTTGACCAGGCCTTAGGTCTGGTCAGGTGGGGGGCTCAGTGGCTTCCCCTGTCACCTGTAGACACGTTAAGGGGTCTTCCTCACATCCCTGACGGTTGCAGCGCGAAACCCTTTCCCTCTGTGTAGGTCGAATCGTTGATCACATCTATGCGTACGCTAGTTTTTTTGGCTGATGCCACATACTTATCCAGCCCCAGACTGTCTTATTCGAGAAGTTTCTCGGATAGGCAGTCTGAATAAATATCGAAATAAAAAACTTGATATTGAAAAACTGTGAACTGACTGAAATATCATTTACAAGCTATTGTAAGAAAAAACTGCTAAGAAAAAAACTAGAAGTAGAAAACATCACCTCCTCCTCTCGAGTTGTCGTTGGTTGCTCCAGAGACTCTCGTGCTCTTGTCGTGACCCGCTGAAAAAGCTTGTCGACGTGCGCGTGCTGGGCGACGGCGTCCGGAGCGTCTTATCATCGGCTTGTTCATAGCTTGACGACTTGAGGCTGGAGCTGGGGCAACCTGAGACAGACTGGCGATCGGAGGGGGTGATGACTGTGCGATCTATCGAAGGTGCTTGCACGAGGAACTCTCTAAGGGGACTCGACTATCTCTTTACTGCTAACTCAAGCGACCTGGATCGGGCGACTTCTCCTGTGGAGCCATTGTCTTGCTGAGGAGAAAGCCCTTTTTGCCCCGGTTCCAAACTAGCCGTAGAACCTGCTCTCCGACTTAGAGGGGGTATTTTCCGAAGTCGTCACTCGTAGTTACAGTGGAGGTCTTGCTGACGTGGGGGTGCGCGTAGCGGCGTCGGAGTCTGCTTCCCTACTCAAGAGTTGATGCTTTTCCGTGAGGTCGAGGCTACGCTTGTTGGAGAGGGGTCTTCTCTTGGTTGGAGTTGTGTGTTACCGACTGAAGTCGAGAAGACTCGGCTTGGGCTTGGGCCTGCTGTAGTTCAGCCCCCAGCCGTTGTAGACATTGTACTCCATCGAGTATCGTCAAATCTGCCGTCGATGGTCGTGACAGCAGATTGTGCACCTCGGCGAGTCTTCGAGCAGTTCGGGACACATATTCCCCCGTCCCTTGAGGGGTTCTGTCTGCTGCCGTAGGCATATTCCCGTTCCCACGGAGAATAGCTGTCGGGCTTCGATGTTGTGAGTCCCCATGCTGATCCGGATCGTCGAGATCTTCCCGACCGTCATGGATCGCGAGAACCACTCGAGAGTCTGGATTAGATGAGGTGTAGTTCCACTCTATCGTGTCTTCCTAATTGGGAGGGATATTGTGATTGGGATCATGATCGTTTGGTCGATCAGAAGTTGCAGGCAACAGTCCAGACATCGGGCTGGTCGTTCCTGCCTGGGAATTGTCGGTTAGCACCAATGTTCCTCCGAAGGCCCTGGCGCACTCGGTCCTGAAGTAATCAGTTTCACAATCCGAATACTCGCCAGAGGCGTATTCTCCAAGATCTACGCGATCAGTTGCCGGGTATAGATCTATCTGGCCGAAGTTGTCATAGAAGCTTACCCGTACGCCGCGTAAGAGCGATCGGATCCCCTGCCGAACTAGCTTCTTCTCCTCAGGTCGAACCAAGGAGGGTCGTGCAGTCGGCGTCATGGGTTGATCGCGACTAGTCACACATCTTGCCGACTCCGATACTTCCTTGATGGCTTGAGCCGGAGAGGTCCCCACGGTCGGCGCCATCTGTCGACGATTGGTAAACCGCCGATCTTACGGTAGTCGTGGAACTGTGATGCTTAGGGGGTAGGGACCTCTAGGGCACAAGGCCAAGAGATCTGACGGTAAGGAAACACCCTTTTTATATAGGTTCAGGCCTCCCTCAGGATAATAACCCTACGTCCTGTTCATATATATTGACCAAATAGTATCTTACAAGGGATGTGTATGTTAGTAGCTATCCTAGACCTAATCGTAAGCTACTTCAACTAGTTCCGCTGGGCTCGACTCCTTCGAGGCGGGTCTTCTCGTGGGAATCGCTAGGGCTTCTGGATGGCTTCAGGCTTGTGTACTTCTTAGATCTAAAAGACCTGTCTGGCTTCTCAGACTTGTAGAACCCCCTCCCCTATGAGATGCTGATCCTTTATAGGGGGCTTCCCGAGTCGTACCGGATATGGACTTATGCCCGAGTAGAACTCTGGCTTTCTTAAATGTCGGGATTGACTTCCTAGTTTAAGGGGTGTCCTCCCTCTTTACGGGGGGTTACCTATCTCCTGGGAATCCTTACCGGATACGTATTCCAATTCTGATAATCCAGGGAATCGTGTATGGATATCTCCTCGTATATAGGATACTATACTATACATCGTCAAAAGGTTTCTCTGAGTTCTCGAACAAGCCTAGAAATTTATTATACCCTCTGTCATTTTGGTTTCCCTCTGCATCGTGCAGCATCTGATCTAGCTCAGGCAAGACATCCTTATCAACTGACATCTGATCACCACCAGCATAATTGCTGTCATTTGCCTATCATCGTTGGCTACACCAGCATATCATTGACTTTGTCATCGACAATGTTATTATTTTCTTCATGTATGACCTCCTCTTCACCATGCTTGGTCCAACATGCATACTCATTCATGAAATCCCTTCGAATCAAGTGGGTCTCGATCTACTTTGAGTTCTGAAATATCTTAGCATTACCGCAGTTAGAGCATGGACAATACATCCACTCTTTCCCCTTATTCAACATATCCTCCTCGGCAGCTCTTCTAAAAGAAGATACACCATTATGTAGGCTTTACTAAAGTAGCTCTCATTGTACATCCAACTTTGATCCATCTACATTTCGAATAGAAAGATTTAAATAAAGTTTGATCTCTACATAATAAGCATAATGATGTAAAGTACAATTTATAAATTAAGTGCCCTCTCTTTACTTCTTAAACAAAATGCTAACTATATATCACTACACATACACACACATATATATGTATATCCATACATAATATAATTTCTAGATAGTTCTAAACCCTAAACACGTCTATTGATCTAAATAATCATCTACTCTCTAAACATATATAACTAGACATGCATCATAGCTAATTTCCTAACCAAGAGGATCCTCTTCTCTCTTTTCAAAATTAGCACGAAAGGAGATACATAAAATGCAATTACAATGAATTAGTAACCTTTGACAACCTCGATCTCCACTCACTAAGCCCAATTCGAATCAGGTCACGAAAATCGCCCAAATAGCCCACAAGCCGCCAGCCCAACCAGACAGATCTAGGGTCCCTAGACCTGTGTGGTCGGGTGCTGGTCTTATGTAGAGATTCATATTCTAGACGGTTCAGACAATGACTCGTCTTGAATTAGGTGATATCCTAGACAGTCCAAATTTTCAACCGTCTAGGATTACCTTCTATGATGGCCCTCATCCGTGATGATTTCTAGGAACCGTCTAGGACCAGGCATCTGATTAGACATTTCTGTAGTACTGCCCACATAATCATCCTACAATTACAACTTGAGTTTGATAATCTATTTGCCATACTTGAAATCATACTTCCTTTTAAGCTAGTCAATCGTGTAGTAGCATTGGGTAAGGTCATAAAAATTTCCCTTTGCTTCATCTTTACAAAAATTTCAAAAGCAATGAAGTGTTGGTTTAGTGCTAGTGACACGACCGCATTCTTCGACTAAATTCATGACATCTTTGATGGTACACGCAAAGGATTGCTCTCTTTTCTTTTTTTTTGCAATGGATTGAATGGCTTCATGCGACTTCTTACTCAACTCCGCAATTCCCTTCAGATGATCTTGCATGACCACAGGTCCACTCTAGTTTTTTCGAGGAGTAGGAGTTGTACCGAACACAGCCTAAATGTTCACAGTTTCCACCATTTTGTAGTTATCAATTTATTTTTAATACTACATGTAACCTTGCCTAGTAAAATGTGCTTCGCACTATAGTTTTTTATGGTGAAATGTGATCTAGTATCATTTCTTTTAGAGACTGTGTTTTTCACTTAGGCGCTAATCTTTTCTTATCTTTCAACAAATCTTCCTTTGTTTCTACAAAAAACTAATATACGGTCTCCTAACGAAACATTCCATGAAGCACCATGTTGCACTAGCACATGGTCCACAGGAGTCTCTCGCTCTCCGCTTGCTATTTGGCTTTCTTAGAGTTGGACAGTCTAAACCCAAGTTCCAGAATTCTCACCGCCAGGCCCTTCCCCCATCCCCACCCTGCTAACCACGAACACTACGCGCCACCATAGCCATCCCCATATCCACAGCCCCTGTTCTCGCCAGGTGCAAAACCCTGATTTTTGTTATTTGAATTTTTTTTTGTATTTTCGTGTTAACGTTTTAGGATTTGGATTTGAAATTTGTACACTTCGAAGTGAGAGTTTGAATCCTCAAGTCAAAATATTTGAAGTTGAGATATCGTGAATTTAAAGATTGAAAAATTCAAGAGTTCTAAAATTTCAAATTGAAGGACTTTGATCGGAGGGGAGGAGGGTGAGGTGGGTTGTTGTGAAGGAAGGATGGCTTATAGAAGGGGTGGGCAGCGCCCGTGAGTTTGAAACTTGCCATAGTGTTGTCCCCCTCTCTTGTTTAAGAATCTTCCTTTGTTATTGTTCCGGTACAAAAACATAGGCCCAATAAAGAATAACTTAACAGGCCTAATAAGATCATTAAACGAGCTAGCCTAAACAACTAGTGCCCGGTTGGGCTTGAAACTATTCTATTCAGAATGTGTTGGATAGCTGGGCTTTTATATTCGGCCTGGTTAGTACAGGCAGGCCCGAAGGCCCCGAAGAGTCGTGGTTTGATCAGTGGACTCGTGCATGGATTTCTCTCTTCCTGTCTAGAGCCACTCTTCTGTTTGGGAACAACTATATATGCAATCTCGTCTTCACCTTTCATGCAATCTTCATGCAATCCAACTAATACATGTCACCAAAAATTTCAGAATAGGTTGTAGATGTACATCATGGTTTGCTCTACCTATATGTAAAACTTGAAGTTCGAATTCATTCTATTAATAGCAACAAAGAAGAGAAAGTCTCTAAGAGTTTGATTTCCTAAAATTGTAGAACTTTCTCCTTTTTGTTACCGTTAACATGGACTGAATTCAAATGTAAAATATATGAAGGCTTCAGTGATTTAATATTTTGTTCAGGTTTTACTTCGTTCTGTCTGTGGGATATTCGTGTACTCAACCTGCAAATGTTTAGGTTTCGTTTCTATATGAAATGGAGTCGGGGAATTCTCTCCCTGTTAGTCTAAAAAATGTTATACGTCCAACAAATGAAGATTGAAACTTTTTGTGACATTTGTTAGCTGGATTTGACTACTACAGAAACAGCCCCTAGACATTAATCATAGACGGTTTACCAAAATCATCTGTGATTAACCTTATTATAGATGGTTTTGAAGAAAATAGAGTTCTCAGACGGTTTTTAAAAATACCCATCTATGATAAGTTGGTCATCACAGACACCGTTTATAATGTCGAATAACACATCACGAATGTTTTTTTTTATAGCAAATGGCATATATATGTTGATCCACCCCATTAGACCTAACAAACAGTATGTATATAAACCAGCCCCCACCCCCTCCCCAACTCTAGGCTCCCTAGCCGCCCCTAAAATAAACCTAAGACCCCGCAGCCACGCGCCCCTAGCTCTCTCTTCCTCTCCTCTCAAATCCATAGCACGCCCCTACCTCTCTCTCTATCTCTCTCTCTTCCTCTCCTCCCAGATCCACTATGCGCCCTCCTCTCCTTGCAATGTTGCCACTGGTTGTATAGCTCATCGCCAGCCCAACCTCCACTTCGTAAAGGAGGGGGGGTTAGTGGGGGTGAAGCAAGGACGGATCCACAACGACGGAATTGTAGAGGGTGGTGATGCGGTGGGACCCAACAGCGTCCGTGTCCACAGGGGGTGGAAGCAAGGAGGAGCAGATGTTGTTCGACAGCGACATGGACAAGTCAGAACGGTTCCTCTTGGTAGTAGATGACCTGTGGCGACTGGCGCCGTCATCCCTAGGCACGGTTGGTAGCTCGCGCTGCACTTGCTCCTCCAACACCATCTAGGTCATAATGGCATGGCTCGAGGATGAGTTCACGCATGTGTTGACACCGGCATCGTCTTGGGGCCTCCCACCAACGTGCACATTGTCTCGACATCTAGATCCCATGTGCCGACCACGTGGGGGTGGGGGGAGGGGGGTTGCCACCGGCGTCGCCTACAGCCTGACCTCCAGATCTCCCCGACCATGGCCTCTGGAAGGGTGCGCATGTTCGTCATGTCCAACGATGAGGCTACATGCTTTTTAAAAAGTTTTGTAATGTCTGTCACCGTCTGTGATAATTTTTTAACATCATAGACACTTCGCCATTTCTGAACCGTATGTGATGACAGTTGGTATAGTAGTGATTGTAACCACCATATTCTGTAGTGTAGAAATTTTCTATTTTATTCAGGAATGCTAATTGGAGGACACCTCTTCTAGTGGATGGTCGAGACACCCTCTCCGCTCAACACTCATCCGTCCTAGGCCATTCCACACACGACACATAGAGCATGGGAGAACATGCACCTTGTCGCTTTCATCCTGCATGATGGATGGAGAGGAGGTGTCCAAAGAGACGTGGATGGGGGGGAGGGGGGAGGCGGTTGCCGGAGACCCCGTTAACGAGCTAGGGTTAGGTTTAGGCTGGAGGCAGTTGCTAGAGAAAGGGGAGGAGAGGAGTGTGGAGTTAACAGATTTGGAGGAGGAGAGGTGTGCGAGTCTCTGGAGTTAGGCAAGGAGAGAAGCCACAGTCAAAGATGAATGCAGAGGTGAAGACAGAGGAGAGAAAGCTGTGATCAGGGAGGTCGAGGAAAAAAGATGACCTAAGAGCCAACACGTGCCAGTCTCCCTTGGGTGTCCTCCGCATTAAATCGAGAGGGTTCACACCCTTCCTAATACTTCCAAATTTTGCTTAGGGCGTCAAACTCTGATCGAGATTCCGGCCCAACCCCAGCTAAACTGTATTCGTTTCGGCAGGGGTAGAGGGCCCGCGTGCCAGGATTCCGGCCGGGGTCGGGCCACAGAAACAATGCCTAGTAATTGTGCACGCTAATGGCAAACACTACTTTTTACGCAAGTGCGAGCATACCCGATCTGGTCCAGGCATCTACGTATTAGATCAGAAGCTTCCAAAGGCACCCCATACTAGGCTGCTAGCTCCACTGCAAATGTGAGCTCGGTTCGCACGAGGATGGCGTGACTCACATCCGCGCTGGCAGATCGATCCAGATCTTGCGCCATAAGCTCGCCATCTCTCCAGCTCGATCGTTGTCGTGTCGGTGCACGTCTTTGTCGCGCCTCATGTAGTAGGCATGCACACAGGTGCGCTCGTCTTCTTGGCTTCCTTCCCCCGTGATCTTCGCTGACAGACAAGACAACAAGAGAAAAGACTTGAGTTTACGAAAACAAATTGGCCAGCTTCACCGGAGGCGGCGGCGATCGCATGCTTGAGCTGGAGGAGAAGCTGTGCACGAAATTTGAAGATCATCCAGATACGGGGGACTCGATCGAAATCACAATGTTTTTGAAGATATAAGTATGAAAGAGTTTCGGACGAAACACTACAATTCCTCATAAAGTTTCTACATAAATCCTTCGTTCTAACCAAGGCACTGAGGACGGAGTAGCTGGACTTATCTATCCAAAAGACGTACCCTGCAAAGAAGAACACTAGGACTACTGACATCAACTCTTGCCATGTAAGTTTTAAACAGTGTGGATGAGATTGAACAAGGAGAGAAATATCGTATCTGTGATGCAACAAATCATCTACTAGTAGACAGTCTAGCTATAGACGAATTCTCTTTAGTATTATATACTTATACTCCCTCCGTTCCCGGTTTAGCTGTCACTGGGTACTTCAAAGCCAAGTCTTTGAAAATGTGTCATTGAGGTAATATTTGGTTTATTTTGGTCACTTCTGTCCTTGCGGTAGTTAATGGAGAACCAGTGCATGCATTTCTCTAAGCCAGAAGTATTACAGTGAATGCACTTCTATAGCACGTATACATGTCCTTAATTGCATGTTTTGATCTGTTGGACTTCTCAATGCTTGTGCACAACAGAGACTAGCACTTGTATTAGTACTCCTACTTCTCATTGTTGTGTGATTTTTGTTGTTTCTTTGAGAGCTGTATGTTTTTGTTCACCATTGAATCAAACGGCAGTGTTTGTATGGTATATGCACGGGGATAAAACAAGTAGTGCTCTAAATTGCTAATGACAAACAATAGCCAATGGTACATAGCATCAAAACTAATTTCGGTAGTTCACATGCAAATGTAGTCTCCACAAACTATTTGGTGAGCAATGCCATCACGTCATCTAACAACGATTTGTTGCAACTAGTCTGAAGAGGAAGACGTCCTTGTCTTTCTAGCATCTCTTTCTGGGTGTGAGGAATCTTAAATTTATTTCCACACTCTACCTTCGTGATCTCCATCAAAGTTGAAGCGTCAAAATAATTCGATTTGACTTCTGTACCGAATAATTGCAAAAAGCTTGCTTTATGTAAATAAGGTTATATCCAACTTAAAGGAGGACACTATGAGAAATGAATGAAAAAAAGACACAATACCTCTTGAACTATCAGAACAAGTTTGGTGTTGTTTTTTGCTGTCTTCTTGAATTAAATTGACTGAATAGCTCGAAAAAAATTCCAAGTCCAATATGTTAAAATCAGGTGAATTTGCGAGTTGACAAATTAGTCGTGTATCAAAGCCATTTGGTGTAGCAGCCTCACAAAATGATGGGCCATTTGGTAGGATGTGAGGTTTTTGCATTGTCTTGCTAGATGAAGATCGGACTGTTCACATCTTCACCATGGCCACTTATCTCGAATAGCAGGCAAGATCTTGTCGAGCATAAAACTTCTAATGATGTCCTTTGTAACAGATTTGATTGGCTTCATTTCAATTTTCCCCGCAACTCGGTTAACACTTGTTTTGCGTAGCTTCTTACAAACAAGAGAAAAACACCAATTTTTTCCATCAAATATGCAATTGCTATCCGAATCAGACCTTGAATGAGCAACCGCACACAAAAACATGATTTTAGGGATGAAATTTTTGCTTTTACATGTCCATCAAGGCTCATCTTCGTCAACAAGCATATAATATTTCTCAGTTTTCCTTGTAAGATTAAACCACTTTTCATCTATGAAGACAACCCTTAAACATTGGAACATTAGGAATGCTTTGTGGGTCAAGCATAGATA
Source organism: Stipa capillata (assembly GCA_019208055.1). Classification (NCBI taxonomy): domain Eukaryota; kingdom Viridiplantae; phylum Streptophyta; class Magnoliopsida; order Poales; family Poaceae; genus Stipa; species Stipa capillata. Next base: position 182,158 of record JAGXJF010000767.1, on the reverse strand, counting down.
CACATCTCTCCAGCGTAGTCTTCTTGCTTTGCTTCGTTAAGTACGGCTTTATGCTATTTGAGTGACACCTTATGAGACCCTCCCGTCTCATTACGTACAGCTTACTTTTACCCACATGCAAATGGGCACATACATCTCGTATTGTTGTACGGTTTGAAAAAGGAATATCACATAGCAATGATAAATCTTCTTGAACTCTCTTATGGCCAGAGTTAAACTTTGGCTAGAAGCATCAATTGTAATGCCTTGATTAAGATTATCTATACCTCGTTTCCAAATGAGCTGAATTGATCGAATATTTACTGAGAATGATGCAGCAACTTCCCCCGTCATGTGTCGCTTTAGTTTTTTATTTGTACTTTTCGCTAGCAGAGCTTGAAATATTTATCTCCGCGTATCATTCGACAAATATTTTTTGCCTACATTTACATAAAAATATTTATGATCAGATTTAGAAAAAAATTGATTCACTTTTTTCTTTAAGAAAGGTCAATGAAAGAGAAAGGTAATTAGAGAGTTTACCGTTAGAAGATAGTGTCACATTCTTGTCAACACCCGCTCCAATCCCATCATCCCTATCATTCTCCGTAACACCTAGATGGATTCATAACTTAAAAATTCACTGGATTTTCAAGCTTTAAGATAGTCAATGAAACATCTAAAGGAGAAAGAAAATAAGGAGTGTACCATTAGAAGATGGTGTCAGGTTCTCTTCAACACCTGTAAAAATCTCATTGTCCATTGCATTCATGTCACCATCTAGTGTGCAACAACAAGCACACTCATATTTAAAAATTTTGGGTTCAAGACTAAAACAGAAGCCAAATAATGGAACCTACAAAGGAGAAAGAACATGAGAGAGTACTAGTAGAAGTTGCATAGTTATGAATAATTTCTTTTGGTGGTTTTATATTCAAATCTACACAAATTTCTTGAGGTGGCTCCATGTTCAGCTCTATTCCAAGCGGTGGCATGATATCTTGCGTTGTGAGTAAAAGAAGAGAAAAAGATGATGTATGTGTACTGAGGGCAATTGTATTTATACAGTTCGGCAAGGTAGAAAAAGATGGCGCCAAATTAAGAAGATGAAAGGATTCTGGCGCCATGCGTGGAGTAATTCGTCTGGACATCTGGCGCCATGCACTTTCTGTTTACTGCCTTGTACATAAAAAGAGCAATTGTTTACCACCAATGGCAGTGCAGTAAAATGAAAAACAAAATTGTGATCACTGGTACTTGATACCAGGGTGTCTTGCTACGAACGACTAAGACCCATCACCTAAGTTATGCCGATTTACTAATTGTTTGTATGACTTCAAAGCAGTTGAGTTAATGTGGGTAGGATGGTAAAATAGCAGCTCAAATCAACCCATCTTGGCATCCTAAAATATGTCATAAACAATAGCTAAACTAAGAACAGAGGGAGTATATGTGTATGCCATCTCATTGTGAAATATAGACAACTTATAGGAAGATGATTGCAAGATTGTAGCCGTTGTCTTTTTGTTTTGTCTATATGTGGTACCCTGAGTAGGGTACTACTCTTATGGTTGGCAGAAGGTTGCTATAGTACGTGGAACTAACCTTGAATACGAACGTTGACCGACCGATGGAGAATACTTATTTTTCCAAAACGACACTGATCGGAGTCAATTCCGCTAGATCGAGACGCTCATGTAAGGTACCAGAGAAATTTGCAACATTCCAGCAAAAGACTTGACTAGAATACTAGATTGAAATACCAGTTGATTATGCATGTAACCTTGCATGGAATCACAGATACAAAAAGGACATTCATCGATCAGAGTTCCTCTGCTGATCAAATGTACTGCTAGTATTAGCTTAGTTTACCGACACAATTTCCTACCAGGTCTGGATTGTTGGTTCAGGAATTCCTAATGTGAGGAGACACAGTGCGCGGTAATTTCTCCACTTCCTTTCTTCCTCTCCTCCGAAAAAGTCTTGCTCTCTCCACCTTCCTGTCCGGCTTCTCTCTCCGTCTCCTCCGCTGGCTTCGCAGGCCGGTGCCCTCGTCCCGTCGTCGCGGTTCGACTTGAGGTATGTCACAATAAGAAGCTCCCCTTAGATCTGGCTGTCATTCTCGCCTCAATCAAAAGTCATGCTTCTATTTGCTCCCAAAAATCTTGCAACGTGGAGATTCTCATCTCGCCGTTCTATTGGATGCCGTCGACCATTCCTCAAGATCTTCGACGGCTCTGCGTGGTTTAACAACACGTTAGCTGAAGGGCAAAATAAGATATTTCCATTGTTCATTTGAAATGCACGTGTTCGCACTTGACACTGATCAAAAGGCCAAGATTGTAAATCTATATCAGCATCCCACATAACAAAGCTGTCCTCACCTGATACGCTCGCGATTTCGCTGCAACGTCAACTCATGGTCGATTAACCCGACCTTCCGCCGACACTCTGTGTGCGGGGTTGCTTCTGGAGGCAAGCAACCGAGGAATCCACGAGGACAAGGTCCAAAACTAAATCACCAACACGACACTAACTAGAGAATTAACAAGTGCTCACGTCGAAATCGTGTCACATTTGACACTAGCGAGAAGCGTCATTCTGGTACTTGGGTCGTTGGCTTTGCGCCATCACCCAACAGCGCCCAGCTAGCGAAGATTCTTCTCTCTTACACGAAGACACCTTTGCTGCTTTGCTGCTTCACTCTTTCCTTCTCATCACCTACCCCTATTGCCTTCTCAATTCTGGTAATACTTGACTGCGAAAACTTGTTTTTTGATGAATTACCTACTTGCGTTGCTTGGAACGCAGGATATATGTAGAAATTTCACATCGATTCGGTTAAAAATCAAAAGTAAAGGAACTTTGGATAACATTTCTACCAACTTCGTTGCCAAACGGGATAAATCATGTTTGTCTTCTCCCGACGATTATGCGACGAACTAAACGGTCAAGTCACCGGTTCTTCCAGAACCGCAAAAAAGAAAGCCACTAGTTCTTCCAATTTTGGTTTTTTTTTGAAACGAGAGTTCTTCCAATTTTGTCGGTCATGGAAGGAACGACGACCATCTCTGTTGTGCAGTCCGTACTCCATAACTAACACCAGCCAGCGGGGTTGCAAGGACAGGAAATTAATTGGTCAGAGAGGACAATAGCGACTCCATGGTAGGACGGACTAGCAGCCTAGCGTGGCCGCTGTCAGGGCTGGATGGTCTCAATTAAGCTCAGCTGGCATGAAAAGCACATATTTCTTTGTCAGAAAATCACAGAGCTACACACTCGTTTACTCAAATTACTCTCCACTTAGTTGGATTGCACAAAACACCATTTGCGAATTCAGATACAACTAAAGAAAGGTCTGTAGTCTGTACACCTTGCCGGCTTATATTCGAGAAATAAAAATTGAATATAATACAGTACACAAAACGAGGGGGAGACTCCCACCGAGTCCAGCTTTGATCCTTCAACCAAAACCCCCACACACCCCAAAAAAAGGGAAAAAGAATAGAACAAAGTGTAGTATACAACACTTCACCCAACACCACCAAAGGAATCCAATACCAATCTCACTCTTACCAACTACCACCATCTAGCTGTGTCTACCTGTCTCCCATATCTATATGTACTACTCTTCTTCTTCTTCTTATACCTTTCTTCGTTATCAGTTTGCCATTATTGTTGCTTAGTTCACCATTATTGCTACTCACCGAGCTGTAACTAAGCACTAATTAATTAATTAATTACCGCTGTGAAAAAGGGAAACCCATGAACGAACAGAGGAGAGGAGTGGGGAAGCCGTCCGCTAGTTGGTGTCCACCATGGCGTCGTGGAAGGCGGCGACGCGGTCGGGCGTCACGCACTGCGTGATGAGGCGGGCGCCTGGCTTGTGGGCCCATGGCTTGACGAGGATGCACGTGGCGATGTAGTCCAGGTTTGTCAGTGGCACGACGTGCGCCGGCGGGCCCCACCCGTAGTCCACCTCGGCGAAGCCCAGCCGCGTCCAGTCGGAGACGAGCAGGGTCCGGTAGTCCGAGGTGATCTGGTACGGGTCGCAACTAGCCATCTCGCTGCCGGCCCACCGCGCGAACTCCGACGGCAGTCGCTTCTTCCCCTCCTTGATCATCTTGACGACGTCGGTGATGGAGGAGGAGGCCACCTTGCCGGCCGTGGAGGTGACGCGCATGATGTAGTAGCAGTTGCCGTAGAAGCCGGCGCCGCCGGAGGGGAGGCGGGCGTGGAGGAGCGGCCGCGCGTTCATGGCGAAGGAGAGGTGGACAGGGGAGCCCTCGTCGAAGCCCGCGGCGCGGGTCCGGCTCTGCCACGCCTTGGCGATGAGCACCTCGAACGCCGAGCACCGGGCGCCGCCTGTCGCCGCCGCGAACTGGCCCTTGAAGTGGTTGATGTAGTCGGCCGTGATGTCGATGGCGAGGTACTCCAGCCGCTTAGCGCCGGCGGGCTCCGGGAGGCTGCCGACGAGCGCGCCGGCCGGGGCCGGGATCGCGTCGCGGCCCCATACTGGCGCCACCGAGATGCGGTCCGCCCCGCGCGCGAGCTCCCCCACCGCGCCCATGAACTGCGCCGCCCCCGGCCCGTCCGCCACCGCGTGGCTGAAACGGAACCCCACCACGAAGCCGCCGCAATCAAACGTCGTCACCTGCGTCCACCACGGCCGGTTAGCTCACAAAATCAAATCCAAATCCACCACCACCGATGCAGCGCAATGCGACTCGAATCCACCACCACACCCGGGGGACGTACCTGGACCAGCAGGATGAGCTTGCTCTCGTCTTCATGGCTGGGCTTGGGGCGTGGGTGCGGGAGCAGCTCGTCCTTGTCGACGGCGAGCGGGTACTCGAGATAATCGACGTCCTCCAGCCGACACCGCACGGCAGCCTCGATAAACCACACCCAGCTGTCGGTGCAGTCCACCTGCAGCTGGCCGGCGTCGGACACCGCGAGGCGTCCCGCCAGCGGGTAGTACTCCACGAGCGCCCGGGCCAGCGCCCGCTCCACGGCCCTCGCGGGGGCCATCCCCCGCCTCTCTCCCCATGTCGGGCTTGAACACGTGCAGCGACTCGATGAGCGCCATCTGGGTCGGGTACCGGTCGAGCCACGAGAGGTGGAGCGGCCCGGCCGGCGTCGGCCCCGCCGGCGCCACCAGGCGCTGCGCCAGCCGCTCCACGGGCACGGGCTTGGCCGCCGCCATGCGAAGCGAAGCGAGAGAGAATGGGGTCGGGGTTGGTTTGACGTGTGGGTGTGATGGCGAGCTGTTGCTGCTGGTGGTGGGGTGCGCGTGTTGATGGAGTGAATTGAAGTGAGGGGGTTTGGTTTGGTTTGGATTGGATTTAATTCGGAGAGATGCGAGGGAGCTGGGGGTTTAAATAGATAGGTGTTTGGGATTTGGAGTCGCACACACTGATTAGCGGTAAGCAATGTATCCGTTCCCGTGACGATGACGCTAGTCGGATGGAACCGGTCCATGGGACCGCCTCACGCCAGCAGGACTGATCGGACGTCCGATGTTGATATTGAATACGATATACCTTTTAAACTAATACGATATGATATTTTTTATATAACAATTTTTCTGTACGATAAAACTATTTTTTTCATTTAGTGAAAACTCATTCTATAAAAAGCAAATATAAAACTACAAGTGTATAGCATTTTTCAAACCAAAACCATACTTCTAGTTAGGTTTACTTTTTGGTCGCTATTCCGTGTTGTATTGAATTATTATTTTTATAACTGATTAGCTACGGAAAACTTAGCACCCTACAGATTATAATTAGACTAACTCTTTTTTAGTAACTTTTGGGCCTCAAAATTAATTTTCACAACAATAAAATATTTTGTTTTGACTAGGCTAAAGATTATGAGGATCATTATACACAACCTTTTAACTGCAAGGTAGGATCCCTACCATTCTGATACCTTGTTATTACGATCCATTATTGTAAGTTGCGTAATAAGGACCGGAAAGGGGTAGAGGATCAATTCCAAAGAAAAACACAGTGGTTGAAAAGACAAGCATATGACTTACAAACGCAGACTTGTTTTAATCAACTCCGTGTTAAGTAGTCTGTTCATGTTTATGCTTTTCTTTTTGAAGATATCCAAGAGGGTACGTAAAAGGTCGAATTATTATCTTTTCAGATTTTTCTAGCAAAGCGGTAGCCACAAAAGGAAATATAGACTTTCTAAATGGAGCATTATTTGTCGACCTCAAGGTCAAGGAGGTTTGAGTATTCAGGACTTGGATTTAAAAAATAAATGCTTACTTAGTAAGTGGCTCTTCAAATTATTGAATAAGGATGGAGTTCGGCAAGAACTACTACATAACAAGTATCTCCAAATAAAAACTCTATCTCAAGTGGACGGTAAACCGAACGATTCCTATTTTTGGGTTGGCCCAATGAAAGTGAAACATCTATTATTTCAGTTTAGAAAGTTCAATGTTTATAATGGCTTTTAAATTCGTTTTTGGGAAGATGTTGGCTAGGTGCTAGAACGCTTCGTTAACAATTACCTAGCTTGTACCAGATCACTTGGAAAATACATGCTATTTTGTCGGAGGTCATGAGTACTACTCTGTTAAATACCTCTTTCCAACGCGCTTTAGTGGGTCCAACATTGCATGATTGGACAATGCTGGTGGGGTTTCTCTTGAACGTCCACTTGACTTATGAGGGCACTCTCAATGCATTGTATCTTAGGTTGTATCTTATTACATTAAATAACTGTTTAGATACAATCTTCTCAATGGGTTGTATCTTAGTGTTGTATCTAAAACATCTTCATTTATTATATTTTATGATCTATACTACTATTTTTAACCTTATAATCTGTTTGTGGCATAGTTCTAGCACATAGTAGTACATGTATGAGCCACATAGAATCACTCAAGAATTAATTTACATCGATTACACCACTAAGAGCCGGTTCCAAATTAAGAGACAGTCTCCTTCTCTTTCCTCCATAACTACCCTGCCACATAAGCTTTTTGCCTAGGTGGCATGGCTTAAGAGACAGCTGAGTTAGAGCATTGGGACTGCCCTGAGCGGGTTGTCTTCTATTGGACGCTACATAATTCTGAACAGTTCATGGCTCAGTCAATGTATGCTACTCTTGGGAATAATCAGCTCCCCTTCCGACATAAATTTCTTTGGAAACTAGAGCTTCTCGAGATCAAAATCTTTGTGTACCTCTGTCGTGGGTTTATCCTAACAAAAGATAATCTAGCCAAAATAAATTGGAAGAGTAGTCCTAAATGTGCATTTTGTGACAATGATGACACGATTCGTCAGCTCTTCTTCACATGCCCTTTTGCACATCCTGTATAGCGAATGGTCTCTGTGGCATTCAACCTTCCTCCCCATAGTATTCCTAATATATTTAGAATTTGGTTATCATGATTGGGTAGATCATTACATGCACAAGTATTAGTTGGGGTTTGTGCCTTAACTTGGAGATGGTACCGCAGGGTTTGTTTACCCGATATGAATGATGCTCCAACAATAGGCTATGCGATGAGTGATTTTGTATCATTTAGTATTGTTGTTATGCTTACTCTTGTGTGAAGTGATGAATACTCTGTGAAGACTTGTTCTTAATAAAATTGTTGGTTGTGCGTATTGATCGATGTAGAGGCTGGAGATATCACCTCTATTTTCTAAAAGAAAATTAGACTACTCTTAAAATACACTGGAGTAAAAACACTGTATTTACCATGATGATGAATATGCTCTTCTGTTTTGCTGTTAGCTAAGACGCGATTTTAAATTCTTTTATACAGATTACTATACTAAAAGTAGCTAACCAAGCAACACCGAGGCATATACATTTTCTTTAAACTAAATAAGGCTATCAAAATCCTACGTAACGCCGAGAGCGGCCTCAGGTCTCATTCAACAAGAGCGCCGTCAAATTAAGAGCTCGCTTTATAGTACTCTGGTTGCTCAGTTTTACCATCTTGGTTGCAAGGCCCGTGGACCGTGGTTGGTTTTCAGATTTTGTCGGTGGTGCAGGAGTGAGAGTGGTTACTCTATATTCAGTGACCATTCTTCAGAAACAGACGGGAGTTTTCCAGCTGACGTGAGGAATCACGACATTTTATTTTCAGAAACTGGTACTCGGGAAAAGAACCGGTCATAGTTTACTTTTAAAATCAGAGTAAAATTTGAAAACTAGAGTGAAATTCAGCAGCCTTGTTCAATATAAAATCCACGCCCCAGGCCATTGGTAACAGTGACAAGAACACTTCGGACTTTCAGGGTAGCTCAGACGGTCAAATGCTGCATGGCCTCAGGTTCGTTCAACAGATCGAATGAGCATGTCGATGTCTACTTCCTTTTCTATTTCTACTGGGGAGAGACGTTACCATTGAGCAGTTCTCTGTTATTATTAGCAGTGCCGAAACGAGACGGCAAGGGTGTCAGAGAGGCTCAGACCAGCAGGCAGCGTCGAGCATGCGAGGCAAAGTTTTCACGCGGCAACGAAGGAGATTCCGGGGAATACGCGTCTGCCGCGGCTGCACGCTCGGTGCGTGCGTCGCAGGCTCGCAGCCGCGGCGGCGCATGCACGCACATGCCAAACTGTATCTGTGTCCCCAACAGCAACCAGTTCCAGTTTTCTGTTTCTTGTTCGTACGCTCAGATTCATGCATCCATTTACGCAGAAATAGTGGCTGCGGAAACCGTGGACGCGCTGTACCTATGCCATTTCGGTTTCGGTCAGGTTTCGGCCTGAGCTCGACGAAGGGCCAAACTTTTCGTTCTACTTTCACTGAAATTGAACTAAAGTCTGCCGAAACTTGACAAAAAGATGAATTATTTCTGAATCTGGTCAGAAGTCAAGGTTCGTTGATACTTTTTGACCGAAACAAGATATTTTGGGAGTCAATATAATCACCGAAATTTCTGAAGTTTCGGCGAAACTCAATAAAGTGGTGTACTGCTTATATCTATATATATACATACATATATATACATATATATGTCTATTTATTTTTGGACAAACAATGAAATTTCATTAACCTGTAATAGTTTGGTTACAATCTACGACAAACAGCTCAGAAATACAATTAGGAAATGCAAGACGCCGCATGCCCGAATACATGGTCCTTCATGCAAGCTGCGACAGCTTTTGAGCCACCTTGTGGTTCTCCCTGTTTACCTTTAAAATCTGAACATCCGGAAGAAGTTGAAGCAATTGCTTTGACGTGTTAAAGATGTGGTTTAGGCCAGACCGGTCGCGATCTTTCTTTTGCAGGCTAGACACCACAGCCGAACAGTCCACCTCGAAGATGGTAGGCATCTGAATTCATTCCACCACCAAACTAATACCTTCGAGACAAGTAGAAGCTTCGGCTTCCTCAACGTCCAAACATCAGGGCGAATTTTTTTACCCCTCATAGCGTCCAAATTTTGATCCCTCATATGGAGAAGAATGTTTAAATCTGCTGATCCATATGAAAAAGAGTGCGTGTTTAAAATTTGGCTGATGGGTCATTTTTTATTGTACATGATACACTTGGTATATATACTTTTTTACGACCGTACATATACTTTCTTTCTTAACATAGATGTACACACACGTACATGTACACAGAGTGAACACCATCATACACACATATCTACACATTGCTCGAAGATTGATAAAGTCATCATAGTCGCCTCACTATCTATGAACACGTTGCATATCGTTAAATTTGTATTCCGTCTTAGTGAGACATATAGAGAGCTAAACATAGATTTTGATTTCTACATAAATATAATCTATATCCACTAACCATCTAAGCAATAACTTGATGCTCGCTATAATAGACACTTCCATTGAGACGAAAGATTTATATAGATGTATACATGCGTCTTTTTCACTCTGTGAGTAAAGAGAAATCAAACTATCCTCCTAACCTACATCACGGTTGTATGTCGCCCTAGTTCTTGGAGCTTCTTGCGAATTCATCGGTGCACATGACCGAACTATATCATCAGCTTAGTGCCACTTTTGTTCAGTTGTACTCATCCTTGCCACGTACTACCATACATTGACTTCACTGACCACCTCGAGGTCTACCACTAGTGGTATGTTTTTTTAGACGACAGAAGAGGAGCTCTCCTTTCGTCTATATCATAATACATATATAGCCAACATTTATTACAACATCTAGAAAAAATAAAAAAACTAGTTAGCTAAAAGGTGTGACAAGCCACATAATTTTTTAAAAATATTACATAGCTTAAGTTGCGGGGATGTAAATCCCCTGATAACTAAGTTCAACTTCGTTACGCCAGCTTTCATCGCTTCACTGTCTTGCAATCGTTGTAGTAAAGACCAGGATCGTAGCTAGTTGATACATAAGTAAATAACATGTAAGGGATTGGATGATTTCTACAAAGATAATATCATTTTGGCACAACCAAATGGACCAACATAATGCTATTGTGTCCGCCAAAGTTAGAGAGCGTAACGGTCTCCCAATCCCTGTAGCCAATTTTCAAAATATGGAGAATACTATGAGGTGGAGGAATATTAAAGCAAAGAAGATCAAATACCAAGTAAAATGAGCAAAGGGACAATCAAAGAAAAGGTGCTGGATAGATTCATCTTTATCGCAAAAACAACATTGTTTGATCCCTTGCCTGTTATATTTAGCTAAATTGTCCTTGGTCAAGATAACCCTTCTAGTTAAGTACCATAAAAAATAATCTTACTTTAGAGGAATTTTGAGCTTCCACAAATATTTGCACCCACAATCAAATTGGGCATCAATTAGCGCGGCATACATAGATTGGATAGAAAAAAAAATCCTGGAAGCATGTAAATTCCAATGAAATAGATATCGCTCAGGTGTGAGAACAGTGCTAGAACCCGTTGTACTAGCTCAATTCAGGCCTCTAAATTAGCGCTAGTAAGGCTTTCCGGAAGGATACATTAAGCGGCACTGTGCTCATGACTTCCCCCAGCCGTTGGCATGGTTTTTCCTGGTAACATTGTAAGATCTAGGGTATTTACTTCAAACAGGAGTGGCTTCAATCCAAATATCCTCACAAAACCTTGCTTCATTTCCATTCTTGTTCTAAAAGGAACCAAATCGAAAGAAGTCGTTTTTAACCTTCATTAGAACTTTCCAAAACTAAAAATTGGTTGGCTTGTTTTGAACACAAGATAAAGGACGATCCTGTAAATACTCGTCGCAGATGAACTCTTGCCATACCTCATCTTCGGCTAGAAGCTTGAAAAGCCACTTGCCAAGTAAACACTTATCTTTATATCCAGACTTTGGATGCCTAGCTCACACTAGTACAAAAAAAGTCATCAAAAGTGGTTGAAATATAAAATCCGAGGCGGTTATCCCCTCTGCCTCAAAATAATAGTTGCAGATATAGAGCACATATTGGAGATAGTTACACAACCACCTCGGATAACCTAATATCTAAGACAGTTAGGTTTACCAAACCGCCTTGGATATTAGGTTATCCGAGGCGGTTAGGTTTACCAAACCACCGCGTATATATTTCCTAATAGGATTATTTTATCTGATTTGCTGGCCACTGTGATACAACAAATTACACAGTTCATATATAATAGAAGATTCACATATATATACCAAACAGTTCAATCATTCTCACATCACAGCACAACATCTACTTCTCACATTTACATGCAAATACAAAAACAAAATTGTTCAAGTTATTCACTTCTCACATCCACTTTATATTATATATATATATATATATATATATATATATATGTATATATATGCATATATATATATATACTCAATTGACATCCATGCAAGTTATTCACCATTTAAAAGACAACAAATTTATTCACATGCACATACAACCACTTCTCACACTGTCGGGCAGTTTCATAAGTCGCAGCCTCCATATATGACTGGTCTGTTCATGAACAAGAAGTGTCATTTGTTAAAAAGTGAAACTAATAAGAAGAAGTTAGAATTCTATATTCATATGTTAGCATCGAGAGAAGAAACAAACATGAAAATTTGAAACAAGTGCAAGTACCATTTAAAACCACAAGTTTGAAAGACATGCAATTTTAGTTACTAAAAAATTTGAGATTCTATTGGTAAAACAAAGCTCGATTGCTATCGTACTACAAACCTAATTAATTGCAATCCTATGTTGCTAGCTGTGGGGCACCGGCGGGTGACTGAACCATCATGCAGGATTGATGACTTCATTGTTTAGGAATGTAGCCATGTGCAACCAGATTTGGGCGACATCCATATCTTCCAATTCTGTGATTCCCATGAGTTTTACCCCTTCCTAAAGATATGAAACTTATACTCAGGACAAATAGCATGAATGAAACGCTATACATTACTGGGGATGGTTTTGTACATTAGACTATTGTACTTTGGGTTATTGCAAAGGGCTAGCATGTGGAAGCACACATAGTACATACAGAGCGTGGATCCTTGAGGTTGTTGCCAGCACTACAAAAGAAATATTGATTAACTAAAGAGGGCAGATGTATGATGGCATTAGTACGAGGAGTTAAGAACATTAGGGAATACCTTAAATTGGGAGTCGTGATGTAACTCGGCGGAAACTCCTTCCTTGTACCTCCCTCCCTATTTGACGTACATATCAAACACCCTACGTGATTCAACACAATAACCCTTAGTATGTCATTTTGAAAGAAAGAGTAGCCATTGACGAAGGGGAAAGTTTTGGTACTCACTCATCGAGTAGACCCATGATGTCCAAGTATGCAACCTTGTGCTGATCATTGCTATGCCTCATAGAATCAAGGTAATATACCTTATTTGCTTTTGGTACAATGATGATGAGGATCTAGTGCCCCCTGGTTATACGATAGAAAGTTATGATATGTTTAGCAGTCGAAAACAAAGAATTTGCAAGGCATATCACTAACCCGATTAGGCAACCTAGATGTAATCTCGCGCGGAGTACTCATGGAGTATATGCACAACATAATCCTGCACGAGGTTCCTATTTGTCTTGATGCTTTGCACTGAGACCATATATGGGTCGCCGAACACCACAGAGTTTTGAAGCTTTTTTCTCGCCTAGATCAATCATGTATCTAAGTATAGGATAACAATGGGTTATATGTATGCACTTAGCAGTTTTAAAACAAACTTGTGCTGTATTATAAGAACTTATAGCGTACAGCATCTCAAGAGGCCGACATCTAGCTCACGGAAGTGGAACATGCTAAAAAGTCAGTGAATGCCACCGAGAACATATTGGCTTGAGTGTACTTGAAGTGTTCCTCCATGAAGAACACTATGATGCTGACTAGTCTATGTGGGAATGGCTTGTTGGATACATCGAGATAATGATCATGAAGCTTTTGGCAGGCTACGCCAAGATTCACGCTATCATCCACCATAGGCTGTCCCGGCATGTATAGGACATTCAACATCTACTAGCAACTTCAAAGCGGACTTCTTCTTCCGGGAACTTTCAGTTTCGACATGGCCCCTTGACTCAAGGTTTGAATGTGGCGAGGTCGTGAGCTCTCCACATTTGGTATTGCCGGGAGTTCAAGGGGTAGCGACTGGTGAGAAGTCAGCATTGGCTGAGGTAGGGTTAGGACATTGTGAACCTCTAGTGGAGATTCATGCACCTCTGGTGAAAACCTCATCATCCCACCTGATGGTGAACAAGGAGGATCAGACGATGCATTTGGTGGTGATTCGAGGACTATGTCCTTTTTTGGCTACTGAATCAAAGACCTGACTGCGTCTTTTAGCATCTACATCTCGTCTCCTTCTCGCGTGTTAGGCAAGGGGCAGTTAGCGAAGGTCGGGTTGATAGATTCCACTTGCACTCCCGTGTAACCTGGCGTTAACGGAGCACCGTGTAACACTACCTAAGGAGATGACCACACCTGACCATAGGCCGCGTCCACTGCAAAGTTTGGTGTTGTGAACTATATCTGCATCTTGCACCGCGTTGGACCCCCAATTAGGTTGATGGGAGAAGATTCATCAGCCCTCGAGGTGCAGCTACTCCGGCGGGCGTCTGGGCTTGCGACTGCTACCCTTTCTTGAAGGTACTATGCTGACAATCTCTCCTCCATGGTTCTCACTTTTTTGTCGAATTCTGCTTCAAGCAAAATTTGATCTCCGCTTTCCACGTTAGTGGGGAGGAGGCGGCACAGTGCTGCTACTTCGTCATCGGGACGGAGGCGGTGCGGCATAGCTCCTACGTCATTAGGGAGGAGGCAACACGATGCGGGATGGCTAATTCATCGTCGGGGTGGAGACGACACGACGTAGCTCCTACATCATTGGGGAGGAGGTGCGGCGTGGTTCCTACATCGTCACGAAGGAGGTGGCATGGTGCGGCTACTTTGGCATCAAGGAGGAGGCGGCGCGACGCGCTGCTTCGTCAAGGAGGATGAGGAGGAGAGGTTGCGGCGGCGGGTGATGACAGCGGGGGGAAGCGCAGGAGAGGATGCGGCGGTGGCTTGCGTGTAGGAGTTAGGGCTACCACAAATAACTTAGGGAAAGAAGGGCAAAGGGGGTTTACCCACATCTAACTTAAAACATGTCATGTTATCCGAGGTGATTACCCGGATCAGACCGCCTCGGATATTGTGTTATCCAAGGCCGTTCCATCTAAGCAATCGCCTCGGATATCATGTTATCTGAGGTGGTTCTATTTTAGTATTTTCCAAACAGTCTCTAATAGAAGTTCAGAAGTTTTAGAACAAACTGAAAGTGCAGAAGTTTCAGCAATTTGCAAATAGTATATATAACAATTTATGAACATTCAAAATAACCATGAACATCTCAATATATCAAATAGATTGCCATGAATCTATATCAAAATATGGATTTGCATCAATCTATATCAAATAACATCTAAAATATGGATTTGCATCAACCTATATCAAATATATTGCTATGAACATCACAAAACAGATTAGCATCAATCCATATGAAATACAAATTACATGAACATTCAAAACAACCATTTCCTTTTGTGAGGCATTTCCTCTTCAAACTCTAGACCTTCTTAGTGACTGTCGTATTTGTACAATGATCCTTAAAAACTGTACAAACCTTAACAAATAATCTCTATTAATACAAAACATTCAAATATACAATGAATCAACCATCTCTGTGCATCTAATTATGACCATATAAATCAATATCCCCAAGGGTCCACATGACAAAGAAAAATCACAAAATTATTAGATAAAATGCTCATAAAACAAATCATTAACATTCGCTAATCACAAGGAATTAATTTCTCCAAGCGCTCTTGCAAATCTAGCTTCTCCGCTAAAAAATCGCCACCAAATGGCTCAAGAAATCGCCTGCAATTCGCCACATTTAATACATGATTCGGCTCTGCTTGTCTATCTGCTCACACATTGCATTTAATAGTGTGCAAAATATTGGTGGCGGTTAGATCCACTTACCCACCTCGGATATTGGTTATATGGAGGCAGCTATATATCATCAACCGCCTTTGATATTGTCCTCCAAGATGGAGGCAGTTGTAACGCGCCTCGGATATGAGCCTTATCCGAGACGTCTGGTTCTGGCTGACCGTCTTGGAAATGTATTATCCAAGGCAATTGCTGTGGAGAAATCGCCTCGGATAATGAAGTTATCCGAGGCGGTTGCTCCCGAACTCCTTATTCGAGACGGTTTATTTGTTGTAACCACCTCAGATATCTCTTAATGGAGGTGCGTTTTCCGAACCGCTTTGGATAAGGTGCCTCGGATGGACGGTTCTGTACTAGTGTCACCATGGTATTTAGGTTTGCAAAGAATGCCCCATTTGGCTAGTCTATATTTGCCTTATGATTATCACATTGCTAGAAAAATCTGGATCTAATAATCCAACCGCTTGTGTACACCTTTGGGACCTCAAAAAATGAAAGCATAAACAATGGTAAATTTATTAGGACCAAGTTAATGAAAACCAGCTTCCTCCAGAAGACATTCCCACTTTTCCAACTGCTTAGCTTTTTCTCAAAACGATTCTCAACCCCCTTCCAATCTTTATACGTAGTTTTCGAAATGGATCAGGATACCAAGGTATTTGAACGGAAAGGTTCCCACCCTACAGCCAAAAAGTTGCATCTAATGGTGTTTGGAGTCCTTGACTTTACTGAAGCACTAGAGTTCACTTATATGGAAGTTGATCTTGAGGCCCGAAAATTGCTCAAAGACACAAAGAAGAAGTTTCAGATTCACAACTTATTCCAAATTTTGGTCCGTGAACACGATTGTGTTGTTAGCATACTGAAGGATGGAAATGCCATCCTCAATTAAATGCGGAACAACCCCTCCAATTTGACCATCTTCTTTGGCGCACGCAATAATAATTGCCAACATATCGACTACTATGTTAAACAGGATCAGGGACATGAGATCTCCTTGTCGTAAGCCTTTCAGGGTATGAGAAACAGGACCGATGTCATCGTTGACTTTAACAACACTATCCACTTGGACGAACTTTTTTATCCCATTGCTCCATTAGGATGAAAATTCTTTCATTTGGAGCATTTGGTGGAGGAATGACCACTTCACCTTATCATAGGCTTTTTCAAAATTGAGTTTTAAATTTACTCCATTTGGCTTCTTGCTATGGATTTTTTGGATTGTTTCATGTAAAATTACAACCCCTCCATATGATATAGCGGCCTAGTAGAAAGGCCATCTGAATTGGTCTAATGACCTTTTGGGCAACTGCCAATATTAGGTTGGTGCTGACTTTAGTAAAAAAGATCTGAAGCTCACATTTAAAAGACAAATGGGTTGATATTGTTGGATTTATTTCACATCACCCTCTTTTCGAAGGAGGTAATATTGGATATTAATATTCCTTATATGGGTTGGCCCATGAAATCCTGCAGGGAACCTATATTAATATTCCCTATATGGCAGAAAATCACCCTTGATAAGCTCCAGGAAAAGCTAGTAAAATCCAGTTGGAAAGCCATCAGTTCCAAGAGCTTTAAAAAAAGCTGCAAAGCTGCTGAAAGCCCAACCAAACAGTCCGCTTTTTAGCAGCTTTTGTCAACGGTAGCTGTGGGCTTTGTAGTGCAAATTTAGTTATTTAGAAAAGCTGCCTTCTGCCAGCTTTTTGCAATGTGCTGAAGGTTCAGTGCTCATTTTTTAAAATGTTGTAGATTGTTTTGATCAACCAAAAGCTATATGTTCACTTTCCCACAGCCACAGTAGCTTTTCCAGACAACAAGCCAACAACAGTTTTGTCAACAGCCACAGCTCAACCAAATAGGCCCCTATTGCGCTCCATCTAGAAGATCACATCCTTAACTTTCCTTTTCGTGAAAACCTCAGTTAGAAGGAACATGAGGGTATATGATCCGGCTGTGTCTCTCCTGTTAGGTGCATCTATGAATGGCAATACAACCCTCCTCCTTAACAACCCGATGGGAAGGGTATGAGTATGTGGAGATTTTATCCCCGCTCTCATATGGGATCGATGGGAATCTTGATCGTCCCCATTTCTCACTATACCCTGATGCACAAATCATACATATGTAAATTCGTGCATTTACACAGGTATTTGGTCTCTTGTCTAAGATATTTTTGTATAACCTATGGTATATAACTCATGTAGTATTCTTCTACCATTTTTTATAGATAAATTTACATATTTTGCACAAGCATACGATAA
This sequence comes from Stipa capillata, assembly GCA_019208055.1. Classification (NCBI taxonomy): domain Eukaryota; kingdom Viridiplantae; phylum Streptophyta; class Magnoliopsida; order Poales; family Poaceae; genus Stipa; species Stipa capillata. The sequence goes on along the minus strand of JAGXJF010000767.1, from coordinate 164,513 downwards.
ATTTATGAAATTATCTCGACATCATTTGAATTGAGGTTCTTAACAAAAATATGTTTTCTCAACAAATTCTTGTGAGGATGGGGGCGAAGAAAGAGGCCCCCAATAGCTAAACAAAGATTCCCCTGGAGCAAAACCGTGCAACCATCCCTAGGTGCATCCGTGCATCTTTTCTTGAAATAAGGCGTAAATGGCCGTGGAAATTTCTAAGAAAATGATTAGATAGATCATGATACATCAATCATCTAACAAAAAATGTGCTCAAAACATGATTTTCATTATGGGATACGTACATAAAAGACATATTTCATCGAATAGTAGCTCAAAGCATAATTTATCTTCTTTTTTCTTCTTCTCTTCATTGGATTTGAAATTTGTGGCAAAAAAGTTGACTATGTTTTTCGGTGATATCAATTATTTTTCAGAATTTTCAGATTACCATTAGTAGTGTATTTTGAGTAGGGATGTACGGGAACACCTGAAAGGTGGGATTCACATGATACATTAGCCTGATGATCTGATAGTGATATTTTCTATATGTTGCATATGAAACCAAGACATTTGGCCCCACTTGGTTGTTCCACTTTGGGAGTAGCTACTGACTAGTAATACAAGTTACAACTCAGCCATGCTAAATGCTAGTAGCCCTTCCAGCTTATCAATCAGTTATTACCTGAAGTTGATGTGCCAACTTCCTCTTGCGTTAGAGGCGCCGTTTCTAGAAGGAATATTTAGCTGCAGGCAATTGCACAAGTTTAATTTTTGATTCAGAGAAACAAAATGTTGTCCATATATTTGATGCCTTCTCTTTTCGTAAGTATAAGTCGTATGTTTTGAATCATCCTATTAAAATCAGAATTAGACACATCTCTGAGGTTATGCAATTGCATAGATAATCAACTTATACCTAGAAAATCGGACATCTTAAATATATTTAAAACGAAATACATAAATTTCATGATTTTTTCCACAGGTTTTGACCTTTTGGGTGCACAGGAGTCAAATTCATCTTTTTATGAAAGAGCACTCACTAAAAAAATGGAATATGCAAAACGGAACAGAGGAGAGAAGGAAATCCATTCTAAGGAGCAGCTTAACAACTCCATTAAAACATTGTCCTTTTTCTCCCTGAAACTTGTCATACTGTTTAAAGTAGTTGGGCATAGTACAGCAAATAATTAGTAGCATCCACGTTTTAACATATGACGGTCCAAGGCACACACCGTTTAGATAGAAGCAACCATACATAAATGCTTTTTTTTTAATACTACAAGAAAGACTTTCAGCTCAACACAATTTAAGCACACAATTTGTGGGGATGAGATGGAACAGTAGGTTCTTGTTTATCCTTGACTTGACTGCTGGCTCTCTCATATAAATATGTACTGTGATAATGTGATCCAAGGCATTGGTTATGGTTATTGCTGATATATATAATTTTTTTTGCTTTTACGTACAAATTGAATGTTTTTCAATTATCTATCAACCCTGTACTCATCACCTTATTCAAAGCCTCGACTTGATAATGTTACATCTTGATTAATCATGCATCAAATGGGACAAATAAAACTGTTTTTGATAATCTGGCATTGAAAAGGTTCCAACAGAACAGCACTATTCAAAGCATGTAAGTTGAGATGGAGATTCCAATCCGGATATTATGCACGCATATCTCACAGAGAGTATGTGGTACTTGGACATTATTAATTAAGAAGTAGCTGTTCCATCTGCATTTGCATGGTTCAAACTTCAAACTCACATGGGATCATGGGTTGGTTCTTCAATCTTCAGTCCTATTGGTGGCTGCTTGAACGTTACCTAACCAAACTGGAATCAGTTGAATAGGAGTAAGTTGCAATCAGCTGATTAAGTACTTTTCAGCGCAGCAAGGCTGAGTAATCAATATTTTTATGCGCATGCATGTATGCATGGCTTTTTATCTTTGGACCACTCCTATCCCAGAACTGTAAAATCTTGTTGGGATAACTGAGACACGGTCCAGCTGGTACTCTGATAGCTAGATAGCAACTTCTACCTTTCCCTTGGTTGCTTATCTCTGGTTCTTCAGCTTTGTGCTTCGTACCTAACTTTGTTAGCAGTGCTCTTTTTTGCAACCTTTGACTATTGTAGAAGAGCTGTACATTGTGTGAGACTTTGCATGGACAATCCCTTTTGGATTCATTTGCATGACTCAGTTTTTCTCTTTTGGAATAGCATGGTTGAAAAATAAATATCCTTGCACCTTTTGAATTAAGGCCCTACCAAATAATGCAAAAGATGTTCGGCCAGAAACAAAAAAGAGTGGCATGGATAAGGCAGACACATACCAAACCGCACCTCATTTCGTCACATGTCCACACATACTATACAGAGCTAGGGTCGGGCCACGACTAGAGCTAGGCTAGCCTGAGTATCAATAGTTACGTACTTCTAAAAAGATTTAAGAAATACGTATAGGAACACGCTACACCCCGGCCTGCCGATTGAGAAAATCCATCCTCCTATCATATGGCCATTCATCCCCACACCACTCATCTAACCATCCATTTTTTCCTACAAAATCCCCCAACCCAGCTAGGGTTTTCCCATTTCATCTTCCCCTCCCTCGGCCACCTCCTCGCCTCCCTCCGCTCGCCGGCAACCGGCTTCCCCACGGTGATGGCCTTCGCCGATGAAACATTGAAGGCGCTCGCCTCGGCGCTCCGGCCGGGCTCACGGTTCACTGAAACGAGCAAGACCTCCACGTTGGACCAGGCGGCGCATCATGGACCAGGCGGGACGACGACGACTCGGCCACGCGATGCAGCAGGACCAGACGGCGCATCATGGACCGACGGGACGATGACGACTCGGCCACAGCCTCGCGACGCAGCAAGACCAGGCGGCGCATCATGGACCGACGAGACGACGACGACTCGGCTTAGTCGATTCAGCTGGTAATCGCGTAGCAGAGCTAATTAATTATGGAGTACTTGCGCGTTCCTGAGTTGGACAAGAATCATCAAATGGAGTTGTAGTACAAAACGCAGATTAAAACCTCAAACGCGATCGAGCTCCTCACGAGGCCAACGAACCATTCATTGCATGAGGCGCACGGCCCGACGATACATGTGAAACGAATGATTGTTGTACATAAAACGAATTATTGTTGTATGGGAAACAAAATACTCGGATGAATGAAACATAACCCGGATGAACAAACATTAGTTGTTGTATTTGTTTGACCAATTTGTTGTGCAAGTTGGAGTAAAATGTTTCCCTCTCGCTACGCAAATGTTTCCACGTTGCTATAACAGAAGGAGCCACGATGCCGAAAATCTAGCGATTTGAATCATAATTTTCCCAAAAATCCGGGATTGTGTTGTATTGGTTCAAAAATTTTGTTGCGCAAGGTTTCGTAAAATGTTTCCCTCTCTTTATACAAATGTTTTCATGTTGCATTTCGTATTGCATACAGATAATTGTCCATGTTTCATATTGTCACTACAATTGTTTCCTATAGTCACTTAAATTATTTCCCGTAAATTTAACTAATCCTGTTTATTGCTAATCTTGCCGTCAAATCCGACGGCTGTGCACTGTGCCAATGGAATGCACAAATCGACATGCCGATTTGTAGCGGTCGCCATACGTATATGGGATCTTCGGCCTGGGCTTGGGGTTAAAGCCCTAGCTGCCCCAGGCCTTTTTCCGCGCCTGCGTGAATATAAATCAGATGATATGCATATAATAAGATAAGTATGTGTACCTCTAAAAAAAATATAACCATGTGCATATATATATATATGATTTGACTGGTTTGCGCGCTTCGCCGCGCCTAGATAATTTGACAAAAGTCATGGTTCACACCCTATAATGTCTCAGAGTATATGCATATTTAGACCCGATACATAGCCACTAATGTCATAGGAAAAAATATAAATTTTGAAAATAATCATACCAAAAATGTAAAATTGCATTTTAGAATTATTTTGACTAACCAAGATCCATTGAAGTACATGTAAATGATAAAAAGGAGGTAGATGTGAAATCCACAATAAATTATGAAAAACATTAGGCAAATTATGTTTTCATGAATGGAAAATAAAGACAATGTTAGGATAAATATCCCACATTACATTGGGTGCATACATTCTGTAAGTCTAAACATAGATTTGTTTTCATGTACGTGTGCTAATTAATTTCTATCAACATCTTTTGTAATATCTATCCAAGCATGTAAGGTCCCACCTAGCAACCTCTTGTGTGTACTAAGCCATTGGTCCACCTGTTAGCTCGCGATGATGTTTGCACGTCAGCTATCAAACATTAGGGAGTCAAAGTGCGCTGCAAAATTTTGCTTCCATTCACTCCTCCCTTGGCAACTTGTGGAACTTTCTGCAGTGAAATCAACGTCAGAAAGCAACTAGGAACGGTATCCATGGAAACTTGCAGAAGGAATTGCACTTGTGATGCATGCATGATCTGAAAATATGTGTCCGGGTCAGAAGGAATCATAGAGAGTCCTAGCTAGTAGCCACCCTTCAATTAATACTTGGAGGTCTCTGTTCTTGACACACCGCCTGGTTAGCTAGCTAGTAGCCTGCCTCCGAAGTTTGGTTTTGTTCATAGTCAATTAGCACCACTGAAAACTTAGCAAATCTTGCTTACTTGCTCTAAAAGAACTAAGTACACATAACTGTGCATGTTTAGGTGGTATGGTAGCCGTAATGCAATATAGTACTCAAGAAGAGTAGTTGGTGGTCACAGACAAGGTCTTTCATATTCGTTATGAATTGTTCTTTTCATTTTTTGGGCAGAGTATCGATGCCCTTGCTAAAGTTTTTTGTTTTATAAAGATGTGATCTATCAATCTCAATATCCACAGAGAGATCGATCGACGTCTAAGTTTAAAAAGTTTAACTGTATGTTGCCCAAAAACCACTTTTATAACTGAAGGGGTATCATACGTATTTTCTGAAGGTAAAAACTAGAAAGAACTATAGCGCAGCTACACCACCTCTCATCTTACAATCGAGTCCATTCAATCGTAAATGCACCACCTCCATTATTGGATCTTAAGATGAGAGGTGGTGCGGTCGTGCAATGGTTCATAATTTCTGCTGGTCCGCACGCTTGTGCAGTTGTTGGTGATCTAGGAGTGTTTGCTAGATAACTCGGGACCAAACACACTATACATTCATCTGAGTGTTGGTGACCGAAGTCACCGAACTAGTAAGTGAGAAAACGATGTGTAATTGTCGGCCGCTGAGCCCCTGATTCCACACGGCAAGAATATGTTACGACGGACGGATCGGCCGATCTCACTTTCGGGGATTGAGATCGGTGTGTTCACTGGGTTGGGCTACGCTGAATTGTTGTAGTACCTGCTTAACACTACAACTAGTGGCAGCTACGAGATCAGGACTCCACAGAGAGACGGTGAAATGACTCCATCGAAAGCATCGATCAGCTCGTAGTCTCGTACCTAGACCTGCTATGTTACATCCTACAGTAAAATTCATGTGAAAATGTAGAGAGCCATGCAACTGTGCAAGCAAAATGCGGCAAATATAATTGACTTGAGTTGGGCTCTGAAGCTGTGACACCAATACTTTTTGAACGGTACGATATGTTAATTAATAGTGTCGTTACAATGAGAAATGATTCGCTCCACCATGCAGGGTAGAGCAGAACCATACATAACACACACCGTAATTTAACTCTCTCATACCAAACTCAGATGGATTGAGGCAACAGGTCAGCTTACGATTAACTTGACCCAAAATGACGCGAAAGAGATGTACTCACGAAACATGGATGACTGCAATTACAATCAATTCGCCATGCTTTCATGTTCTTCTCCACATTACAAGAAATCCTAGATGACAATGATGGAGACGGCTGACATCACAGATAACATGCACTACGGGACCTCTGGAACTGTCCGATCAATAAAAATCAACAGCCTAGCTAGCTATATCGTCTAACAGTACTGCTCGATTCCCTAATCAACCACTCAGGTGCTCTAGCTAGATAGCTATCAAATGCAGGGCTCAGTGAGAACAAATGCATGCACCCACAGATCGCTTTTCGGCAGATATTTTGCATGCAAGGGGCCACTATCTTTTGCAAAAGCCGCTCACATGAATCACCTTTTCATCGTTATGAGACAAATCAAATGGCTTAATTAATAGCTGGTTTAATTAGCATGCAAGTAATGATCATCAGTGCTGATGGATCCATGTTGAGCACACACTAGCACGAAGATTTCACGCTGAGTGACTAATTAATTAATGAAGAACTGATTATGACGGCAAAAGATACGGTGATCCGAGTTAATTCTTGGCTTACATACGAGTGGGTGCTGAGTAGGCGAACTGATATAGTACACGCCAACCATTCACCATTGGATAGTCCAATTAAATATCACTTCGTTGAACCTCGAGGAAAATGGGATTATGACGATTGAACGGAAAGTAAGTGTTAAGCAATATATATACACATCTCATCCTACACTTGAATTGCAGATCAAAGTTAGATCTCGCCTAACTAATCCACTAAAAAGGCAATTGGCAGGCTATTAAACGCATAAATTACGAGCGCAAGGTGGGCAGGCTGATGGAGGCAGATAGATGTCTCAGTTATAACACAGTTGCTGCAGGCGAATGGAGGATTGCTTGCGTAGGCTATTGATTGCTGCAGTGGCTCATCGCAAAAGAAAGAAAGAAAGACTATTGCAGTGGTACACATACTACTAGTGGGAGTCCAGGAATGCAAGTTGAGTACATGAACCCTCTGAGATATTATTCATGTATGTGTCCCATCATCTAAATACAAATATTTTCGAAACAAATAAGTAGGAGAGCTGGCTATCAAATCAATAAAGGATCAAGAGATAAACCGGAACAAAAAAATATGGGCAGTCCTAGGCTCGGTGGTATGCAATTTAGGGTGTGTTTGGGAGAGCTCCACTTCACTTTTTTCAGCTCCAAATCCTAACTTCACCTTTTTTCAACTCCACCTATAAACTCTAGAGCTATAAATAACTGTTTGGCAAATTTGTTAGCTCCAGATCCAGCTGAGAGATAGATGGATGTAGAAAGACTAGAGTACCCTTGTTTATTTTCCTCGGTAACCCATCGCTGCTATCGCTGCTAGTAGCAGGCTTCAGCTTGAATTTTTTTTTGCAATACGAATGCTGAACGCTGCTTGTGGTAGGTTGTACGTTGTGTGTTTATTTTCCGTGTGCAATGCATGCTGTTGAGCATTTCTTTGTCTGATTGCATGGTTGAGCAGAACATGTACGTGTATTGATGGATATCACATGAAATTGAGAAAACTGATGCCTACAAGGTACATATCAACTAAGCTATGATAATTTATCCACCATGGCATATGAAAACAAAGTCCATCGCAAAAATATCCAAACGAGTGTTCGTAGGTTCACGACAGTCTAATAACTATAAGATATAAATATTAGTTCATCACTAAACCCACCGCATTCTCTTCAAACAAACAAAACATGTGATGCATTGCGGTACTCATATGTCACCATGAAAGAGAAATATCAGTTGCGAGCTCGTTACGAAAGGTATCCATGGACGTCTCATTTGGTTCTGACGTTGACCCATTGGATGCACTTTGAGGAATTGCATATTTTTGATACCTTGATGGAATAGTGGGCACATAATCCGGGTCCCGATCGCACCTTTGAAAATGGTGATCCCCACTTTGATGCTCGCGTACGTAGTTGTGAAGTATCATGGAAGCCGCCACAATCATTTTTTGCTTATCCATCGAATAATTAGGCATCTTTAGCAAGATGCGCCACTTCATTTTCAACACGCCAAAAGATTGCTCGATCACGTTACGCACCGACGAATGCACCCTATTGAACTTTTCCTTTGGAGTAGTTGGCTCCGCACCTCTACGAAATTCGAGGACATGATACCTCTCACCCTTGTATGGAGCAAGGTAACCTAGCCGGTTTGGATAACCCGCATCAACTAGGTAATACTTACCTAAAATAAAATAATATAAAAAATAACATTAACAACATATCTTATGGCATTAATACTTACCTTATAAAATAATATAAAAAATAACATTAATACTTACCTTTTGGTGGATGCGGGAAGACCTCTTTGTCCACTCTTATGGCATGATATAGCACACTCGTGTCATGCATGGCACCCGGTTGCCCAATTGATGCGTATGTGAAACGCAAATCAAAATCACAAATAGCTAAAACATTTTGAGATGCCGTGCCCGAACTTCCAATATATCTAACTTGTTGGTCACCGGTAATTGACGCACGAATATGAGTACCATCTAATGCACCAATGCAATCCTTAAGGTGTGGATAAGCCCTTCGATCAAATCTAATCCTCTTATGGACAATGCGGAAGTTTGGGTCCTTAGGCTTCAAAAATCAGTCGCCATCTTAACGACACAATTAAGTACCTCATCAAACTTCCTGCTGATGGTCTCACCTGAGTGCTTGAACCGATTTTGTGTCTTCCTGTTCAACTCACATTCACCAACAATCCAAAGAAAAATTGCAAGTGACTCGTGGCTACTCACATGCATAGAAGATGTTAGATTGTACCTTATCACCAGTAAGTCGTGTAGGTCAAAGAAGGCATGGTTGTTCACACGTAACATCTTGTAGGTCTCTCCAGGAGTAGATATTGTCTCTCTCAACCAACCCATCCCGCTGAGAATAGATCTCCTAGGATCCGCCTTATCTACATAAGTTGCACAATACTTCCCAACAATGTTGGCCGCACCCATATAGAGTACAATCATAGCTTGCACATGTTGACGCACTATCATCTCACTTTCATCCTCATTGGTACCATCACTATCACTATCTGACGACATCTGTGCATACAACATTAATTGTCAGACGTCAAGCAACAATATAGACAAAGAGACAATATAGACAATATAGATAAGTAATATAGAAACACAAAATTTATACAAGGATAAAGAGAAATAGTAAGAGCAAGCATAATTTTGACAATTTTGACAATAAACATAAGTAGGTTCAAAGATTCTCAACATAAATTCATAATTATTACATTCCAAATGGCCATCTAATGGCCATATTTGGTATTGTGCTTCCTCTTAAGCCAATCAAAACGAATTTCCGGGGTTGGCATGTGAAGGAACATCTCCCTTTGCTCTCTTTTCACAAATAACTCCGTAGCGATGAAATACTCATCGCTACCATAAACTGCACCACATTCAATCACCAAGTCCATCACAGCATTGATAGAGCAAGTTTCATCTTTTCTAGTGAAGGACTCTAAGGATGATTGAGTTCTCTCAGCCAATACACCAATCTTTTTAATCTCCTCTTGCATAACTTGAGATGTCTTCGGCTTCTTTGACTTGTCATCGGTGACCGTTGCTGATCTCTTGCCTCGTGCACTACTAGGAGACTCATCTACCTCGGTCTCATCAATGTCATTATCATCCTCACCCTCAAGATTAACGACATCAGTTTCTACAATGGCTGGTCGTGGCAAGTTTCCCGTTGTTGGACACCAATGATCGGTTCCATCATTTGTGATATCTTCGAACATAACCTTAAGATTGTCCTCATTGCGAATACCATGCTTTTGGAACCTACCGCAACCTGGAATGTCCTGGTTAACAATGAGAAGGACATCCATTAGTACACAGGAAATAATAATTGCATCAATTTTTGAAGTAAGAACACTTACAACTTTTGCTTTCTTCCACCACTCATTGTCTTGCTTGATTGTACCCCTCTCATTGTCCCACCCAGCACCAGTCTGCTTGAGCAACAACTTTTTCCATATGCCATACTCGTTCTTCAATTTATCCCATTTGTTCTTGATTTGTAACTTCTTTAAATCAAGACCTGTGATATCTTTAAATCTCTTGCCTACCTCCTCATATCCCATATTGTTCAAGTGGGTGTTAGGCCGATTCCCACGATTAACTTGCTCGGCAAACAACTCAGTAACAATCCTAGTATTTTCCTCGTTCCAATCGATGGCAGCCATGCTTGAAAATTTTATTCAAAGGTGTTATTCATCATATCAAAGGGCACACAATTTTTAAACAAGTTTATTAGCTAGAAGACATACATATACACATGGATAACTAATGTATAAGTTTTCAAATTTTTAAGAGAAGGTGAATACTGTATAGATAAATTAGTTTGCTGTTTACATAACAAATGGAGAAGCAGAGTCTGAATAATTTAGAGAAACTGAAACAAAACAGAGCCAAGTATAATGTACAGAATAATATGAAACAACAGTACAACTTGTAGGCCTAATGGAGATGCAAAGAATAATATGAAACTACCTGGAACAAAGAATTTCTTGCATTAACATGTACAAACGTATATATGCCATGAAAAACATCTCAGACAGAGATAAAGCACTGGGAATCAATCTATTCCTGCTAGTCAACAAGAGAAATTTCTTGCATTAGCATCCAAAGCTTTCCAAAGCTTTCCACTCAACAAGGGAACTAGCAGGACCTAGTGCTTATGTAGGGATTCATGAATACATTATACAACAATTCTGCTACAACAAATAAAGTTACCATCAAACAAATCAAATCACTGCTACAACAAACAAATCACTTTTGAGTCTACCTTCTTTGGCTCTTCCAACAGAGGACTTGAGGGGAGAAGTGGAGGAGGTGGCGGCGAGCTCCTGGTCGAGGCTACTGACGGAGGAGGCTGGAGGTGAGGTCCCGGGGAGAGGCGCTGCACGCCGGCGTTGGAGCTACGAGCAGCGGCCGCCGGTGCTGGATCTGTGAAGGGCCCGCTGGCCTGGAGGTGAGGAGGAGGGGGCTCGCCGGCCTGGAGGGGAGGAGGAGGGCGGCAGGTTCGCAGCGGATGCCGGAGGAGGAGGGCTGCCGGAGTTGGAGGTGGAGGGAGAGAGGAGGCGGCGGCCAACTAGGGCACGCTGGGGAGAGAGGGCGGTGCGGGAGGGAGAAGGTGAGGTGCGGGTGCGGGGAGATTGGGGGCTGTTCGGCGGGTGGCCTCCGGGTATATCCGGGTGGCAATTGCGGGTAATTCCGTCTGAACTCTAGGGGCATTTGGATATTCGGGAGGCGCGGGTGAGAGGTGGAGCTGCTGGAGCATCATTTTTCCAACTCCACCAAATTCCATACAAATGAACTAGCAGTAATTTCAACTTCACTTCACTAAAATGGTGGAGTTTGGGTGTTTGGGATAGCTTCACCTGATCCACTAGTGAATCTGTGGAGTGGAGCTCTCCCAAACACACCCTTAATCGACTGAGATTAAACTAATTCTTATTTTTCAGAATTTTATTACTAGGGCTGCAACGAGACTCTCCCGGCCTTGGCATTGTTCATGCACACAACCCTAGAGTTATTACCATAAACCATCAAGAGCAATTTTCCTAGCCGAACACCAAGTTTAACAAAGTCCGAAGAAAAGAATTGACGGTAAATTAAATAAACCAAGAAACATCGAGGCTTCTTCAGGTATCACAGAGTTGATGACTAAATTCTCACCCATATTTGGAGAAGAGCTGCCTCGGGACCGCCTCAAGAGACCGACACGTCGAAAGGCGTATCTCTCGCCCGTCTAGAGGCTGCAACGCTGACCAAGACCGTAGCTAGTTCGTACACCAGTGGATTATAGAACTTTTTTTATTGAAGAGAATATCATTCCGGCACAACCAAATAGACCAACACAAAGCGGATGCCTCCACTAGAATTATGATGCATAAGCCCTTTTTCTAACCCACTAAGCCAAGTACAGAATAGGTCGTTTGTACTAGTAGGAGGACATAGCCCATATCCTGCTTGTGTGACTTGCCTTGCAAATCTTGCAACCGGGCAGTTGAAGAATAAGTGTTGAATCGTTTCATCTTGGTTGCATGAACAACATTTTGGGCTGCCCCTATATGGAGGTTGTCCTTTGTGAGAATTACTCCCCTTTCTAGATACCACATGAAGATGTTTATTATTAATGGAGCTTTTAACTTCCATATTGATCTGTTTATTATTGGTACGTCTTGGTGTTCCAGACTCGCATATAAAGATTTTACGGAAAACTCTCCATTTCGGTGGAGGTTCCATATAAATCTGTCTCTATCAGTAGATAATTGTACTTGCACAACTCGCATCACAAGATCGGCTAAATCAAGCAAAGTTTTCCCCACGGTGCTTCACCTGAATGGAAAATTGAGCGCTTCCGAGCTCATTACATGTGCCATAGTATCATGTTTTACATGAACCATATTGAATAGCCATGAGTACTGCGTGGAGAGGGAGGTATCTCCAAGCCAAATATCTTTCCAAAACTGAATTTGAGATCTATCCTGAAGTTTTTGGAAAGAACATGATGGAAGAATATGTATTTAATGTTCATAAGACCAGCCCAGAAATGGGAGTCCCCTGATTTGCTCCTAACTTGTGTCAAGGACTTATTGCTAAGGTATTTTCTACGAAGTAAGAATTACCGTACTCCTTCCTCATTAAGCAATCTAAAAGGCCACTTGTGAGGAGGCTAATATTTTTAATATTAAGGTCTTGTACACCCAGGACTCCTTGATCATGTCTACATATAATGCTCTACTTAGCAAGTCGATATTTCTTATTATGCCTGTCGATTTGCCAGTAAAATCTGGATCTGAAATAATTGAGCTTTTTGAGCACCCTACGTAGTATCTTGAAAAAAGAAAGCATGAACATGGGTAGACTGCTCAGCACATAATTAAGTAAGACTAGGCGTCCCCCCAGTAGAAAGGTACTTTCCTTTCCAGCTTCTCAAACCATTCCTCAACCCCTTTCCACTCCATATTCTAGAGTTTCCTGTAGTGAATAGGAATACCCAATTATCTAAAAGGGAGGCAACCTATTTCACACCCAAAAAGTTGTCTATATTGGGCCTCAGAGTCTTTAGCTTCATCGAAGCAAAAAATTTCACTCTTGTGGAAGTTGATTTTGAGACCGGGATAGTTGTTTGAATGTGCAGAGGAGTAGTTTGAGGTTCACTGCTTGGTCCAAGTCATGTTCCATAAAAAGGACCGTGTCATCGAAAATCTATGATCCACATGACGGGGGACAACCCCGCGGATTTGATCATCAAGTTTGGTCTGCTCCATGATAATTGCAGCATATCCGCAATTAATGTTGAATAAGATAGATGATAATAGGTCTCCTTGTCGCAGACCCTTCCTAGTCATGAAATATGGGCTTATAGTGTCATCTATCTTAATGCTAACACTGCCTCGAGTGACAAAGCTTTGTACCCGCTCACACCAACGTGGAGAGAAGTCTTTCATCCTTAAGATTTGTTGTAGAAATGGCCACTTAACATTTTCATAGGCTTTCTTAAAGTCGATTTTGAAAATGACCCCACTTAGCTTTTTTTATGCATCTCATGAATTGTTTCATGGAGAATCACCAGCCCATCTAAGATATGGCACACAAAGCCGACCAGGTAGGTCCTATAACTTTTTGGGCATCGTGGGTAAAGAACCAAGGTGTCAGCCTAGAGGTGAGGGGTGAATATACGACTTCAAATGTTTAGTCAATTTTATTGTTTAACTTGCAATTAGGCAGAATTCAACGTTATGTAATGCAAAAACTGAATGGGCACTGTAGAAACTAGAAGTACAAGCAAAAGCACAAAAAGTAAACTTGCAAAAAGTAAAAGAGGAATGGGAAACCAAGGATTGAAGGTTTGTGTAAGAGGAAGGTAGCAGAAGCTCTCAAGAGTGCAAAAAATCAAATGGCAAAGAGTTGTGCTTGGCTTGGTGAGTGGGAGTATAAATAGCCCACTCCGAAAACTAGCTGTTGAGGCATATTTACACACATTCGGAGTATTCGAGATCCAGACTTGGAGTATCCAGGATTCAAAAACAATGACTATTCTCAAGCCCAGAGACTGGCTCAAATAGTCTAGCAGACAGCTACCTAAAGTATCCGGGATGGATCCAAGAGACTTCAGCCGCACTTAGAGCATACCCTGGAGAGATCACTTAGATACTCCGAACAGACAAGTGTCTCGAGTATCTATTAAGAATTACAGAGACTCCGAGGCCAGACAGAGATTTTTTAGGAGTATTCGGGATCCACTCCGGAGACTTCGGGATTCAATGAGCAGAGCCCAGAGCAACACACAGATACTCTAGACAAGTGTTCATCTAGAGTGTCCGGCCAAATAGATAAACACTCTGAGACCCAAAGAGAAAGATTTCTCGAGTATCCAGGAACAACTCCGGAGACTCCAAGATACAAAAAATGATAGATTCTCAGAACAACAAGTCTTTGTTCGGAGTATCCGTTCAAAATGACAGACACTCCGAGAGCAAGACAGAGAGTTTTTTGGAGTATCCGAGAAGAACTCCTGACAATCCGTGCAAGGAAAGCATAGAGCAACTCCACATCCTAGAGTCTCACTCAGAGTCTCTGGGTTAGCACTAAGTAGAGACTCTACAAAGGAGCCGGAGACTCTAGACCAAAGTCCAGATACTCCAAGACACAGAAAAAGGAAAAGTTAGGATTTTTGTGGAGAGAAAGTTTGAGGCAAATATTTGATTGAGCATTTGAGCACTTGGCCCAATCTCCAACCATTCATAGCACCCATCTTAATAACATGATATTTCCTGTACTCAAAGTGATTTTGAATTACCAAAACTAGGAAATATTTCTAATCTTCACGTTTTCCTTGCCGTTTTCCACCTTCAACTTTTTGGGGGTCATCAATGCCGGTTGGACTTCACTCATGAGACTAAATCCTGTTTATACACTTGACATAGCCATTAGTCTATTAATCATCATTAATCACCAAAACCCACTATAGGACCTACATGCACTTGAGGTGGTTATATGATTTGTCCCTACGTTGGTGAATATTTTAAAGCTCACATTCAGGAGATGGATTGGCCATTATTGTTGTATGCAATTGGCCTTTCTAATTTTAGGTAAAAGGATAATGACCCCGAAATTGAGTCTGTATAAAGGCAACATTTCGGCATGTAACTCACGAAAAATAGCTATCAGATCATCTTAATCATCTCCCAAAACACTTGATAAAACTGAGATGAAAAAACCGTTTGGGCCCGGTGCTTTGTTGTTCCATTTGGAATATTGCCTCTCAAACTTCACTTCTCCATGAAAGAGCTGTGAGGATGACATTCTCCTTAGCCGAAACCTGCGGGATGTCATCTTGCCTGGTTTGTATCATCAAGAAGCTACCCTCCTCTGGGGAACCAAAGAGACTTCTATAGTGATTGGTGATCTATTAGGTTGGAGTATCCAGAAATCTCTCCCTGATCATCATGATCAAGATGGAAGATACGATTGCTTTTAGTGTTTGCCATTAGCAAGTAGATGGATATACTTTGTATTATTATCATTCTCGAGTAGGTGTTTGATTTTTTAGTCCATTTATACCATTTTAATTCTTCTTCTCGTAGTAAATGAGCAAGCCGGTCGTTGGCCGCATGTGTGAGATGAATTTCCTCCTACAGGAGCTCAACAACTTCAGCTTTTTTATCAAAGACATCACCAGTGGCAAATAAACTTTTCTTTTCTTTTTTATAAGCCTCACTAGTGATCTTGGCTCACCTGCCATGTGGGAGTTAGCAGATCTGGTAAACCAAAATATTCCCTCTATTCATATATATAAGGCTTAATTTGACGGTCTAAATTTAAGCTTTGACCATAAATTTTTTCATAACAAAAGGTTAATAGTTACAAAATCACAATCATAAGAAAATGCTTTTAAATACAAATTCAACGGTCTTGTATCACATAACTCACGTCATTAAGTTAATTGTTATTCAAAACTTGAAAGTGGACAATTTAAATTAGTCTTGGGTGAACAGAGAACCCGCAGCGAACAACTCAAAATTCCCGAAGTTGCAATATATAGGCTTTCCCCTCGTCCTCGATCTTTTCAAGAAGTTGCACAGACATGGACCTTCTGTTACCGAAGACTCTTGCATTGCTTTCTTTCCAAACCTCCCCGAAGAGCAGAATGACAAGGGCCGCCAATGCCTTACTTTGATCCCCCCACTGACTGGCTATCTATTTTTGCAGAGATTCTCCGGCCAAATGCTCGTCTAAGCCTAGCGAGTATGCCGTCGACATGCTTCTTCGGACACGCTATTTGGTGTGTCTACTGGTTTGTTTGCCCAGCCTATATGCCATCATTTTGAGTAGGAACTGTCTCTGTCAACAAGATAAGAGTATGTGCAAATGAGGGAAACATGTTTGACAATGCATGGCTACGCACCAATGCACTTTGGCGACAGGTGTGAGTGCTCGCTCTCGCATGCGACTCTTGCCTAACCAACCAACCGATGTTGTAACGCATCTTTCAGCGCGTTGACGTCCACTGCGATCGATCTTGCGTAATCGATTTGCGCTTGATAACTTCAGCTCAAGTGCAGAGCTCCAGCCTGTGTTGCATGACACCACATATATAGGGAGTCTATACATTTCTAGTGCTTAGCTAGTCAGGCTCCACCAGCTCACCCGAAATACACTTATGCACGTTACTATTCGACCAAGGACGTACCCTACATTATTTCTCGAGGTATCGCTTTCGCAGTGCATGAATTATCTGATAGTGTAAATTTTTTTTGACTAGTTATTAGACTACATAAGAGCGTACGCTACGTAGTCCTACCATGCAGCGACCTGACATCGGTCCACCCGCCGCACGCTCCTGATCCCATGCGAGCCCGTGTTGGACAAACCACGTCGCATCGCCACTTGAGCCAACCGCATTAATTGGGCCGTTTTCATTGGCCCGAGCACGAGCGCACGTTAGCGTGCAAGCACGAGCTATGGTGGTGTACGTCTGCCCCACCTCATCCTAAATCTCACATCGTAGTTTGTCTCTATCGGTCTTCTTCTCTAACCCATTTTTCTTAATTCCCGAACCATAGAACAACACAAAATCAAAATCTACTTTCCCCGATCTGAGACAAATAAGAAACAAGAATAGAGAGCAATAATTCTATGCCAAAAAAAGGAGAGGTGGATTTCTTCAAACACAGGTGAGAATATGTTGTCAAGCTAATTAACCAACTATATCGGTTAATCAACAAGCAGCCGACATAAACTGCAAGCATCAATTAGTTACTAGTACTATACCACGATCTAGGCCATGGAGTTTAAAACACCAATGAGCCAAATTTACAAGTACAAAATGAACATTTCAATGCAGGCAAGTCAGGGCCATTTCTATTGAAGTCTTCATCACTAAGCAAAATCAGCATGCCCATGCTCCATCGCCTCCTCCCTACGTAGTTGACAAGACGTTGATCTAGCCCCCTCTATCGCTTTCTCCTACAGTTCTTGGCAGGTGCATCCATCTCTAAGATCCCAAACGTCCAAGGTGCCCCTGGTTCCAGCGCTGGCAATGGTTGCCACCGCCTCTAAGAGCCTCCCTATGCCCAGTCCTGATGCCCCTTGTTGTTTGCTTGCAACACGTTGCTGCCTTGGCCTGCAAGACTCATCGTTGACACACCAGGGTTGCTATCATTCCTTGTCATTGGTGCTGGCTACTACTTGACGATGAGTAGTACAACTATACTATATATGATAGCTGTATCCGTATACAATACCCAGAGATCTCCTAGATACTTGGAGCAACATCCATATTTAGGAAGGACTCTAGGAAGATTGAAACTATCTGCAGGCATCCAGTACTGTCAGCGATACGGGGAACGGGGCCCCCTAAACCGCTGGAAAAGGCCCAACTTGACGCCGCGTCACCAAGGACGTGGGAGTCGAGAGGAGGTGCTCGGGGGCTCACCCCGAGCGCTGGATCCACTCGGACGTGGGAGTCAAGAGGAGGTGCCTGGGGGCTCACCCCGAGCACTGTGTCCACTCGGCCATCAAGGGAGGCCCCGAGTCGTCCCTTAAGGATGCTCCCCGAGCACCCAAGGCGACTTGGCTCCCACTCGGGACGGCGAGTACCTCTCCCAGGCTGTGGGATGGATTAAGCCATGTGCTCGGGAGTCCCCGAACACGGAAACCCCGAGCACCCTTCGTGGGTCCCTACCCAGTACACGTGGCCCGACAGGCGCATTTAATGCCTGTCTGTGCATGCATTCCTACTCCAAGTCCGTTATGGACAAGATGACGGTGTCCTAGTCAGTTTCCGTCCTCCCATGTGATAAGTCCCGTCAAGCTATCGGTCTTGGCAGGGGATGGAATGGTCTGACACCTTTTTGACTTTGGGGCTCGCCACCGCGCGCCCAGGCGCATACCTTCTGTCCCTGGTCAGTGGGGCCAGGGTAGATGCAGCATGGTCTGTGACAGAGGGCGTTCCGGGAAGTCTTCACCTTCTGACCCAACCCCGTCATGATAATCCAGATCCCAACTAAAGCGTGACAGGAACTATTCCGCTACTGCAACCCTCAACCGCCGGCATGGGACGCCCACGCCCTATCCGTCAGCAACGGTGCGGCTACAGTGTATTTGCCTTTCGGCCTTTGTGGTGACCCCCGGGTATATAAGGGGAGAACCAAGGCCATGAGAGGCCAACGAAGAAAGAGACCTAAGAGAAAAAAAAGCGGAAGAACACCTGTGTTTCCAGGCTGATTGTAATCATCTAAATATCCATATATACATAAAAAGCAGGACGTAGGGTTTTACACCAAGACGGTGGCCTGAACCTGGATAAACCACGGTCTCATCTCTAGCTTCCTGCCGTTCAAGATCCGACGTAGCTCTTGTTCCTCCGCTTCCCCGGCCGAATCCCAAGGGGGTCCTTTCGGACCACCGACGCCGACGTTTGTTCGCCGACATCTGGCGCGCCAGGTAGGGGGAGCAAAGGTTTCGAAGCTACGCCATTCATGGCAGGCCGACAGTCACATCCCCAGCAGCAGGGACGTCGATAGCCATCCGCTCCGGCACGCTCGGCGCCCTCTCGTGTGCAGGGGCGCCACGCTGTGCCCGGTGGCACCACAGCAGCGGACGCTGCGCTATCGCAGTTCCGGCACCTAGCATGTGAGGGTGAGTCACATGCCGATCCACCCGTCGCCGAATCTCCCCAGCTGGTGTGGCGCCGGCTGGATTTCGACCAGCCGGGTGAGGCAGGCGCGCTGCATGCTGCGCAGCTCCTCCTCCGGCACCCTCCTGTCCAGGTGGAAGGTATATCTCCTATGGGCCCTTGGCTCCAGGAGGTAGCCAACCTGGTGGACACCGCTCGCTATCAAGTGGCGGCCAGAGGCTCTCATACCTCCTCAGGGCATGGCGACACCCGACCCGGCCCCTCAGTGGCATCGCCGCCACTACCGCCGCGTCTTTTACGTGGTGAAGCGAGGGAGCTCCGCAGCGGGTCCCCCCATTCGGTTGCTTCTCCTGTTGTAGGAGACGGTCCAAATCTTCACCATCGCATCAACCAACGGAGGGAAGACAAGGATGCGCACGTCACCATCGAGCGCCATCGGGAGAGGCGGCGCGAGGCAAGGGCCGACGAGGGCTAATCGTCCTCTGGCCCCGCTGCTGGTCGTGCCTACTCTCCGGTGCGCGTCCTCGCGCAGCCGGTCGGGAGGATCGGCACCCCGCTTTACGGAGCGGGCTGTCAGGCTTTTACTCCTGACTTTCGCCGCGTCAGCTGGTCCAGAAAGTTCCGGCCTGAGCTGCCGCAGAAGTATGACGGCTCTTTCCACCCGGAGGAGTTCCTCCAGATCTACACCACCGCCGTACAAGCGGCTGGAGGAGCCGAAAAGGTAATGGTCAATTGGTTTCTCATGGCCTTGAAGGGCTCTGCCCGTTCATGGCTCATGAATCTTTCCCCGAGCTCAATTTGCTCGTGGGAGGACCTTTGCCACCAGTTCGTGGCCAACTTCTAGGGCACCTTCGAGCGTCCTGGCATGGAGAGCGATCTCCACGCTATCAAACAGCATAAAGGGGAGACGTTGCGGCACTTTATCCAGCGCTTCAGCCAGGTTCGCAAGACCATCCCCAAGATTTCTCCTCAAACAGGTATCGTCGCCTTCAGGCAAGGTGTACGCGATGAGAAGATGCTTGAGAAGCTGGGCACGCGCGACATCCAGTCCACGGCGGAGCTGTTCGCGGTCGCGGACAAGTGCGCCAAGGCGGCTGAGGCCCGCGCGTGGCACAGTTCGCGCCCTGACCAGCCGACGGTCAACGATGCAGGTTCCTCTCGCCTCTCCGGGAGGCGGGAGAACAAGAACAAGAAGCGCAAGCCCGGGCCCGTCACGGCCGCGGAGGCCAAAGCGCGAAAGCCGCCGCGCGACGGATCAGGCAGCGGCAAGAAGCCACCCAGGGCCCCCGGTCGGGGCGCTGGCAAGTGGTGTGAGATACGCCAAACCGACCGACACGAACTTGCTGAGTGCCGGATGGTGAAGTTCCTTGCCGAGAGGAACAAGAAGCAGCGTGAGGATCATCGCGAGGGTGGCGACAGCAAGCGCGGCAGCGAGGAAGGTGGTCTCGGGTTCCAGGAACCCGAAGCCATGGCGTGCATCAACAGGGGCACCTCCACGCCCTCTTCGCGTCGCCAGTTCAAACTGATGGCGCGCGAAGTGTGCTCGGCGACCCCGAGCACCGGTTCGACCCAACCATTCAGGTGGTCGGCTACCCCGATCACCTTCGACCGCTCAGGCCACCCCGAGAACACGTCAGGTGTAGGCCGCCTCCGTTGTGGTCTCCCCAACGGTATGCAATATAAAGGTAACCCACATGCTAATCGATGGGGGCGCAAGCCTTAACCTCTTGTCCCCCAAGGTTTTTAGCAAAATGCAGGTGCCACCCGGGCAGCTGAGGCCAACGATGCCCTTTCATGGCGTCACCCCGGGCCTCACCATGCCCCTAGGGCAGGTTTCCCCAATGGTCACGTTTGGAACCAGGGACAACTTCCGGACGGAGAGCGTCGTTTTCGATGTCGCCGAGTTCGACCTCCCATACAACGGCATCCTCGGGCGCCCGGCTCTCGCCAAGTTCATGGTGGTGTCCCACTACGCCTACCTCACCGTCAAGATGCCCGGGCCCAACAGCACGATCACGGTGCCAGCTGACCTCAAGAGCTCCATCCTCTGCACCGAGCAGCTGTTCTCAGCCATTGCCGCCGCGGCCGACGACATCGGCGAGCGCCCCGAGTCCTCGGGTCCACCCCCGACCAAGGCCAGGGTCACCGCAGATGACTCCGTCCCCGTCAAGGAGGTGGTCCTTGGTGAAGACGCATCCAGGACCGTCAAGATCGGTGGCCATCTGGCCACCAAATAGGAAAGCGTGCTCATCGCCTTCCTCCGGGCGAATGCCAACGTGTTTGCTTGGCAACCGTCGGATATGCCCGGGGTCCCTAGGGAGGTGATCGAGCACCGCCTCGCCGTGCGCCCCGACGCACGGCCCGTTCAGCAGAAGGTGTGCTGGCAAGCGCCAGAGCGCCCGGAGTTCATCCAGGCGGAGGTCGACAAGCTCCTTGCCGCCGGTTTCATCCGGGAAGTTCTCCACCCAAACTGGCTCGCCAATCCTGTCGTCATGCCAAAGGCCAATGGCAAGCTGAGGATGTGCGAGGATTACACCGACCTCAACAAGGCATGTCCAAAAGATCTTTTCCCTTTACCTCGCATTGATCAAATAGTTGATTCCACTGCCGGATGCGACCTTTTGTGCTTTTTAGATGCATATTCTGGTTATCACCAGGTTAGTATGTCGGTAAAGGATGTGGAAAAAACCTCGTTTACAACCCCTGCGGGGACTTATTGCTATGTTCGCATGCCTTTTGGTTTGAAAAACGCTGGGCCCACGTACCAGCGTGCCAAGCGTATTACTCTGCAATCTCAGATAGGTCACAACGTCGAGGCCTATATCGACGATCTCGTCGTCAAGACGAGAGATCAAGCAATGCTCCTCGAGGATCTAGCGGAGACTTTTGACAGTCTCCGTAGCACACGCATGAAGCTCAACCCCGAGAAGTGCGTCTTCGGGGTTCCCTTGGGCAAGCTCCTCGGTTTCTTGATCTTGAACCGGGGCATAGAGGCCAACCCCGAGAAAATCTAGGCCATCGACTAGATGCGCCCGCCGGCTCGTCTCAAGGACGTGCAGCGCCTAACGGGCTGCATGGCGGCCTTGAGACGATTCATCTCCAAGCTCGAGGAGCGAGGCCTCCCCCTGTTCAAGCTCCTCAAGAAATCAGGCCGCTTCGAGTGGACCTCGGAGGCCGAGCAGGCCTTTCAGGGCCTTAAGAGGTATCTCACCTCGCCTCCAATCTTAGTGGCACCGAGACCCAAGGAGCCCTTGCTGCTCTACATCTTGGTTACTGCCTGGGTGGTGAGCGCAGTCCTTGCGGTCGAGCGAGAGGTCGGGTCCGAGCTCCCGACATCTCCCGCGATGGTGGAAGCTGTCGGGTCCAAGCTCCCGACAAGCGACGCGTCCAAGGAGAAGCCAGGGTCCGAGCTCCCGGCCGACCCCAAACAGTCAAGTGCACTCGGGACCAAGATCGACCCCTCGGGTGTTGTGCCCGGGGAAGTTCTGAACAAGGGCCATGTCCTGCAGCGGCCCGTCTACTTCGTCAGCGAAGTGCTACGCGACGCCAAGACGCGCTACCCGCAAGCCCAGAAGATGCTCTACGCAATTCTCATTGCATCGAGAAAGTTGCGTCACTACTTCCAGGCGCACGAGATATCGGTGGTTACTGCCTACCCCCTCGACCACATCCTGCACAATCGGGAGGCCACTGGCCGCATCGTCGAGGGGGCAATTGAACTCGGGGAGTTCAACCTGCGCTTCGTCAACAACCGGGTGATTAAGGGCAGAGCTCTGGCCGACTTCGTGGCCGAGTGGACGCCGGTACCTGAAGACGAAGGGGAACAATTATCCGCGAAGCCGGGACATGAAGGAACCGAGCACTGGACGATGCACTTCGACGGATCCCTCACGCTTAAAGGCGCGGGGGCTGGAGTGGTTCTCACCTCCCCAACGGGTGAAGTACTCCAGTACGTCATGCAGCTCCTTTTCCGCGCCACCAACAACATGGCCGAGTACAAGGGTCTTCTCGCGGGGCTTCGTGCAGCCGCATCCCTCGGAATCCAGCGCCTGCTCATCAAAGGCGACTCTCAACTGGTCGTCAACCAGGTGTCCAAGGAGTACCAATGCTCGGATCCACAAATGGCGGCATACCTGGCCGAAGTCAAGAAGTTGGAGCGGCATTTTGACGGGTTGGAGCTCTAACACGTTCCGCGCTGCTACAACAAACTCGCCGACAACCTATCGCGACTGGCCGCCTCTCGGGAGCCGGTCCCAGCTGGGACCTTTGAAGAAAGGCTCTCCCAGCCGTCCGTCAAGGCCGCTGACCAAGACGAAGGGGGAACCTCGCGCCAAGGCGAGGCAACCCAGGCAGCACCTTTGGTGGGAATCCCCGTCAGGTCGCTGTAGCCCGGCGAGCACGGTGTGCTCGCCACCTGTTCTCAGGAGACTCCCTGGATCGGCGAGATCCAGGGATACCTGAAAGAAGACGTCCTTCCCGAAGACGATGCCGCAGCAGAGAGGATTGCGCGACAAGCCAAATGCTACGCCTTGGTGGATGGGGATCTCTACCGGCGCGGCACCAATGGCGTCCTCCTGAAGTGCATTTCCCAGAAAGAGGGCCGCGAATTGCTCGCGAACGTCCACGAGGGCGAGTGTAGTAGCCATGCATCATCCCGCACACTGGTCGGGAAGGCCTTTTGGCAAGGCTTCTACTGGCCAACAGCCATCCAGTATGCCATCGAGCTGGTTCGACGCTACGAAGCGTGTCAATATCATGCAAAGCAGATCCATCAGCCAGCTCAGGCCCTCCAAACCATCCCCTTATCATGGCCTTTCACGGTCTGGGGGCTGGATATTGTAGGTCCGTTCCCCCGAGCAGTCGGGGGCTACGAGTACCTCTATGTCGCCATCGATAAGTTCACCAAGTGGACGGAAGCTGAGCCGGTCGTCAAGATCAACAAGCACACAACAATCAAGTTCATCCGAGGAATCGTGAACCGCTTTGGAGTGCCCAATCGAATCATCACAGACAACGGCATGTAGTTCACAAGCGACCCATTCCTCGATTATTGCGAAGCCATCGAGGTTAAGACCTGCTTCGCGCCAACGGACAAGTTGAGCGCGCCAATGCTCAAGTCCTCAAAGGGCTCAAGACCAGAACCTTCGATTAGCTCAAGAAGTGCGGCGCTGGTTGGATCGACGAGCTCCCTGCCGTCCTTTGGTCAATCCGGACTTCTCCCAGCAGGGCGACCAGAGAAACGCCTTTCTTCCTCGTATACAGGGCAGAGGTAGTCCTCCCCTCCGAGATCACTCTCGGCTCGCCTCGGGTCAGAGCTTACTCGGAGGGCGATCAGGAAAAGAGAAGGCTCGAAGACATCAACTACCTAGAAGAGCACCGGTGCAGAGCTGCCCTCTGTGCTGCCAGATATCAGCAGAGCCTGAGGCGCTATCATCAGCGCCACATTCGGGCCCGGTCGCTGGGGGTCGGGGATCTAGTACTTCGCCGCGTTCAAACGCGGGAAGGAAAGAACAAACTCTCCCCCATGTGGGAGGGCCCCTACCGAGTGACCGGTGTCTCGCGACCTGGCTTCGTCAGATTGACCACGGATGACGGTCTGCCACTGCCCAATGCTTGGAACATCGAGCATCTGCGCAAATTTTATCCGTAAATAGCTTGAGTATGTTTTTCTTTATGCTTTGGATCAAACCCCTAAGTAGCAAAACGAGTCTCGGGAGTGTCCCGGGTTCGTCGCCTAAGCCCTGGTCGCCTCGCTTGGTTTCTACACCCTGGGCACCAGTCCAGCCAAAGGCCGCCCGAGTATCCCACGCGCTCGCACAGATGCTCGGGGGTTCCTTCGTATTATAAGCTATATCAATAGCATTGATAATATTAATATAAGTAATATTCGCCTTTTCAATTACTCGTTAAGTTTTTCTATCCCCTCGCTTGCTCGCAAAAGAAGTCACTCTCATGAGTATCGGGCTCCCATGTCTCCTTGGCGCAAGTAGGTCCCTACTGGTCTGTGGTACGAGGAGTCGGGGTAGTCTAGTCTCTGGCGGCGGGCTGTCGGCGCTCGAACTACCAACTGTACCCTGAGCACTCCCGAGTCAGGGCACATAAGCCCCTGGCCACTCGTGCTCGGACTGGTCAGTTGCCCTGAGCGCTACCGAGCCTCAAAGTACTCGGATAACCTTACCTCTCGTACCCATGACTAGTCAGCTGACTCGAAGGCCCGTGGGTCCTGACAACGGGGAGTTTCGGAAAAACTCGTGGCAGAGGCGTCTTTTGCCTGCGGGTTGTTATAATCTCCTAAGAGTTTCCGGGTGCCGCTGATAATATCAAGGCGAAGACCCAGGATGAAAAACCACCATGGATTCCACTCACATCATCATCAATCTCGAAGATAATATTCAAGAACGAGAGGAAAAGCATTCAGATCCTACTCATAAGCTAAGTTTTTTCTGCCACGCTTTCTCAGTTTCAAGGCTTTTTATACCGTCCCCGCGAGTAACCTCTCGCGTCAGCAATCCCGAGTACCACTCGATCATAAGGTGGGGGCGTTTCAGAGTAACGGAACGAGCCACGGGGAGTGTTCCGGGTCGTCGCTCAAAGTCCTGGTCGCCTTGCTTGGTTTCTACACCTTGGGCACCAGTCCGGCCAAAAGCCGCCCGAGTATCCTACGCGGTCACACACGTGCTCGGGGGCTCCCCCACAGATGAAGGACTAGCGGTGCGAGGGATCCTTGCTGCGCGAGAGGGAAAGCCAGTGAAACTAGGTGGAAAAAGTCGGCACAATAAAAATTTCTGCTGATGTCTAGCTATCTGCATAACCGTCCCCGAGCAAGTGCTCGGGCGAATCTGCAGGAGCGTCAAGACCCGAAGGCGCGCAGCCCCGAGCACCGGAGATGGCTCTCCGTGCGG
Organism: Stipa capillata; assembly: GCA_019208055.1. Lineage (NCBI taxonomy): Eukaryota > Viridiplantae > Streptophyta > Magnoliopsida > Poales > Poaceae > Stipa > Stipa capillata. Next base: position 138,629 of record JAGXJF010000767.1, on the reverse strand, counting down.
CGGTCTGCGCTCGGCGCCCGCCTCACGGGGGCCTGGGGCTCTCGGGGTCCTGAGGCGCGGCCTGCTCAAGGACAAGTTTGACGCATCCAGCTCTCGGGGGCTGGGGTCCTCGGGGCCGCCCCCCAAGGGTCGGCCCATTCTCGGCGCGAGGTGGACGCGTCTTCAAAAAAAAGAGAGAAAGGTGTGAGGAGCCAAGTCCACACCTAGCATTCCATCAACAGCAAGTTCTTTACAAAAAGGCTCTTTGGCCTTGAACAAAAAGCACAAACAAATACAAAGGGCTAGTCCTCGCTGCTGTCATCGTCGTCGGAGTCGCTTTCGTCCTCTTCCCGTGTGAAATGCTGGGCAATCTCCCTGGCTACCTCGCGGATGGCCTCGCGAGTGGCGTCTCCCCCCTCCTCGGTGACCCCGAGCCTTGCCGGCTCCAAGGAGAAGTCTGGATCCTGACTCCGGTAGCACGCAAGCACATGCTCTGCCACTGCGGCGGCCAGCTCACGCCCCTCCCGAGCGGCCACGTCCTTCACGGCCACCGGCAGTGTCTCCAGCCGCTCGGCAATCGTGATGAAGGGAAGGGCGAAGTGGCCCAGGGACTCCAGGCCCTGCTCGCCCGTGGCTACGCAGCCAAGCCCGGCAGCAGCCACCGCGCGCCGCGCCCGATTGAAGATGTCGCGCATCATCGCGGTGGCGCTGTTCCTTTCGGACCGCATCTCCACGAGGAGATCCCTCACCTCAGCGGCCGTTGACTCCAGTCACTGTAGCTCCTCTTGCAGCTCCTTCACCCGCTCCGACAGCCTCCGCTTGGAGACGTTGCTATCCTCGAGGCGCTGTTCGACCTCTCGGATGCGACGGTCCCTGTCCTCTTCGGCTCGACGGAGTTGCTCTCGGCCCTCCGCCTTGGTCGTCTCTAGCTGGTCGGAGACCTCTTTACGAGCGGCCTCAGCGCGCCACTCCACCTCTCCCTCCAGCTCCCGGGTTCGCCACACCAGAGAGACCTCCCCTTCATCGAGCGTCTTCTCCCGCTGGTCAAGGACGATCTCCTACGTGACGGCCTCTGCCTCACTAAGGGCAACGTGTTCTTGCCGTCGGATTAGTTGCTCGTCCTCATCGATTACCTCCGCGCGCATCTCCTCCGGCGCCGGGACAGCTGCAGGCCCCCTCGAGGGCAAGGTTGGGCCGCCTCCGGGCACTGAGCTCCCCCCGAGTGCCTCCGGCAGGCCCCGGGTAACTCCCGAGTGGCTGAGTCCCCGAGTAACTCCCGGGCGGCTGAGTCCCCGAGCTCTCCCTTGGGGAGCGCCCCTCGGCCTCTGCACTCGCGATCCCGGCTATCGTGGCCAGCGATGGAGTGTCAACCGCCGCGACCCCTGCCGGTGTCCTCGACGCGGCCGTACTCCGCTTGGGCGTTGCGTCCTGGGTGTCGGGGATCAGGCTTGGCGTCGTCCGCACGGCCTCGGCCCTCGGGACGGTCTTGGCTCTCGGAGCGTTCTCGGTGCTCGGGGCAGACTCCGCACTCGGGGTGGTCCGAGTCTTCTCGGACGCCCTGAAAATGACACAACGAAGCTCGGGTCAATCCCCGAGCACTCTATTCACCCTACAGAACAAAGAGGAGTTTTCGTCTTACAATGACAAGGGCCCTTTGTACCTCCAACGTGCGGCCAGGATCTCGAACCCCGGGGTCGTCGATTCCGATGGCTCTTTCCTCTTCTTGCTAGTTGGCTTGGGCTGGGCAGCCCCTGAGCTAGGCTGCGCCGGGCCCCCAGCCGGCACCAACTGGGTGTTGTCTCGTCCCGAGCTGCCGCCTTCGGTACCCGTCGCCCGCTGGATGGGAGACGGAGGAGGGGTAGCAGCGATGATGAGGAAGCCGGGGGGAAGGCACCCGCGCCTTCTTGCCCTTCGGGTCCGCGGGGTCCTCGCCGGCAACGCGGGTCCCCGGGGTCCTCGCGGTTGGATCCTCGCCGACATCGCCGCCGCCCGGAATCGTCAGCGAGCCGGCCGACCTAGCCGCGTCCTTCGGCTTGATCCCCTGGGAGTCGAACTCGGGGAGGGCCACGCGGATCGTGTTGCGCTGTGGGTTCATGCAAAGCGCAAGGTCCGGCCTGGGCAGCTCGGCGAAAGCGGCGTCTCCGATGCCCAGGAGAACCCGCAGCATCGCTTTCACCATGTCGGAGCTGAGGTTTCCTGCCTCTCCGATCACTGTCCGGCCCCGCACGCCGTTGTACATCCAAGCCGGGCGGCCACGCTCCTGCAGCTGCGCCAGCCACCGCCGGAGGAAGTCGCCAACCACCATCGTCGCCGTCAAGCCCGCGGCCCGTGGCCGCGAGATCTGCTCCACCACCGGCCATAGCAGGTCGTCGTCCTCCGGTAGGAACTCCCACTTCCTCTTGTGCGCCGGTGCCGACCCGTCGGGAAGCAATAGCTGGGCATGCGGATCAGTGGAGATGTAGCACCACTGGTTGCACCAATCATCCCACTTATTCCGCGTCTCCTGCAGGATGTAGCCGTCCCCGATCTTCTCCCAATGCGGAAGTTGTAGCTCCCCGCGGTCTCCACCCGATCGGAACCCCTGCTCTTCCTCGCTGACCGCAGCACGAAGAAGTGGCGGAAGCGCGCCACCGACGGCATCACTCCCACAAACATCTCACAGGGATGGGCGAAGATCGCCAGCATCACCATGGAGTTGGGGGAGAGGTGGATGAGGTGGATCTGATACTCCGTTAGCACCTCTAAGAAGAAGGGAGAGAACGGCGGCACCAGGCTCGCCGCGACGAAGCTCGCGAAGATCACCGTCTCCTCCGGTCTCGGCGCCGGCGGGTACGTGGCCGGCCTAACCGTCCATGCCCCCTCTAGCCCTCCGGGACCAACATCTTTTGCACCTTGGCCACGCTCTCCTCGTTAAGGAGACGGGATTTGGGAAGAATGGCATTGGCGGCAGAGGACGGCGAGGAAGCGCGGTGTTTTTCGCGTCTCGGCATGGCGCCGGTGTGGCAAAGAAGCTGGAGGCGAAAGGAAGCTGAAGGCAAAAGGGCGCAAGGAAGCGAAAGGGCGCAAGGAAGATGAGAAGGCGCAAGGCCGGCGAAGCATTTGAAGGAAAGGATCAAGAATTCGAAGCGTCTTGTGTGTGTTCAGACGTGGGGGCCCCACAGGGCACAAAAACCGGAGCATGGGGGAACGGTTCTGTTTCCCTGAGAGAGCGCGTCCCTCCGCAAGGCGCAAAAATCAGAACGTGGGGGGACAGTTCTGTTTCCCTGACAGAGCATGTCCCTCCGCAAGGCGCGAAAATCAAAGCGGTTCCCCCGCATGGCGCTCAGAGCGGGCCGGCACCTTCGTCGGCCCATGGAGCGAAGGCCCCGCCCCCAACCTCGTCCTTTTTTCTGGGCTGTCGCCTGGTCGCAGGGCCGGGGGCTACTGTCAGCGATACAGGGAACGGGGCCCCCTAAACCGCTGGAAAAGGCCCAACTTGACGCCGCGTCACCAAGGACGTGGGAGTCGAGAGGAGGTGCTCGGGGGCTCACCCCGAGCGCTGGATCCACTCGGACGTGGGAGTCAAGAGGAGGTGCCCGGGGGCTCACCCCGAGCACTGTGTCCACTCGGCCGTCAAGGGAGGCCCCGAGTCGTCCCTTAAGGATGCTCCCTGAGCACCCAAGGCGACTTGGCTCCCACTCGGGACGGCGAGTACCTCTCCCAGGCAGTAGGATGGATTAAGCCACGTGCTCGGGAGTCCCCGAACACGGGAACCCCGAGCACCCTTCGTGGGTCCCTACCCAGTACACGTGGCCCGACAGGCGCGTTTAATGCCTGTCTGTGCATGCATTCCTACTCCAAGTCCGTTATGGACAAGATGACGGTATCCTAGTCAGTTTCCGTCCTCCCATGTGATAAGTCCCGTCAAGCTGTCGGTCTTGGCAGGGGATGGAAAGGTCTGACACCTTTTTGACTTTAGGGCTCGCCGCCGCGCGCCCAGGCGCATACCTTCTGTCCCTGGTCAGTGGGGCCAGGGTAGATGCAGCATGGTCCGTGACAGAGGGCGTTCCGGCAAATCTTAACCTTTTGACCCAACCCCGTCATGATGATCTAGATCCCAACTAAAGCGTGACAGGAACTATTCCGCTACAGCAACCCTCAACCACCGGCGTGGGACGCCCACGCCCTATCCGTCAGCAACGGTGTGGCTACAGTGTATTTGCCTTTCGGCCTTTGTAGTGACCCCCGAGTATATAAAGGGAGAGCCAAGGCCATGAGAGGCCAACAAAGAAAGAGACCTAAGAGAAAGAAAAGAGGAAGAACACCTGTGTTTCTAGGCTGATTGTAATCATCCAAATATCCATATATACACAAAAAGCAGGACGTAGGGTTTTACACCAAGACGGTGGCCCGAACCTGGATAAACCACGGTCTCATCTCTAGCTTCCTGCCGTTCAAGATCCGACGTAGCTCCTGTTCCTTCGCTTCCCCGGCCGAATCCCAAAGGGGGTCCTTCCGGACCACCGACGCCGGCGTTTGTTCGCCGACAAGTACCCCTTAAACAAGGAAGATTATCCCTTAGTTTAAAGATGAGAGGAGTCCTACTCAGAGATGAGTCCATGCTAGACATGACATACCCTCTATAAAAGAAGCCAGGGACCCTGCGGAGAGGCGGTAGAGATCGCAAATCAACAATCCCAAGCAAGAAGATATCGCCTATAGAGAACCGGCCTTAGGAGATGCTAAATCCAGACAAGCCTGAAGACAACACATAAGCCCTAGAGATCCACCGAAGGAGACTTCTGAGTTAAGGAGAAGGGAAGACGCACCCCACAACAACTTCTGACTAGTTGTAGATCCCATCTAGCCTAGTTATTCTCCTTGTACTGTATCTCGAGATCAATGTAAGACACACAGGACGTAGGGTTATTATCCTCAGGGAGGCCTAAACCTATATAAAAACCTCGGCTCCCGACGACTTGACTTGGCACGACTGGGTGTTCCCTATCCTCACTCTTTTCTCCACGTATAACTTAAGATCAACGGTTTACCAATCGTCGATACTATTGAAATTCACAAATCTACGTAGGACAACAAATAGATCACTATGAACAACACCAAGCATTAGCATTAGTAATTTTCCCATGAAAGCATGAACTCATATTCAACGAGGCATGAGAGCAATAAACATTTTAGGTTCATGTGCAGGTTATCAAGGTAATCATAGTTATTATGAATTTAGTTTACTGTTATCACCGTTATACAAACAACTCATATTTAAAAGCACGAGAGAAGTAGACTTTCAGCCATATGGACAAGTTATGAGGTTATTTGATAACGGTCATCATATAATTATGACACAAGTATCATTCATTTAGTGTACAATTATAAGGGAAAAGTACAAAACTAACTCATATTTAGAAGATCAAGTTATTAGATTAGAGTTATCATATAGTTCTGACATAATTACCATGAATTTAGTTTACATTTACGAGGGACATACAAGACTAACTTATATTCAGAAGACACAAGAGAAGTAAACTTTTAGGCACATATACAATTATCAACTTATTGGAGTATGATTATCTTATAATTCTGACACAATTACATGCATTTACTTTGTAGTTATCATGAATATACAAAACTAACTCATATTCAGAAGATCATGTTACTAGATTATAATTATCATATAGTTCTGACACAGTTACCGTGAATTTAGTTTAGAATTACCAGGGATACACAAAACTAACTCACATTTGAGAAAAGTAAACTTTCAGGCACACATACAAGTTATCAACTTATTGGATTATGCTTATTATATAATTCTGACATGATTACCATGAATTTAGCTTATAGTTGCCTCCTTGACATAGTCAGCATCACCCAAACACTCTAGCAGTTTCCTCATATTGTAGACCATGAGTGCCTTCCTCATATTCAGTATTTTGATTGCAAGCAAGTTTTAGTAAAACTCAGTAAGAACAAGAGAGTAATATAGGCATTACCAACCTATCCGGCGGTAGGGTTGTCATGGATGGTGGCATGGTTTAGCCTGATCTCTGGTTTGAACTAGCCTTTTTGAAACAACCTGCAGGAATATATGGCTCCAAAAACCTGAGCAATTAATAAAGATTTGCTAAAAAACTAAACAAAAAATGAAGTATCATTGTTTGTTCAAAACCTGAGCACATAACAAACGACTATGAGTGACAACATCCTCTTCAAACATGACATCCACTATTATCCCATATTCCTTACCAATCATGCCATCTCCCATCTTCCTTACCACTATACTCCCATCTCCTGGCACTCGCACAGCTAGCAAGGACTTTCACCAAATAGCCTGTAGGCACCCAGGTACCAATCGGTGGACTGCGTATAGGCAACGATGACTCCCTTACAGAGATGAACCTCATTCATGTGTGGTCTTCAGGAGCTTGAGGCCACCTTGGAGACCCTGACTTGGGTGGTAGTAGTATGTGGCAACGGCAACAAAAATGCCAGGTCGACCATCGTGGAAGCGATCGATGCACCTCTCCCCCAAACAGCCACGCACGTGGTGACCACCTACACGCCCGTGATGGGGTTCACGAGCATGAGATGTCACGATCCTCCCTTGATGTCTTCGTCATGTATCCCTCGTGCAGCCACGGGGGAGGACGAGTCATGGCCATTGCCATGGCTCAACGCTGGAAAATCTCTCTACGCGAGTTGTCGCCATGGCTCCCCAAAGCACGTCACAGGTGAAGCCGCTCAGCCCATGGAGAGATCAGGGACCAATGCATCGACCTTGTGGTCATCGGGGACGAATGAGATCAGCAATGATCGAGGGGCTGGGATGCAGGAGCCACCTGTAGCTACTCGAGCTCGCCCCTCCACCATACGATGTTGACGAGTAGCGTCTCCTCGGCTCCTGCCCCGGTGATGCCGATGATGCAATTGGTGGCAGCGGCTTTGGCTAGATCTATAGAGAGGTCTGAGAGGAGTAGGTGACCTCGGTGGTGAATGGGGAAAGCTGAGAGGTCTTGCGAGTGGAGTCTTGTAGGTGGGGCCCATGGTGGATAATGACAACGATAGTATCACACAAGCGCATCCTCCGTGCGAGTGCCATCGGATAGACGTGAGTGAGCCATTTCATAAGACAATGCTGGACACATGTATAGTTTAGATTTTCCGTTCTTTTTTCTGCTCTGTGCATATATAAAAATATGGGTGTTGCAAGTTATATTTCTTAGACAATACACCACACAAGTTTTTTGTAAAAGACAATAACAGGAAGGAATAAGTGTATATTTCACCCCTCAACTATTGTCTGTGAGCACATTTCATTCTGAAACTCTAAAACCAAGTAAATCTTACCCTTAACTATTAAATCCGGGTAAATTACCCCTTGACAGTGGCGGAAGGCGGTTTTGCGCTGACATGGATTGACTCGACCCAACTTAGATGACATGGCGCCTACATGTTAGCCACATCATCTCCACATAATCAAACAAGTCATGAAATAGTAAAGTTAGGAAGTTTTGAGGAAAATTAATCTTTTTTATTTTAAAAATCTAAAATACTCAAAATAAAATCTAGACCATTTTAAAAAAAAATTCAAGAAAATTTGGAAATAGTTGGGCAAAGGTGTTGTGAGAAAATTTTCAAAATTTCTCAAAATTGAAGAAATTTGGTCATATTTTTATTCAATTTTTTTCAAAAAATGGTCATGTTTTTATTTTAAATATTTTAGATCACCAAAAGAAGATTAATTTTTTAAAAAATTTCCTAACTTTACTATTTCGTGACTTGTTTGATGATGTGGAGGTGATGTGGCTAACACGTAGGCGCCACGTTATCAAAGTTGGGTCAAAACCACTCCGTGTTAGTGCAAAACCGCCTTCCACTGCTGTCGAGGGATAATTTACCTGGAATTAATAGTTAAAGGTAAGATTTACCCAGTTTTAGAGTTTCAGGATGAAATGTGCTCATAGGCAATAGTTGAGGAGTAAAATATGCACTTATTCCTAACGGGAAAGAAAGAAGGAGCTGCAAGCAAAAATTAATAGGCCAAACCTCCAACCTTAATTGGGCATTAAATTTCTAGATGAGATGGGCCTATAAGGCCAATATTTTGCAGACAATAAGTGTTCTCGATCAGGCCTCTAGAAACCCTAGCTTCCCCTCCTCCCTAGAATGAAGAGCATGTACGATCGAGCTCGATCCCATTAGGGAGAGGTCATTGTCTACCTCGCAAGCTCCCCTGACTTTTGCATTCTCTCCTGGCTCCTTCTATGCTGCCACCCTCATGCCCTCCTCCCATGATGTCGCCCCCGCATCCTTTTCTTTCGTCCCCGACACGAACCTATATCGTCCTTCTCCTCTGCCGCTGTCCCTGTTTGCCTACCTCATATTTTGCCGCTACCACGATCGGATCTATTGACACGATCATCACCTTGTAACCACTGCAAGCATCATTGTCTCCATCTCCCCCCCCCAGCCTCTTCCCATCTAGATGTTCCCTGCTGCCGATGCTACCACACCTTCATGATCTGCCGCATCATTGTCCTGTCACTGCCGTTGACCATCCCACTATGCCTAGGAAGAACAATAACACGCCCTCTCACCCGAACCTCGACCTTGACTCCAGTGAGGCTTGTTGTGTGGCCTCCGGTTCTAATGAGGGCAGCAACAGCAAAAAATAAAACAACAATTACTCGACGGAGCAAGGTTGCAGAAGAAAGAAAATGTAGCCTGGAAAGAAGTCAATCCAGCCTTCCATTCCCCTAGATTGGGTGGTGGGCAACACATTTGATGTACGCACTAGATAGGATGTCAATCCCCAAAGATTCCCCCAAACAAAAAAACCTAGCAACCTAGTGTCACAGGTGGACTCGTAGAGACAACCTAATCGACATCTCTAGCGGATGTTTGGCCCTTGAGCACACACCACACATGCACACTTCATTCTGAAGAAAAGCACAAAGTATGTTTTAAGTTTAAATAATTTCTAAATTTCCTACTTGTAGATGTGGAATTACGTGTGTACTTGCAAGTTTGCACAAGAGCAATTATGCAAAAACCCTACCAACCGGCAAGCCACCTAGCTAAATTAAGTCTGGAGCATTGGTCGACAAACAGACATGCCGGCAAAGACGACCTAGCACGAAACACACAGCCAAAAAGCTCCTCTTGCTAATGCTGACAACCTCGTATCATCATCACCCATAGCACCCATGACCCGGCAACTCTGACTTCGTCGCTGCAATGCTACCGAGATAGTCATAGCCACGTCCACCGACACCACTGACGTCGGAGAGAGAAGTTAGGTCCAAAGGGAAGCAAATCTGGGTCCTTCTAGCCCCGAAAGGTCGACGAACCTAAACCGGCCAACGCTGCTCGCCCGCAGGAAGCACCCATGCCCCCCAAAGCTGCACCTGCCAGACCACAACACCGCGCCTCAACTTGCTGCCACCCGGAGACCAAGCAGGCCGCAACATAGCCAACGGGCACCATGCTGCTACGGGCCATCACGCCGCAGCACACCCGCGCCAACAAGCCGCAACCATGATCGCTCTATCAGCCTAACGGCAAACCAGCAACCACACCGGAGCCATGCATCTCCACCATGCCTCAACTCCGGATCACCACTGCTGGCTAGCACCGCCTGCAGCACACCATAGACTAGCACATCTAAGGAGCTGCCGCACCCCAGACTTCCACTGCCATGGACTGCCGGTCCCTCGCCAGTACTAGAGGGCGCCACAATAAACGTCCAAGATGACCACAGCTGTCCCCTATCGACGAGCGAGTGCCACCAAGTGCCGGATCCTACGCATGAAGCACAACCACATCACCGAGTAACATTGTGATTTTAGATCTGCACCAACGATCCCCAGGGATGCCACCCCAGGCTCTAAAATCCACTACCCACGAATAAGAATTTCCACCACCTTCGGAGCGGGGACCCGCCGCCACCGAGGCAGTCCCTGGTGGCAGTGGCGGCAGGAAGGGGCAAGGGAGGGAAGGCCTTCTGGCGGCTAGTGTGTGCACTCCGGTGCCGCCGAAGGAGCGGCACGGGAGTGAGGTTGAAGTTTTTTTTTGTGACACAATGGCCTCAAACATAGGCTCACTTTCAATTTTTCCTTATCTGTGGCAACCCTTTGTAATATTTTTATTGTGTACAGATGTAAAATACATTTTTGTCAAATACTTGCCGCTTTTAGCTAAGGTATTTCTCTGCAAATCCTTGACACTTTGGGATCCCTAATCAATGTTTTGAGAAGTGTCCGCATATATGTAGTGTATGCATGTGACATTCATTGGAATTGAATTAGTAACTGTTCTGCTACACAATATGCAATCTTCTCTGAGGTGTTCATCAGGGAAAGATTATTGTTGTTCTCAGCTTTAATGAAAGCTGGGCCTTTGGGCCTGTTGTCTAAGAAGATTGTTGTTCATTTCTCCAGGAATATGCAACCTTCTGTACATGTGTGTTCGGATTTTGATATCTTAGTTTTGTGCCATGTCGATCGATTCACGGTAGCAAGAAGGCAATGTACGTATCAATGCATCAGTCGTGCCTTGCAAATGAACTACTAGAATGTATCACGTACAGTAATCATATTCTACTTGCTACATATCTTTTTTTTCCTTACCTACAGGATTTGATCAGCCTGGAGCCTGAGCAATGATTATGCAATCAAACAGCAACCTGAACATTCGTAGACCCGGATCCCTCGGCACCCTAGTTACTCTAGACACACAAGAGAGGAGCGGTGGCCGAACACTCAGGCATGCATGCATGCCATCAATTTGCACCCACCGCATATCGCCCCGCGAAGCTCTCGTAGCCTCACGCCCATCTCCGCATGCCACACCCTATATAAAGCAACCACCTCCTTCACAAGCCCCCCACCGCAAGCATCTCCATCGTTCGTCAATAGCAGAACATCTACTCAGTCTCGAGAGGTTGATCAGCAATGGCGCAAGCCAGGACCACCGTGGTCGCGCTGTGCCTCGTCGCCCTCGTGGTGGCGGCCGCGTCGGTGCCGGCGGCGAGCGCCTACGGCTGCTACGACGACTGCTACGAGCGCTGCGCCAACGGAAAGGAGGACTCCGCCTGCAACACCATGTGCAACGAGGCCTGCGGCGCCGGCGCGGTGGCCAAGGCCGTCGGCGTCGTCGCTGCCGCCGGCGCCAACACCGCCGCCTCGTCCCTCGGAGCCACCGGCGACAAGTCCTTGGACGCCGCCTTCAAGAAGGCCGATGCTGCCTACGGCGCGGCGCCCGCCGGCGCCGGCTCCTTGTGAGCGGCGCCCTGGCCGTCTATGAATTCGCACCGGCACCGCGCGCCTGGCTACCACATATGCACGCATGGTCTGGTGGATGACCGGATATCTACATACAGCTAGCTGTGGCGGTGTCCTTATTGATTTCATTCAAATGCATGCATGCGTGCGTGCCTGCGTGCTTGCTGAGTTGTTCGTTCAATTAACTCGGGTACATCCGACTGTTTATGATCAATGATTTGCCATTAGTCTTATGTCCCTATTTTCACCCGAAATTTATTCTGTTCCTAATTTCTTCATAACGACGTTCGCCTCTTTCGCGTACACCGCCGCTCGCCGTTGCGTCCACGGATCGGCCGACAGCCGCTCGTCGGTCGTTCTCGCCCGCTCCGGCCGATATGCTCGCCTTAGCGATGGGCTTCCGCCTCTGCATTTCAGGGTTGCGCCCGCGCGCCCCCGTGCTCGGCCGTAGCCACCGCCAGCGATCCACGGTCCATGCCTGAGAGACGGCCGGTGAGCTTCGTTCAGCTCGATCAAGCTGTGGTTTTACCAAATCCTAACTCGCACAAGGAAAACATATCATTTAGCTTGTTCTAGGCTCATGAATTAATCTTCTGTCTTGCTTCAATTCATATCTAACATAGAGATAGCTTCAGGTTGTCTAGTACTGTAGTGCTATCAGTAACCAACGGGGGAAAAATCATGTTCTTCATCAGAGATGCTGATATTCATTTGCCTTTTGTACGCTAATAGACTATAAGATGCATCATATATATTGCCTTTGCATGTATATTTTGTGATATTCTTTTAACACCTAAATATCTCAAAAAACTCAACAACCACATCTTGGTGGGGTGATAGGTGTACAACTCAGCCACCGAGTTTAAATTCTGGTGCTCATCTTTATGCATAAACGTGTGGGCCTCGTTAGAAACTTTGTGAGACTTGTAGATTTGTCTCTGACCTGTCTTATATGAGATTTTTCCTACACACATCTTATTTTAGAATGGGCAAGTAATGCTTTGGTGTCGTATGTAAGTTATAACAGTCTAGCCCCTATAGTAATAGTAATGTGCTTGCTCCATTGCTGTAGAGATGATTAATCCCATCCGTTTTACACTACCTCATCACAGATGGTTCAAAATCATCATCATAGATGGTTTTCTGTGGCTAAAGCTCTATGCGAGAAAACTGGATACCAAGTCGGTCATCTCTTTGCTACCAAGTCCCTTCATTTTGTTGATGAGGTTGTTGAGGCGAGTCTACATGTCGTTTGATGTCTTTTGATCTCTCATGACGAACCAATCAAGATTGCCCTTCAACAACTTGAGTCGTGATTCATGAACAGTTGAAGTGCCTTCGTGAATCTCCATGAGAGCGGTCCAAATTTCTTTAGCACTCCTAAGCAAGAAAACCCGATTGAACTCATCTCCACTCAATGCTCTGAAGATGGCATTGACGCTTGAGCATTGTAGTGGATGAGTCGATATTCCTTGGTTGTGGGGTTGTCCTCATTTCCTAAAACATAATCATTTTACACTATTCATCAAATGGTGGGATTAATTGAGATTAAGTGCATTTTCATCTTATGTTTCCGAGAAGCATAACGAGTTCTATCAAAATAGGGTGCTATCCTCGAAGATCCACCAACATATGAATGATTATAAGCTATTGGGGGGCATATTATGATAAGTCTTACCACTACCATTAGTGCGCCTACTCATGACATCCGGTTCTTCGTGCGACATCTTGTTCTCTCTAGGCGGTAGAGCCCTCACAAGAGAGATCTAGCTCCGATACTAATTAAAGGATATAGATGTCGCCCTAGAGGGGAGGGGTGCATATGCGATTAAACAATTTTAACCAATTTTAACTATTCTTGCAATTATGCGGGATTGAAGTTTATCTAGAGCAAGAACTGTAGGAGCACGACTACAAACTAGATATCATACAAGCAAGATGAATATATGAATAAAGTAAAAGAAATAACCAAAGGGAGACAAGTGGTTTGTTTCCAACTTCAGATTCTTGGAGGAATCCTACATCTATGTTGGGGAGCTCGATCACACGTGATCAAGAGCCGGCTTTCTCTCAAGCCTTCATCCCTCAAGGACGCTCTTGCGTCTCCTCGACTTCTTGGTGAGTCCATCGTCAAGGAGGCGAATTCTAGTATTCACAAACTTTTGAGGCTTACCACAAAGGATGAGAGCTCTCAAGGACTCCTAAACATATAGGAGACCCCAATCTCCAAGAGAAATTAAATTGATGAAGTCTCGGAGATGAACTCAATGCTTTCCTTGGATTAAATATCAAATCTCGCTCAGTTTCCTCACAAGGATTATCTCTTGGTGCTTGAAGGAGGAGGGAAATGTTCTTGAGTAGGTAGGAAATCAAATGGACAAAGAGTTCCCCTTACTTGGAGCAAGAGGGCTTATATAGGACCTCTCTCAAAAATTAGTCGTTTGAGGGAATCTGCCAAGATCCGGACCCTCCAGATTTTGAACTTCCAACGGCTATGCTGGTGTGGCAGGAAGGATCAAACAGCTGAAGAGACCCAGACCCTTCGGGTACCCGGACAATTCGGCCTATACAGAGCCAATCCTGACACCCACTTGGACTGTTTGGGCCTAGGGCCCGGGGTGTCCAGTCCAGACCCGAACCCTCATCCAGACTATCCTGGCTGATGTTCTGATTTCTTTTGGACATGCTGGACCCTCAACTAGATTGTCCGACTAAGGTCCGGATTTTTCCAGAGCCTTTGGGTTGAAGTGTGTTTCTTTTGGCTTTGGGCGACAAAAGATATAACAATTTGCATTGAGCCATTTCTCAACATATTCACCAAATCCCTCTTAGTAGTACGGTGATCCTATACTCAAAGTGACTTGCGCCACTAAAACCTAAGAAATCTATACTTCTTGAGATCTTGCCTTCTTCTTTTCTCCTTTTTCTTTTGAGGGATCGTCGATGATTGTAACAGCCCAAGTTTTCAAATAACTTTTGTAAGCATCTAAACATGCACTCATGGCATCTCATCTAGCAAATTGTGTTTCTTATAACCTAATTCTATCATCCTCCAACTTCTTCTCCAAATTAACTGAACCTAAACTCACCACCACTAACAACTCCTCCATAAAAACTTGCAAAACACCTTGACTCTCAAGCTAGAATGAACTACAAAATTTTGGAACAAAAACCATTTTGGAATCCACTCAAAACCATCCAATTTGCTCAAATGGCAGAACTGTAGGTCTGGTATCTTATGTGGTTTAGTTTTATTAAAACTTATGGAAATTCATACTTAGGCTTTAAACTATATTATCTACCTCCAGTATGAATCCCATAATTTTTGAAACTCTAAAACCCCTAGTCGCAGTTCAACCTCAATTTGGGGCGTATCTGAAATTTGGGTGGAATATGGTCAAAATTATTTTTGTTTGAATCTAAATCTATGCTGTAGCTCAAAAGGCCAATTCAGAACCTTCCCAAATTTTGCTAAATTTTTATACATAAACCTAAGTCCCCCTTTCTCTAGGAAAACCCTATCAGCTAAAAAGGAAAAGGAAAGAAAATAAAAATAACCTAATAGCCCCCCCAGCCGAGGTGGGCCGGCCTAGCCCACTAAAGCCTTTGCCCCAGCAAGCCTGCCAGCTCGCTCAGGCCCAGTGGTCAGACCTTCGGTCTGACAAGTCCTCTGACCGGCCCTTCGACCGGCCTTGCCCGCTAAGGTCATGGCCCATCAGGCGCGTCAGCCCACGCCTCCTTTTCCCCAACCTGGCACGCGGGCCCACATGTCAGGGGCTCACCGCCACGTCACCATCGCCGGCCGGGACACCGTGCCCTTGACCGCGTCGGCCACCTCGCCGCCGCCCCTTAAATGTCGCCCGACCACTCCCCCTCTTTTTCCTAATTTGGCCTCCCCATCCACCGCCTCTCTCGGCCTCCTCGCCGCCGAATCCCACCGTGCCACTACACATTACCGCCGGAGCCAGCTCCACCGGAGCTCCCTGCTGCCGCCGTCCTCGTCGAGCACCGCCGAAGGCGCGGGCGGCGCCATGAGCCCTGTCGCCGCCGTCGGTTAGCATGCTCCGCCCGACGTCGCTGCCGTCTTCCTCAGCCCCGGGGGCCCAACGTCCCCACCAACCACTAACCGTGCCGCCTCTCCGCTCCCCTCCTCCTCCATCTAGCCCGGCCGCCATCGAGGTGAGTTTCCCCACCGCTCCTCTCTCCTCCTCCATGACCCTAGGGCCAAATGCCGAGCCCCCACCGACATGCAACCCCGCCAGACCTCGCCGGCATGCTCCTCTCCCAAAACGGCCGGTCTGACCGGCCTGTCAGACCGCTTCGGCCGGGCTGACCGACCAAGCCACCAGTGGACCTTCCGGTCCCTTTTGCCCCACGAGCCAATGTACCAGAGTAGGTTAAAACCGAGTAGGAGAAGGAAATTATATAATCTTTTTCAATTACTAGAGAGAGGACCAAAAATAGTTTAAATTGTTGGAATCCTAAAAAGTTCATCATAAAATCACATGAACTCCGAAAATCGCAATCCTTATACCAAAATGCTCAGGGAGAGATAACATATCTACCAAAAAAATGTATTCACCCTTGTGCTGTTGCTGGAAAAATGTTGAATTAAACAAAAAGCTTCAAATCTTGTTAAATTCATAGTAAATCGATCACTAGTCCAAAAATTATGAAACTTTGCAGGAATGATCACTGACCTAAACATTATTAATGGAAAATATCCCCAAGCATGCTGCCATTCCGGCAAATGTTAAATTGTTGAAAATGCCATAGTAGCTATTGTATTTGCAAAATTCAAAATTCCTAATTGATCACTAATGCAACCAGTAACCCTAATCCTTCCGATTAACATGTCACTCCTCAAAGTCACATACTATGCATTGTCATGTCATTTCACCATACCTTGGCATTAATTTTATCGTTTTCCCTCCTTCTTCATCTTGCACTGAGATAGAAATTTGAGACGAGGGAGTAGAGCCTCAACAACTTGAATTTCAGGAATCCGAGGAACAATCCAGCCTAGGCAAGCTAAGCTTGTGACATTGCCATGCTACTTTTTATTTGCTATTGCTTTACTTATCATATGTCATGATTATTGCTTTGTCATGCCATGGTTTAATGATTCTGGATTCATGCTTATGTTAATTTTAAGCTGCTACTTAATCTACTTGAACCCTTAATAATTGAGTGAGAGAGAGAGACGGTGGAGCATGGTTGTGTGGACGGACTGTAACATTGTTGGGGTTCGCTCGAGCCCGACATCGAGCATAAACTTGGACCTTACAGTGGCAATCCTCATATGATGCTCCCTAAAGCCGTAAATATTGGTCATAAGGGGTCCCCAGGTGTCATCTGGTTGGTGACCGCTCAATGGGGGCTCGCTACCTCCATGTGAGGGCCCATGAAAGCATCTGTGGGCGGTCGAGCGGTCAATGAACATGAACTGGTAGATGTTAACCTGTTTAGGTTTTATCTTGAGTTCAATTGCTGATTAGATAATGTTGATCTTATCATGAACTGGTTGATGCTAACCCGCTTGGGTTTTATCATGAGTCCCATGCTTATTATATGATGTCGATCTGCTAGATCCTATCATGTTATGATGAATCCTATTAATTGATGCCTAAGCTTTATTGTTGACTATTGTCAGGCTGTTGGTATTCATCTGACGATTACTAGTATGATAAGGTTGCTACCTTAATCATGTCGTTGCCTTGTTAATGTTCATGTTCAAACACTACTAGGACTTGCGAGTACGTTTGTACTCATTGGTAGTTGTTATTGCATGCTTAGGAACAAGTGAACCCTCTCTCAGCAAATACTTTCAGGATGACGCTTGATTGGTTACCTCTTCAGCTTTTCTATCCTGTGAACTAGTGATGGGTATTTTGGGTCTGTTGAGATGCAACTTGCATTTCAGGGTTAAAACTGCATGTTTCCACTGTTTTACTCTCCGTATTTTAGACCTTCGGGTCCGCTGTGTGAAAACTACGTAGTTCCCCAAACTTAAGAGATGTGTACTATTTATCTGTTTAAACGTTTCCTTAGAGTTTGTGCACTGATGCTTGAAGTTGTCTCCACCATGTCTCTTCGTACACAGTGCGTGTATGTTTAAAGTGTACGAAGAGGCGGTAGAGAGTTGACATTAGTCTTCTGTGCGAGTCTTGTGATCATGAGTTGAGTGACCCGCCAACTGTGACACGACTGCCGGCTGGGCAGGGTGTGGACATTAGTGTCGGGCCTTCGGGTGACCCACCAATTGAGCTTTGGCTTATTGGGGTAGGGTGTGGACATGGGCGTTGGGCTCCTCTCGTGATTATGATTCTCATCGCAGTGGACGTGCGCTAACTCCCTACAGGGTGTTTGGAATTACATTTGACTTATTGCATTTTGTTTCTGGTCGGCTGGACCAGCAGTGAGACATACGACCAAGTGGTCAGGTGGAGTTCGTATGCTGTGATGGTTCGGTGTCGGACCGCCTAACGAAGATTGCATGAGATAAGCGTGCGCTTGAGTTACTCGGTTTCTCGGTCTTTGACAAAATATCATACTTTGAGTCAGGTACGATTCCAGCCCTGAGAATGATTAACTTTATTGATTTCATTATAAAAATTGTTAGTCCTTTAGGCATTTACATTAATCACCAAACCTTACTTAAGGAGGCTTAGATACACTTTAATTTATGTCATATGAATCTCTAGGACTTAATCCATTCCACTTGCTGATCCATGAGATTATCAACAGTTGTGCGGAACTAGCATTTATGTTTATGTTTTGTCAGTGAGGAGAGCTAGCAATGAGATTCAGGTTACTCTTAATTCATTCGTCTTGTTGTTCTTAAATTGAGCTTCAAATTTTAGTTTCAAGATATAAGTACTTTAAATTGTCTTTTGGGGTATGAAGCACATGCATGCTACTACTATGGTACTAGTTGAATCCATTCCAAATATTGGTTCTGTAATGTTTGTTGTTGGCATGGACATGGTGTGAGATTTCTTTTTCTTTTTCTTTTTCAAGAAAGAGGCACGAGTTCTACCTTATATTAATAATCAAGAAGTAAAAATAGACATGGACATGGTGTGAGAAATTGGTGAATATTTGTTCATCTTTGTAATGTGATGGCTTGGAATAGTATTCTAGACACTAGAATTTTGATCAAATTAAGTCAAAAGGTTAGGTAGTCACAATTGCCAGGAAGAAATAATTGGTAAACAAATGTTATAGAAAGGAGACAAATGATCTCAATTACTTTTAGTTTGTTAGGCCTCTTTGATTCGTAGGATTTTCACAGTAATCAATGGATATTAGAAATAGGCCTAGAACAACTTTTGATTTATGCTATATCCTTACACTTGTGCCAAAAGTTTGCAATTGCCACTATAAATCAGTACTAGAGTTCATCTTCCTCATACAAAAATTAAATATTAAAAGCTGAGAGTATTTCTATTTTAAATAATTAAAACAGAGCTCATTTTAATTGTAGAAAATTCTACACAACTCCAAAAATTATGAAATTTAACAGAGGGGTTCCTACACATACTAGTGAGCTATGACAAATAAATTACTTCCAAAATAATCATCACAGAATGAAGTATTTCAAACATTCATATAGTACAAAAGTAACCATGTGGATTCGAAATCCAGCTACACTAATAATCGGGGTCCCAAATGTTCCATGGGTTGGTGGGAGCCTACAACAGAGAGGAATTGGAGAGAGTCTCACCAAGTGTGAAGAAATCGTGGAGAGAAAGAGTTCATCAGAGTTGTGGAAGAACTCGCAGTACGGTCGGTGTAGTGGACGAAACTTGCGATTGCTTGTGGAAGGAGATGCGTGTCGGTATGGGGAAGCTCCAATAGCAACGCGTCGGTGTGGGGTGCGTCGTGGTCGCCGAAATTGCTCATCAGAGTGGTTGCCGGAGTTGGAGAAGAAAAAGATGTGGAGGAGTTATAGTGGAGTTGGAAGAGAGAAAAGAGGAGAAATCATATAGGAGGTAGGGGTTTATATAGGTAATGGATAGGGGAGATAAAGGGGACAAGATGCACTTGAATTTAAGAAGAAGAGAGAAGAAAAACAACAGCTTCGCCGATGGCAACGCTCGCACGAGCACGCGCCTTACGGTCGTTGCGCTGCGTCTGCTCGCATGCTGTATGCACGGATGTGCATTAGCTGCAGCAACTTGAGAACAACACGGCCAGCACAATGGGCCTGGCCCAATTAGCTTTAGAAAAAAGTCATTTTCAATTAAAACAATTGCAGAAAAGTAAAAAAATTTAAAACATATCCAAATACGGTCTAAAAATTGTGGAAAAATTTTAATAAATCAATTTGAACATGAGGAATCCAAATAAAATATTTTCAGGGAGAATTTCTAAAAATATTTGTGATGAAAAATCATAACTTCATATATTAGCTCTCAAATTAATTCAAAAGCTTGAATTAATTTGAAATGAAAACCAATTAAATTTTTTTAAATAGATTATATAGTTGCACATCTTCTTCTCTTTTAAAAAATTCAAATTCATAAAAATCAAGGATGTTACATTTACACAAGGCCCTCTAAAAGGCAGAAAATTACATCCCAACCCCTAGAGGCCTTCTTTACCACTGCGCTGACTATGTCTCAAATCTTTACTGCACCAGCCCTTCATCGCTCTGCCGACTATGTCCCGGATCTTTGTTGCACCACCGATGCACCAGCCATAGAAAGAAAGAAGTATCACAAACGACCGCTCCATAGCATTCACACTCAATGAGGACCTCCCTAAGTTTTGCATAGTTCGTGTTGTTGGGACAATCATGTTGCATGCTTCAACCACTTCACAACAGCATGATAGCTAACAGTATTAAAAGGAACATTGTAGGGAAGTATGATAAAGTGACGTATTTAGCATGGAGTCAATACCTTGATGAGAACATCCCAAACTTCATACACTTCATGCACTTCTGAACAGCAGGAGTTGACACAAATATTTCGAACAAATCATGATAAATTATATTTCTTTTGTTTTGGTAACAATGGAATTCTTATATGTCCTTACAAAAGAATTTAAACTCCTAGATGCCTCTAATCCCACAGATCATAGACACAAGGTGACCTATATATCATAGACACAAGGCGATATTTTAGTTTTGTAGGAGCATATAAGAGTTTAACCTATGATAATTATTATGAACTTTAACAATTTAGCTACCATTCGAGTGTTCTTGTCTTGTATTACCACCTTGACGTGCACTGTGGATGGAAAAGAAACACGACAGAGTTGCAGCATCTAGGATCAAGATGATAATGAGTGGAAGCCTGAGAACAAAACAATCTAATATTATATACAAACAATCAGTTAGCTTGATACTTTCATAGTAGGTTAGAATGGATGTGGAGGTGATTTGCCTAGAAAAGAACTGATTTTATATATGTGTGTACGTTTTGCTGATTGATCATCTAAACCTTATCTTATTAAATTGTAACTAACTAATACTTCATCTGGATAAAAACACACCCTATATTTCTGGACGTAGAGAGTAATATATATGATTTGTCTTTCCATATATTCTCTCTATTCCTAAATACATTTCGTTCTAGCATTCAAATTTTATACCTAAATACATATCATTTTACCGTTTCGAGAGAATTTTACACCAATTTTTCCCTTACATACCTCTTCATTTGGCTATTTTCAGTGCCATTTATTGGTACGAACTAAGAATAACACACAACTTGCAAAGATCACATGTCTCGGTTTAAGTGTAAAATTTTAAAACGTCATGTATTCCGTAATAGAGAGTACCCTATCTTCTTTAAATCTAATTTAAAGATTTAATACACAATAAAGATGTTATCACGCTTGTGCACATATCACCGTGCTCGTTAAGGTGAAATAGAACCATCGGCGGGTTCTACTCTTCTCCTAAATTAGTGGATTGAACTACATGACGATGTGTCCCAAATAGACATTGAGGGATAAGAAACATGTAACATGCAGAAAAATCCAAAATAGATGAGATCATCAAAAATTCTTTTGATTTTGAAATTCAAAATGTTTTATCTCTTAAACCCTTACTCCGATTGACAATCTGTTTTCACTGTTAACTTCGTTGCGACGAGATCTTTAAATCTAGATCTCATGCTGATTTGTTCCGATGACTTTTTTTTAACGTCAGTAGTTATCAGGTTCAATAAACGAGTTACCTAGATTGTTACTGCTGAGCTACCAGGTTACACTTACATGGTTACCGAATTAGTGAACATCGCTGCTACACCACTCAAACTTATATTTCAGTGCTTCAATGGTCCAATATCATCAAATACTACGTAAATAATACATCATTATCCTCTCTATATACTTGCATAATAGTACACAATAGCTAATGACAAATCAATTACTGCTTGTAGCCGTTCGCTAATAACCTGGTAAGTGTTCATTTTAAACTTGGTAGCACGTACATTACAATTTGATAGTTGGTGACGACGAAATAAGTTTCGTCAAAATATATTAACATGGGATCTAAGTTTGAAGTCCTCGTCGAGATGAGTTTAATGGCGAAAACGGATCACGAATCGGATTAACGGTTTGGGAGATAAATCATTTTAATTTCACGTTTAGAATTACATACACTGATGTCATCAAATCCGGATCCGCCTCATCGGCCTTTACCCAACGGATAATAGTCGGTATCATTGCCTTAATTCAACGGATAATAGCCCGTATCATCGTTTGATCCAGCGGATAATAGCCCGCGCCATCTCTTGATCCAGCGGATAATAGTCCGTACCATCGATGATCCAATAGACAATAGCACGTCGTTGTGAAAGACAAACCGGACACGTAGATTTTTCGATTAGTGTTTGTGCGAATAGAACCCGGCGGTGGCGTGCAGTTGGTTACCTCGTGATCGACCGGGTATTCCCTCACCGTCCGATCTGCTGTCTAACGGTTCAGATCTCCACTGCACCTGTTCACCGTTGGATAATAGTATCCATGCCCAAACGTCCAGAACACGTGTCCGCCCGTCGCAAGATCCAGGTTCAACTGCAGATAAGAGACGAGTTGTAGTGGTATCTGCCATCGCGAGAGGCCTAGAGTCGCACGCACGCCGCCGCCCTCTTCTTCTTCTCCACTAACCCACGCCAGAACGAGACGAAACAAATCCTGCAGCAAAAATCCAATCCGCCCTCGAGCACGCAATCCCGCGAAACCCTAGCCCGTCTGTTGGTTTCTCTCGCCCGATCCTCTCCAATCCGCACCAAGCTAGCGAGCAAGCAGATCCGGGTAGTTCCGAGGACGCGTGGTGGTCGGCCTTGCACCGAGATCGGATTGTTTCTTGTGCGTTGCTGTTGCGGGAGAGGATGGCCGGGGGAGGGAGCAGGAGGGGCGCGGCGGGCGCGGAGGAGATGAGGATCGGCAGCGGCAACGTGTTCGCGGCTCTCGAGACGCTCAAGAAGAAGAAGAAGCCGGCGGCGGCGGGGACGAAGAAGCAGGCGGCAGCGGCGGCGGCGGACAAGCCGGAGGTGTTATGGGCGCCCGCGCCGCTCACCGCCAAGTCCTGGGCCGACGTCGAGGACGACGACGACGACGACTACTTCGCCACCACCGCGCCGCCGCGCCCCGTCTGGGGGACCCAGGACGAGGACGACGCCGGCCGCGAGGACGACGAGGAGCACCCTTCCCTTGAACAGGTCCACCTCCCGATTGCGTCCCCTTGTGCTTTCTATATGCCTTGTTTATATGCGTGTTGTCTCTGAATAATCCAATGGCAATGACACTTCACCATGAAAAGGCCTCCCCTTTTTATGCCTGTTTGTTGTATGCACGACATGATGTTGTGTGGAAAAGTGGTCTTGGAGACTTTAGACAGGAATTGCCCTGCAGGGCACAATTTTAGTATGTTCTCTGGGTGGCGTCATGAATATGGTTCACAGCTTTACGTAGTGCATTTGCAGGAAGCAAGTGAAGGGCTGAACGCAATGGCAGATTGAATGTTCTATGATAATGTGATTAGCTCCATTTATCCGTTACTGTAATGTTTTGCGATCATCATACACACCCAGTTTGTGAAGGCTTGAATTTGCAGCTTACACGATAAGCAAACAAGGAAATTTGGATTAACTGCTGTTTGTTGTGTGAGGACTTGCTATAGCTCTAATTAATTGCTTTATTGGTGGCACGTATAAAATGCTCAGTTGCTCAGTGACTGTTCCATTTTAGAAATTCATTCGGTTATAAGCCACAGCATGGTGATGGAGGCTAGTGTGTACATGTATAGAATCAGGCAAAACAATAATGCAAATAATTAAGTGGAATCATCACTAGTTTAGAGAATCGGGTGCAACTTACAAGTGACCCATATCGAAGATTATCGATGTCAATGTCCTTGGGCAGTCAGGTTGAAGTTACCGAGATTTGGATGCTGGCAATATGGCATTACTGTCACCTGCCTATTTTTGGGATATGTCTGAGATGTACTTTTGGGTACGTGGGTTTTTTGATTGACAAGCATCTTGTCATATTTATTCTTAGACTCTAGCTCCAATTTTCTTTCCATATTTGGTCTTTTTTGTCATTTTAGATGCTCCAGAAATCTAATTAGTGTACTGCCTGCCATTAAACGAAAGAAAAGAGGGTGGGAAAAATCCTGTACGCGACTATTGTTATAAGTAATATCATTCACCTATGATGTTGGATCACTTGTGCAGAATGTTGACTTCCTGCTGTAAGTGGCATCCTACATCTGCATTTGAAATTCTGCTGTCTACACGACTGGACTGTTTTTTCTTGTATAAGCTGTTATGTTAATTTTAGAAGCTTAGAGCATCGTAAGAAGACACTGTACTAGGCCATAGTGCCATACCTTTATGGAAACCTGAATTTGGGG
This sequence comes from Stipa capillata, assembly GCA_019208055.1. Classification (NCBI taxonomy): domain Eukaryota; kingdom Viridiplantae; phylum Streptophyta; class Magnoliopsida; order Poales; family Poaceae; genus Stipa; species Stipa capillata. The sequence goes on along the minus strand of JAGXJF010000767.1, from coordinate 114,503 downwards.
GCATGTTAAAAAAAAACTATGAGCCATCCCTACTGCCTTAAAACAGCAGAAGTACTTCAATTGAGGTTTTTACTTTTATTTACCTTTCTTCATATTTTGCCGTGTTAGCTTTATATTCCAGCTCAAATTGAGTGATATAACACAAAACAATTATTCTAAAGAAATGCCTATTCATTTTAAGTACAATATAGTATGCCTTGGCCCCTTTACATTCTGTATTGTTAACTCTCCAGATATGTACCATGCACTGCAGGAAATTGAGAGCGAAGACGATAGCATTGATGATGAGGTTGATGCTGCTGCTGAGGATGAACATGAACATGAAGCAGGAGATGCTGTCCCTTCTGAACCAGCAGTGCAGAAAACTGTAGCTGCACCTGCACTGCCTAAAGATACGGAAAGACAGCTCTCCAAAAAGGAGTTAAAGAAAAAAGGGTTGGAAGAGCTTGATGCTGTTCTAGCTGAGTTGGGAATTTCTGCCGAATCAAATAATGCTACTCAAGATGGAACAAATGGTAAGTTATAAAATGCTTTCTTTCTTTCTCCACTAAATTATTCCGGAGGAAATATTGCGTGAAAATCAAACAAAACTTAATATGTGTTTGAATCGGTAGTCTGTATGTTCGTTCAAATTTTATGACTTTTTTGTGAGGCCTGAAGATTGTGATTTCAAAAGGTTGAGCATGGTGTTCACATATTGTACATATTTCGCAGACGTGAAAGGTGCAAATCAAACTGCTGATGGAGAGAAAAAGGAAGATGCACCTGCACCTTCAGAGAGCAAGACCTCAAAGAAGAAGAAAGCTAAGAAAGACAAGTCTTCAAAGGAGGCAAAAGAAACACAGGATCAGAATGTGGTCGACGAGTCTGCTGGTGCAGAACCTGATGAAGACGCATCTTCAGTGGATGTCAAGGAGCGCATAAAGAAGGTGGCGTCAATGAAGAAAAAGAAGTCAAGCAAAGAGATGGATGCAGCAGCAAAGATCGCTGCATCTGAGGCCACAGCAAGGAGAGCAAAGCTTGCAGCAGCAAAGAAGAAAGAGAAGAACCATTACAACCAGCAGCCTGTGCGGTGAATTACTGCCGAAATTTTGGATGTTGAAACTTGTGATATCCCCTTGTTCCTTTTGGACTCGCAGTAAACTTTTTGGGGTGTTGTACTTATCACCTGGAGGAGGCGCCTTGTGCTGCGCATCTGGGAATTCTCTAATGGCCCTTCTTGTCGCTGGATTCTGGAACATGGCGTAATGAGCGCTGAATTGTTTATCACGGGAACCCTCTTGAGTACATGGTAAATGTGGGATATTTCGTACCTGGTTTGTTTCGTGTGGTTGCTTGCAGTGTTTTGCAAATTGTTCTGTTCTCTAGTCATTCTGTTGATTCTTCTTCTACATGACTTGATTTGCAGCAGACGTTCATGATTATTGGTATAATGGGATTACCTTGTTATTTGGGATGATTTTTTCAAGGCATTATTTTGGGATGATTGGTAACGTTAGTCCTACAAGAATGGAGGAATTCTCCTGATCCTTGCCCTGGTCAGCGTGAGAGACCTCCACGGAACGAGAAAATGACACGTCACACCAGCCCTAATGTTTATATTTTTCTGTCTGGTGGTTAGCAAATATTTTTCTCTAAAGTGGAACCTCAACTGAATAAAATAGCGAAATGCTAGGGTCCAGTCTACTTATTAGTAAAATTAGAGTAAACGGTTTCTATTTCCAGTATTTTTCTTTTCTACTTTTTCTCATGTGCTTTTCTACTTCTGTTTTTGGGTTTCTCATGTCCAACAACACTTCAAATCTCTCTCCCGTGCAGGTTTTTTTTTCGACAGTTAGCTTTGGAAGTAAGCTTTTAAAAACAGATTTTGAAACTTCAAAAAGTCACTGATCTCAAACCGAGCGTCCAAATCAAAATGTGTTTTCACTGTTGTCTTCGTTTCGACGAAATCTTTAAAATTAGATTCCGATTGGATGTGTTTTAACGACTTTTTCTCTACTACATTCTATGTTAGTTTCTACTGCATATTTGGTGCTATATTTTTGTCTGGTTTTTATATTGTATTATAGTTGTGCTGTATAGTTTTTTATTCGCTACTGCATTTATTGATTGTTCTCTACAGTATATATTTTTCTACTGCACTTGTTGATGACTTTCTACTGCATATTTTGTCTAATGCATTTTCATATCAGTATTATACCACGTTTTTTAATCAATTATCTGCTGTATATTTGTCTTTTGCACTTTCTGTTAGTGGTCTACTGCACTGGATGACCGTTGTGTATTACATTTTCTGTCAGTTGTTTACTGCACTTGTTGACAGTTGTTTAATGCATATTTTTCTACTGTATTTTTTTATCGGTTCTTTAGTGTACTTGTTGGCGGTTGTCTACTATATTTCTCGGTTGTTATTTTAAGCGAGGAAAAGACGAAACAAGTAGTAGAAAAAAAATGAAAAAGTACGATAGAAAATTGAAAGAATAGAAAAAGAAAAGAAGAGAGAAAGAAAGCAGCTACTGGCAGTTGTTTTAAGTGGTGTTTAGTAATAGTGAGTCCATATTTTACCGGTAGAAAGCCCACAAAACAGAAAGCCTATCTAAAGTTCAGTTCCTTGCGTGGGAGCGTGCTGGGCTGTGTGAGAAGGTGGTACTTACTCTTAAGGGGTGTTTCTTATGTGTTTTCTTGTAAATGGTATACCGATGAGACGTGCCTATAAAATATTAGTTATTTTTCGCTCATTCCCCTCCTATTTCACTTACATATGGGCCAATCCCTTTTATGGTAACGTGGCACCAAGCCTTTGACAAGTACCTAGTCCCGTATCAGGCTTGCCATGTAGGCCTTAGATACTCGTAGAAAGAGCAAGCTGGAGCTGTCCACAACGTGAATCGGGATGATCGGCAACCTAGCGAGCCAATGAGGAATTGGTCACTAGGGACTAACTCTTATGACGAATTGTTTGACAAAGGTCACTAACTAATATCGTCGTAGCATATTCTTTGGTTTAGTGGAACAGTCACGCACCACTGATTATGGGCCAGTCACCATATAATTTTGTTTTCAACCACTGTATAGTCAAGACATAACAAATTATAAGTAATTATTTTTTAACAAATACGCCTTTTCTTGATAAACTGTCAGATAATTACACTTTCATAGAGTAGTTCCACAATACTAGACTTCTTAACGTACCATGGTTTCAGAAAACTACACAATTTAGGATTGTAGGTGTGGCATGCCCGTCAGTTCTACAACTAATCCTGTTCACGATTGTGTGGCCAACGAGTGGACCATGCCTCTCCGTTGAAAATCGTAAAAAGTGTGGTTTCCTACAATGGTGATTCAAAATATGTGTAGTTTGCATTTTTCATCCTTTTATTTTTCTTCTTTCAGGCTCTTTTGGCTCGTAATAAAGCTAGGTTACGATTGAGCAAGAGCCTACGCCCTATCTATCTTCCTCTCCAAACACAATATCTGGATACCTATGATGGTGAGTACATCTGCTGGCATGTGATGTTTCGACATAGAACAAGTTCTTGTGAACGAGCAAAGGTGAAAATTCTCTTTGAAATGTAGTTTTTGATGGTTTCCCAAGAAGAAGTATAATTTTAAGAAATTTACTCATGAATTAATGCAGATAGGTTCCCCTGAGTTCGATCCCTCTGATCAACACACTATGCCGGATATAATCGGATCACATGCACGCGTAAACGTTAAGTGTGACAATGCGTATCTACGTTAAGTTAGGCCGATGGAGTCTCAGATTATCCTATCGTGTGTGGAAGACTCCCACACGTGTGTTCATGTGGTGACATCAATGTGGTCCGGTGGGCAAAGAAGACACAACGAATTAGGGTCCGTTTGGTTCAATGGCAAGGTGGGATGGGATGGGGCCATCCATTTTTTTCTAGATGGGATGATCCATTTTGTTGTTTGGTTGAGTGGATTGAGAAGTGGATGGGATGGATCAGTCTGTTGTTTGGTTAAAATGGGATGGATCCAACTGGATGAGCAGCTGACATGCGGGGTCCACATGTCATTGACCCAATAGCATTTCCCTAACCTCCCTCTCTCTCTCTCTCTTCATCCTCTCTCTCTCACCACCGGCGGTGGGCTCGGGCGGACGCAGGGGAGCTCAGGGCGGGGGCCGGCGGGGCTGCGGGGACCGGCGGGAGCTGCGGGGGCCGGCGGGAGCTCGGGGGGCGGCGGACCGACCTCGAGCAAGGGGCGGCGGGAGCTTGCGCGGGGCGGCGGACGGAGCTAGGGCGGGCGGGCAGCGGACCGAGCTCGGGGGGCGGCGGACCGAGCTCGGGCGGGCGGGCGGCGGACCGAGTTCGAGTGGGGGGGGGGCGGAGCTCGGGCCGAGCGCGGCGGCCGGAGCTCGGGCGGAGGGGGCGTGGCAGGAGCTCGGGCGGAGGGGGCGCGGCCGGAGCTCGGGCGGGCGGGGCGCGGCCGGAGCTCGGGCGGGCGGGGCGCGGCCGGAGCTCGGGCGGGCGGGGCGCGGAGGCAGAGCTCGCGTCGCGCGGCCGGGGCGGACGAGCCCGTCCGACTTTTTTTGGGGGATAGCCTCATCCAGCATATTGGGGGAATATTCCCTGGGTGAATATCCCCGTCCATCCTCATCCCTCAAACCAAACACGGGATATCCACCAAAAAATGGGATGGGATGGCCCCATCCCACCTTATCCATGGAACCAAACACACCCTTAGTGATTTTGTACAAAATGGTCAGTTGTTGAAAGCTTGAACTTTGAGTTAAACCTTTGTTTTTCTTTTTCTGTAGAAACAAATTGTATTACTCCTTTTTTGAAGGGACACTGCCCCTGAATATTGATGGTATTTCTGCTTATACTTAACTATAGAACTGGCTATCTTCAGGGGCAGCGCTAGATGGTATGTAGGGTACACACATTTATAATCTGCTATGGAAGCTACGGGAGGAATGATCAGAGCCCTACTTAGGTTTTGTGGGCCAAGGAGTTAAGTGCAAAGCCCAGCAAGAAAACCCACCGTGGTCTTAAGTGGCTCGTGCCTCGATCGCCTAGCCGAAATATCCGAAATTCTCTGGCCTCAAATCTGTAAACTTCACGCAGTCACGCGAGCTCCATGGCTCCATTGCAAGCTCCTCACGCCATGAAGATTATACCATGCTTTCATGCCACGAAGAAACGTCGAGGCCATCTCTCTACCACCTGGTGTTACTCGTACAACTACAACTTAGTGGCATAATACTTTTCTTATCAAAAGCTTCAAACTATTATCACACTTGTGCCAAGATTTACATTCATAAAATTTTTGTTTATATATTGTAGGTATTTGAAAATTTTGGACCATTTGTGGCAGCCAATGAGTGGTTGAAGCGGGAGTCCATATTAGTAGTTTTTATGAATTTTTATATTGTGTTTTATGGTTTTGGTAGTTAATTACATCATATGCATCATGGGAAATTTCAATGTTGAATGGAGTTGCATGGTGTCTTCAAATTTTCTAACCTTAAAAATTTTCTATCTTAATGCCTAAACTTTTAATCTTGGTTCAAATTATCCCTAGGTTACATAGCGAAAAAAGTGTGATCACTAGGATAGGTTTTGTTAAGGCACCTAGGTTAGGTTTAGGGGTGGTTTTGCAATCTCATAGTTGATGACGCGGAATGTTCAGCAGAACTATATATTTTTTGAAATAACAACAGAACTAGCCGTGTATAATTTTTTATAGGGAAAACGGGCTCGATTAAATTGAACAGAAAGGTTCAAGAGTACAATAGCCGTGTCAGGCGATGCTAACAGTAACAACCATATATGGCGACCAAAGTCTAAACTTAACGCCATCTTCACAAGCCCGTATGCTTCAGTGTTGCATTTATTTCCTTCATGACAGAACTTTACGTCAGTGAAGTCCCTCGATCGCACCTTAATCTCCCGAAGAACTGAGCTGAAAGGACTCCTGCTACCATTCTTGATGTTCAAGATGCGGGTGGTCCGGTTCGGCCCACTAGCCCGCTGGATCGCCCTTGTTTTCTGTCACCAAACGGGACCAGGGTCGGCCCACATTAATCTAGGGTCCGATAAGGGAATACCCTGTTGTCCCACGGGCTGCCCAATTAGCCCTTATTTGGTTCGTTCGACCAGCATTGCAGCACAGGCCGCCGCCACCACCAGTGTCCGGTGCGCGCCTCCACGACCTCGCGGCAGGGCATATCGTCGCTTCAGGGTCAGCAAGTGGCACCAGGGGATCGCCGCGGGGACGGTGCGCGGCGGCCCACGTTCTGCACCGGGAGCTCGTCGCGGGGACGGCGCGTGGCAGCGCGTGCTCGCGGCAGGGCACGAGTCTGCACTGGGAGCTTGCCATGGGGATGGCGCGCGGCAGCGTGTGCTGGCGGCAGGGCACGAAGCTGCACCGGGAGCTCGCCGTGGGGATGGCGCGCGGCAGCACGTGCTCGCCGTAGGGCATGAAGCGGCAGCAGGAGCTCGCCAGGTTGATGTCATTCACCACGCTCAAGCAGTCCGAAGCGATAGTCAGCTTCCTAGCATGAATATCCGCCGCCAGAGATAGGGCTTCGCGACACGCCATCGCCTCTAGCGTCGCCGGATCCGTGACTCCAAAGACCACCACTCCAGAAGCTGCGTTATAGACTCCCGCCTCATCTCTACAGACTGCCGCAAAGGCTCCACGATTGCTGCACTTCGAGACCCCGCCATCAAACATTAATCTTCCAAGAAGCTATTTGCAGCCGGCGGGTGATCCACCTCGCAGCCTGACGGACAGAAGGAGTAGTCGCCTTGCGCGCTGGTTTTGCATGCATGATGTCCATCTTTTCCAAGAAGCTGTCGGTGAAACTGAAAATAGAACAGCCGATGACAGACAAGTGCACACGATTGATTTAGATAAAAAAAAGTGTCGAATACGTGAGGAAGCTGTGATTATCTTATTTTATCTAAATTTAAAATTACACTAAAAATAATAAAAAGTGAAAGTTTAGATACACAACTATATTTTTCAATTAGTTGTGAACCTCAAGAATGTAATAAATAATTAAAAAGAGTAATTACGGGACTAAAAAAACTAATACTATTTTTAGAATAAAAGATATATACTAAAAGTGCTAGATAAGATGTTTTAATGGTTAAAAAGGAGGCGCAAGGTACGTACTTTATTAGTAACAATTCTTATAAGGATATTGAGACTCGAAGGTTAACATAAGACACAACTAATGAAGAAATATTTTGACCAGGAAAAATAGTATACGCATCTACTATAATCCAAGTTCATGACACTCGCACTGTGCAACTGTTATGGAATAATGTATTACGCTCTGTACCTTCTCCTACTAATTCTCAATCGGTAAACTTCTGTCACTCATCTACCAAGCATCATCTCCTCTTCACTATTGTCGTTTTGTCTAGCAAACGGATCAATAAGACAAATAACAACTACTATGATCCCTTTTGGGGCGTTAGACAAATATTCATAATCAATCACTATAAATAAATCGATTGTGTGAAAGATGGATGATAATCATAATAACAAAATTGCTGGCGCCGAAGATGGTCATCACAAACATAGATAATGATACATAGTTACTACTAAAACCCCATAGCCTCGTAACTACTCACACATCATGTAAATCATCAAGAATGAATCGATATATTGGACAGTACCAAAATACAAACCAATCTTGAAGGTCTTGATAATAGTAGATGAATTATAAGTAGCAACTAGATATGAATATTTGATGTATGGATGAATATATGGTGGAATTTTGTGGTGATGATGGTGATGGAAAACTAGGGTCCCGATAGGAGCCTCCGGATCCATCCTGCCGCCTCCCTCTGTTCTTCGTGACATGATGGATTCTATATAAACAGAAAAGTCTTCTCAGAAGGGTTTTTAAGGTTGAGACGGATCTGTACGCGAAAGAGCAGCGGTGGCTGAGCCGCCACGGGCCCATGCAGCACCTTTCCCGATAGGTGGTGACGCGGCAGCCTGCTGCGTTGCCATGTGGCAGTTCTGCTACCTCCCTCCTTTCATGCGAAGCAATCCTCCTCTAGAACATTCATGCAAAGCAATCCTGCTCTAGAACATTCCTGAAAACGGTGGATTTTCTTATTTTTATGGTGTTTTTCCTACGTACACAGAATAAGAGGAAAAATCATACAGTCTTGTAGTTTATCTAATAATGCAAAAAAAATTAAAATACACAATAAAAATATTATGGAAAGACATCATTAAACACATAAAATAGGATACGTTATTTGACGTATCACCCCCAAGCTTAAACTCTTACTCGAGGACGTGTAAGACATCCGTAAGAAATTTAAGTGCGATGATGACTTTGAGTAAAAGAAGTCATACCGGATTGATGTATCTTAATTTATTCAATAAAGTAATACCTGAAACTCTTAGTAAGAGAAATATTGCAACTTGTAGGCATTTGTGTAAATAAAATTATCACCAATCATTGAGCATAAGGTTGTCTTTAAAACTCAAATGCTAAGATGACAATAAGAACGAAAAATAAATCATCTATAGTTTGCTTCCTACCAATACCTAGAGGGAAATATACTAAACAAGAGAACATAGAATATCACAATAAAACTTTCGACCCTCACCTACTAGAGAGAAGTCATAAGTGCAAAGCCTTATGTACCAAAGTGTAGAGACTCCCAAAGATTTTCGCTTTAGAAAGAACGAAGTAAGGTTTTATTATGAGCACAGTTTGTTATCATGTCAACGACAAAATACTTGATGTCTTATCATCCGGTCATTAGAAAATAATGTGAGGATATGTAGGAATGACTCAGTCAAAGAAAATAGAAAGCCTCTTGTAAATACAAAGTGATCATCAGGATCTAGTGATGTCCTAATTATCGATATTGCAAGAGAAGTAGAGATTGCCATATAAATGCACAAGTGAAACCATATGACATGAAAGTGATGCTCTCTAATAATATAAGTGAAGCACGTGAGCAAAATTGAATGCTCTCAAATGATATAAGTGAAGTGCATAGAACAATAATAAATACTCTCAAAAGATATAAGTGAAGCACACGGAGCAAAAGTAAGTCCTCGCTAAGAATATAAGTGAAGCTTATGAGCCAATGAATGCTGCTACTGCTAAAAATGCAATGCATAAACTACGTATGATTCATCTCGCATAAAAGATAATTAGAGCTTCTGAAGAACCTAGTACCTTTCTTATAATATATTTTTTCTATTTTTTATTTTTCCTTCTCTTTTGGCTGTGTTTTTTCATTTTCTCTCAAATCTTCATAACATGTGAGAGGTACCTTATAATGATGAGCTCTTTACAACATGAAATGAACAAGAGGCTAAGCAACTAGGTTATGTATACAAAAATAAAATGAAGTCATAAGTAAATAGTAAGTTCAATGGCAAGATAATCGAATGGCAAAAATGAAGTGCCACAATAGGTAGGTATCATGGACACAAGTGTTGAAATTTAGAAGGGATTTTGTGATGTCACTTTTGTTTTTCACCACATGTTCTATTTCAACAATCTTAATAGCCTCCTTAGTGTCATATTTACTTTTTTAAGATAGAGACACGTACCAATGAAGTATGCAAACTATTAATGTGATAAATATAAAATCGAGAATCATATGGCTAGCAAATAAGATGGAGTGGAGTGGCTGGCTTCACAGAACATTAATTCTTGACTATTATGGAATCAAATCACAATATTCAGTACTCAATTTTATTATCTTCAATATCATCCCCTTTAGCTAGAACCTAAGTCTACTTTCACCCAGCAATATTCATCTCAAAGTAACATCTATGCTCTCATTTAAATTTTTAGTGAAACATACCAAGGTACTAGGCATACACCACTAGTGATAAATTAACAATACTAAATCACAACCCTAATAAATGAGTAGCAATATCAAAAATAATCTTAATGGGTAATAACAGATAATTGACAAGATGTACTAGCGCTGCCATAAATCAATGAATAAAATCATTTAGTTATTCCAATAAAGAAGAAATAATATACATGAACCGTTATGAAAATCCTGTTAAATTGTTGCTGTTATATACTTTGTAGATTTTGGTTAAGGCTAAACGGAATTTCCAATTACCAAATTATGGACACTATTTTGGTAAGTATTTTCAGACAGTCAAACTATGAAATAGCCGAAAAACCGAAACTGAAAATTTTGATTTAAACCGAATGCCATCGGACAAGAGAAGTGGTAGTGACTAGCGACGCTGCAGGCATGCTTGAAATGCCGGAACCAAAGAGGAATGTTTGGAATGAATAAATTTCACAGGAACCTTGTAGGAATCATTTTGCGGAGGAACGTGAAAACTTTCTTGCTTTCCGGATAGTGCCCAAGTATTTCACAAAGCTCCCAAATGTATTTCTTCAGCATCTGCATTACAAACCTAATACTTCTAATACTACCTGCATTCTTTACGTTTCAGAGTTCACCTCTCACACAAAATAAAAGGCACAAGGACTGATGACGTAGGATTACCGCGTGATTACAAGCATGCATGCAAATAACTAAGCGACACAAATTCTTGATTTACATTCAACATCTCACTGGAAATCCATGGCTAGTTATAGTAGCTCAGTGGTCAAGCAGGATGGCCTCAAGGACCCGGACGAACTCCTTTGGCGTGGTCAGCTGCGGGAAGTGGCCGGAGGACTCGATGACGACCGTCGCCGCGCCGCAGCCGCCGGCGCACCCAACCATCGCGCGCTGCATGTACCGCCCGACGGCGAGCGGCGCCACGACATCCCGGGCGCATTGCACGATGGTGCACGGCGCCGCGACGTCCGGGAGCACGCTCCGGACGTCGCAGGTGAGCACGGCGCGCATGACGCGGAGCGCGGCGTCCGGGCGCATCCAGGCCAGTTGCTTGGCGAACTTGGCGACGGCGGCGGGGTGGTCCGCCCCGACCACGGCCTCGGCGAACAGCGGCGCCCACGCCACGAAGTCGCCCTCGATGGCGGCGAGCATGGCGTCCACCTCGCCGCGATCGAAGCCGCCCTCGTAGCCGACGTCGTTGATGTACCTGGCCGAACGTGCAAAACGCCCATGGTTAATCACCTTATACGACCGTATGGTAAAGTGTCTTAATTTTCCAGGTGATTGTGGATTTTGTGCGTCAGTTTTTGGCTAAGAGGATCTGATCACTCAAACCATTGTCATGCACTAGAATAGAGCACCGTTTCGGGGATCAAGAGGAGGATTCTTTAGATTGTCATGCACTAGAATAGAGCCCTTTTTGGGATCAAGAGGAGGATACCTTAGTATCAACTATCAAGAGGATATCTTACCTAAAATCTTTTTTGTCTAATCAAGTACCTCTATTAATTTATGTACACTTGTCTTGTTAATCGGTAGGCCGGCTTGAGCTGCTGAGTTCGGTGACATCTTAAGAATCTTACAATCATTTCATACATACATACATACATATATATACACATATATATACATGGTGACCGATGGTGCTAATATGTGCGAGAGCGCAAAATGCGCCCGATCGAAATGCGCCAACTCAAGCCAGCCACGCGACCAGATTGTATAAACCAACCCCTACCCAGATTTGATGGTAAAAATTGTAGTTCCAAACAGTAAATTGTGTTTTGTTCGGTAAGTCTTGTTTGCCGGACGAACTTGTGTAGTTTGATTGTAAAATTATAGCCCCGGATAGTAAAAACTCGTGTGATGCTTTACTGTTGTTTTGTGATAGTAAAACTTACAGTTCTGAACAATAAAATCATATTTTGGACAGTAAGTTTTGTTCCTCGAACGCACACATGTAGTATGATGGTAAAAGTGTAACCCCAGATTCTAAAAAAAAAGTGTAGCCCCAGACAGTAAAAACTCGTGTATCGTTTTACTGTCGATAAATCTGACATGTTGGCTGTAAAATCAGTGATGGTTTTTACTGCTGGTTTTCTGGTATCACTGGTAAATTATTATCGGCTGAGAATGATTTTACGATAACCTAGCCACACTTTTACGATCGCGCGCAATTTTACATTCGTTTTGACAAGTATCGAACGTAGATTCACAACGGTTTTTATGACCAAGATTTTGCTACCATTTGGTCAGTCTATTATGATCACAACCACACTTTTACGAGTACACACTCACCGCTTTAATTTTAAAAATAAGGTGGAGGTGGGATTCCAAATGTGGACCTTGTGCACGACTTATATTCAAGTGATTGTGAATAACTAAAAAATATTTCATTTCTAGTATGGCATAATTGGACATGCGGTAAATCAATGACTGCAAGATAGTAAAAATATATACACGTAGAAGTAATTTTCGGACAATCGTGAATTTGAGATGAGCATGGCGGGGTAGGTTGGGTCGTTAGGCAGCGCGTGGACTGTACGTAGGCGTATATTTGCGTATCTATCTATGAGCGTGATGATACAAACCTAGGTGATGCTCCAACCAGCACGAGATGGCTAAACAGGTCCGGCCGGGCGACCGACGCAATGCAGCCGATCATGCCGGCCATGGAGTGCCCCACGAACACCGCCCTCCTCAGCCCCAGCTCATCCATCAACGCCACGAGCTCGTCGGCGAAGCCGTAGTATGACCAGCATCGCTCCTGGCACCCGCCGCTGCCATCGTCGTCCGCGGCACCGGAGAAGCTCCAGTCGAAGACGACGACGCGGAACTTCTCCGCCAGCGACGGGACGACGTCGTCCCAGACGAACCGGCTGCCGCCGTAGCCGTGCGCGAGCACCAGCGTCTCCCGGCCGCCGTCGCCGAAAACGCTCGCATTCATCGTGCCAAGAAATCAATGAGAAAATCTACTTCTGCATATATTTGTTGCTTCCCTACGTGGTCGTGTTGATCGGTGAGAACTCGTAGCTACGTTTCACCTCAATTTATAGCGAGAAACCAACCACTAAGATAAGGATACATCAGAGAACGCGAGGAGGCAATGATATGCTTGCCAGAATTGTAAATTGAGGAGATGTTTACAGCTGCATGAGCCACTGGGATGGCTACAAGGATACCGGAAGAGACTGCATGTCTCAACGAGTGCTTGCGTGGTTGGCTTGCGTCTGCATCGATGCAGACGAGGAGCGAAAAAGGTGTCACTTGGCGTTTTGCGTGCGTACAATGCCTAGTGATGGCGACAAAGGTAGATTCCATGAACTCGAGGGGCTAGGACTCCAGATGGTCCGGTTTTGTCGCAATTAGCATGGAGTTAATAAGGGCGTTTTAAGCTGTGGGACATGGTGTCATCTTGTACTAGAAAATAATCTTAAGAGTAGGAGGATGTAATGCACAATCCCAGCTGTGAACAGTGCTGATAGTGCAAGCATTGCATTTTCAAAAAAGAGAAAAGTGCATTTACCTCCCCTGAACTATGATTCGATTAAGTTTCAAACCTAAACTCCAATACCAATTAGAAGGCACACCTCCTAAGTCTCAACTCTCAATATTGAAGTGGCAATTGACCCCCATGTGATAGCAGCCACGTCATTGACCCTTACTAACTCATCCCCTTCTCATCCTCTCCTTCTGCACTCTCTCGCTTTTCACACAACCCCATCGCTGCTTCCCGTTCTTAGCGTGCGCGCCACAGCTCCGTGCCCCGTCGCCTCTGTAAACCCTAGCCCCATTAGCCTATAAAATCCGCTTTCCTTCCCTTTATTTTCATGTCCCCACACACGACGCCACCGATCCTCTGCCAATGAGCTCCCATCGTCGCCATGCAACCAGAGTAACTGAGCTGCCATGGCTCAAGTCCCTCAGGCCAGAGATTCGCCCCGATGTGCTGAAGGCGACACCATGATCATCCACTTGTGCCGCCCACTTCATCACTCGACTGGTGTTCAAGGTCTAGCAGATGATTCTAGAGGAAATTTCTAACAAATACTTGAGTGTCTCTTTATCTCTTTGAGAGTGCTTAAATTCTAATCTATTTAATTTTCCTATTGTAAGATAAGAGGCGAGGGGTAGAGATCCATTGGATTCAGGTATAAGAGCTCAAAATTTGAGTACTCTATAAAAAAACACTTGAGTAATCCCACATATAAATTGGAAAAGTTTATTTTTGGTCCTCAACTGTTGCCTGAGTCTAAGTTTGGTCCCGAAACTTCAATACCAGAAAAACTCGGTTCCTTAACTTTTAGAACCGAACAGATTTGCTCCGCTACCCCAATTAAAGCAGTTTTGATGATGACGTGGCGACGATTTCACTCACGAAGTAGCCAAGTCAACATAAAACATAAAAAGTCAAAATTATTGATAAAAGGATCAAATAATTAGGGAAAAAGGAAAAACATCATGAAGTTTGAAAAAAAAGGGGAAAACAAGAATAATTTAATAAAAATAGGGAAAATAAGAACTTTTTTGAAGAATAGATTCATAAAAGAGAATTTAGAGAGATATAAAATTTTGGAATAAAAGGAAAAAAGAAATTTTGAAGAAAAAAATTGAAAATTAAGAAAATTCAGAAGTATTTTAGAAAAGCTACTAAAATCTGATAATTTTTTAAATGGAAAATTTTAGAAATAAATTATTATTAATTTTATTTGGAATATTTCAAAATTTTCTAAGTTTCCTAAGTTGTCTCATTTTTCCTTCAAATTTATAATTTTCTCGACTTCCTCTATTTTCATAAATTTATCTATCTTTCTTCAAATTTCAAGATTTGTTTTTATAAATTTCATGATTAATTTCTAATTATTTATCCCGACTAGGCTACCACATGTACAAAATTGCTACCATGTCATCATCAAAACCATGTTAAGTGGGAAGGGGTCCTGATCTATTTGGTTTTGAAAGTTGAGGAACTGATATATTGAAAATATATCATATTATTTTAAATTTAATGTTGTCAGATAGGAGAATTATCTTTTTATTTTGTGTACGGGAAAATCACCGCAAAAATAAGAGAATCAGGCACATTTCGGAATCTTCTAGAGGAGACTGCACCACACGAAAGGAAGGGCTAGCCGTGCCTTGGTGGGGCCATGTGGCAGGATCCGGCGATAGGCCGTGCTGCCCCCACCTACCACCTGGGCACCCTAGGCCTCCGTACCTGCCGCCCTTTCATGAGTAAATCCATTTCGTCCCCGAATAGACCCCTGCGGAGTTTGGCCCGACGTATTACTAAAAACGGAATAATCATGGATAATGCAGAACAACAAGGATCGTAGAGTGAAGTACTCCTTTTTGAACGCATCCCATACCCGTACCCCTGGATTCCACAATGTCTTTAGATCATCATACAATGGTACAAAGTACACATTGATGTCATTACCAGGTTGCCTTGACCCTTAAATAAATATCGACATCATAATATACTTCCGCTTCATGCACAACGAAGGAGGGAGATTGTAAATACAGAGAAACACATGCCAAGTGCTGTGTTGGCTGCTCATGCTGCCGAGAGGATTCATTCCATCTGTACTCAATCCGAACCTTATGTTCCTCACTTCATCACTAAAGTCTTCATAATTCCTATCAATGTTTCTCCACTATACAGCATCCACGGAGTGTCTGTACTTTCCATCAACATTCCGCCCCTCGGTATGCCAACGCACCTGTTCAACCTCCTTTGGATTCGCAAATAAACGCTTCAGGTCGGAATTACTGGAAGGTACCAAGCAACCTTCACTGGAGTTCCTTTAATCACTTCCTCACCATCCTCGACGTCATCTAGTTCAGTACTCTTGCGCTTGTAGCGAGATGCTTTGCACACAGGACATGAATGCAAGTTTGCATACTCTTTACGGTAGATTATACAACCATTGGGACACACACGTATTCTTTCAACATCCAATCTCAAAGGACAAAGAACTTGCTTGGCTTTTTACGTGGTTATCGGCAACTAATTTTCCTCTAGGAGCATGTCTGCTAACAAGCCTAATAGCGCAGTGAAGCTCTTATCGGACCATTTGTCGCTTGCCTTCAATTTTAATAGCTCAAGCACGGTTAACATCCTTGTGAATTTTGGCTTGCATCCCGGGAACAATGGATTCTGTGAGTCTGCTGTCAATCTGCGGAATTTAATGTGACCAACATCGTTAAGGTTGTTCCTCTCAGCATCTCAAAGCATATGATCCAAATTGTGCATTTCATCATCTTCTGATAACTCATCATCGTCGTCTACAGTACAATCGACTACATCTGGAATATTACTGACTTCATCGTCGACTCTGTTACTATCTTCATGTATGGCGACCTCCTCCTCACCATGCTTGGTCCAACATGTATACCCATCTTTGAAACCCCCTTTGGATCAATTGTGCTTCGATCTGTCTTGCTTTCTCGAATATCTTCACATTATCACAGTCAATGTATGGACAATATATGTATTCACTCCCCTTATTGAGCATATCCTCTTCGGCGGTTCTTCTAAAATCGAGCAAGCCCTTAATGTACTCATCATTCACACAACTACAATTATACATCCATCTTCGATCCATACGCTACGCATTAAATATTTAAATTAATTAACATAAATTAAAATTATTACTTCTATTTAATAAGAATAATTTATATTATTTCATCATAAATTTAATATTTCATTAATTAATTATCAAAATGCTAAATCATCGATCACCTCTATCTCTTTTTTCTATGTCAACACTAGGGGAATCATCACTATTCAATTCATTCCTCTCTCAATTCTCTCTACTGTCTCCATACCTAGCAACCTTCATCTTATAACTGAATCTCCCAAGTCAAATAATTTACCACTAGGGAAATCATCACTATTTGATCCATTCTTGTCTCAATTATCTCTCTTCTCTCCATGCCTAGCTAGCAACTTCCATCTAATTTAAACCCCAAATCAAATAATTCAACACATTCTCTCTAGTTCTTACTTTTGACAAATGAAATGAAAAATGCATACGATTAATGGAGTAAACTACTCTAATGTGATTACAAAGCTTTACTAACATTTCAAAATAAATAGCCAAGAGATCTTCAATATCTCTTGCAAATCCTCCCTCTCCACTCTGAAAATCGCCCCCAAATCACCTTTATTGCACCTACCAGAAAAAACCTAGATCCAGATTTGTCTAGTGGGTGGTCAAGTGTGGGAAATAAGGGCAGCATATATCCTAGGCGGCTTAAATAGAAACAGTTTGGGATACTAGGATTATCCGAGACTGTTTCTAACGAAACCTGCCTAGGGTATATCCTAGAGGGTTATTTTGTATGAAACCGTCTGGGATATTGTAACATATCCCTACGGGTTTTTTTGTTAGAAACCGTCTAGGATAATATCCCAGATGGTTTTTTGTTAGGAAGCATCTGAGATTATAATCCATCCGAAGCAACCATTTTGCCCAAAATTATTCTGCGACTGTTTCCTATTTTTAACCATCTATGATTAGATTTATCTGAGACTGTTCGATCGAACCGTCTGGGATTAGACGTCAGATATGCTTGTTTCTGTACTAGTGCCTTCGGGTCAAAAAAGATATAAGCGTTTGAGACAGAGAGAGAAAAGGCTGCTAGAAACCCTAATTTTTCATCTCCACCACCACCAAGTAGTTCCACGATTTATCACCCCAAACAGCAAGCCTTCATAGATTAGATGCCCCTTGTATTTCATCACCTTCATCAACACCTTTGGAATTGGTTTGTACATTAGTATTCTTCAAGTTATGAAATCAATCTCCGATTCATTTTCGATGATTTACATGATGTGTGAGTAGTCCATCAAGGCTACGGGGTGTATTGTAGTAG
Organism: Stipa capillata; assembly: GCA_019208055.1. NCBI lineage: Eukaryota > Viridiplantae > Streptophyta > Magnoliopsida > Poales > Poaceae > Stipa > Stipa capillata. The sequence continues at coordinate 96,792 of JAGXJF010000767.1, read as the reverse complement.
ATATATAGCATTCTCTATTTATATTTGATGGACATCCATCTTCAGTGTCATCAATTATTATTCTGATTACCATCCATCTTCGGCTTAATCAATTTTTGCATCATATATAGTTCTCTTTGATCGTGTGTCTTGAACTAGCCATACTTGACACTTAGTGTTGCATTAGTTGGTAAGCCCGGAGGATAGGGTAGAGGGTTGGTCTTCTCTTGTATTTTGCTAGCTAAATTATTAGTATTATTCCGACGAAAGTATTAATGTACACCCACTTGGTGCTTGGATAAGGGGTATATTTATATCTATTTGTTGCAAATAATATTAACCTCTCCTTGATTTCTTGTAAGTTCGTAGATTGCACTGTTAACATTGCATAATCCATATTACTTACTTGAGAATTGCTATTACTGAACCTACATACCACATGCCTCTATTTGATCTATTAGACACATTTTCGAGTACATTTAGTATTTATTTATTTTATGTTTTCTATTTATTCCGAAAATATATTTTTATTTCCTAGTTCAATTACTTACATCGTTATTATAGTTTTCATGCTCTTGAGGTCTGAGAAAGATAATTGTGCATCTCAGCCTTCATTTATTATTATTTTAGTTTGATTTCATATTTGCGTCAAGTGAGATTAATCACCACTTTCTTGTGGGTTCGACACACTTTCTCATCGAAAATGCTATAATTGATCCTGTCCATTACAGGCCAATAGTCAAGGACCAAGTTTATTTGGTATTGAAGTTGAGGACAAAACCTAGACTCTAACAACAGTTGAAGGACCAAAAATGGACTTTTCTCTATATAAATATATACTCCAGTGAGATTAAACCGCTTTGGCCAAGTTTGAAACACAGGGGAGAACAAATGCATAAATACGGAGAATCAAGGTCTTGCTTGGATGATTAGTGGAAATGATTATAACCACTGCCTACCAAGGTCCAAACCTTAGTTTTCTTTCTGTGTATATCCCACCAAGATAGAATTTTAGTGGAAGGTAATATGCTGTCGATAGCGAGGCGTATACGGTAAATTCATCAAACTTCAAACTCCATGAGTTCAACCTTCAATCAGCATTGTGTAAGTATGTGCATATGGTGGTTTGTGTGAGTGCGTTTGCGAGTTTGGTAGTTAGCGTTTCTCAATTCTTTTGCATGAATAGTAAAGAGATAGGAGTATCGTAGGAATGCAAAGAAGCAGGAAAGATACATATAGTGTTTCGATAAATTGTAGTATACGTTTGCGAGAAAGAGAAACGGTACTAAAAACTCCATTTATTGCGACGGGTCTTTTAGCACGCCTAGCACTGACGGGACAAATAGAGTCCTCGTCGTGTGCAGCTCACCATCGGAGTTGATAGAGCAATTCGCGACGGTCTTCAGCGGGCATGTATCTCGCTTGATCCTTGACAATATATCCCCGATAGAAGTTCTTCCCCAGCAGGAAAGCTTTGTCCCGACGGTTTCTGGCTGCTGTGATAAATGCAGTTTCCAGTGGTGGAAGAGGAGCACTGCATTAGGAATTCGTTGGGAAGTTTTCCATTATCTTTTACCTCCTTTTTGTTTTCCTGCAAAAGCATGGGAATAGGAGAAATTCAACCAGAATGGAAGGCACCATTCCTACGTTCCAAACACCTCTAAAGGAACAAAAATTATGTTTTGACTGCAATTCTCAACCGATTTCATCTTTTGAACCAAGGCCTCAGAATAAAAGCTTACATTTCTCTCATGTTAAGTAGGGTTCTGATGAGACGGTGGCCCGATCTTTCGATGAGATGAGGGTAACTATCGATTTGGTGGAGTTTGACCTTGACGATCCGACTATACCGTACGCGACGATACGCCTTAGCAATCGCTAAACCAACCTCCGATGGTTATTGACCTTGCCGTAGGGCGCGATCAACCTGAACAACGAAATTCGAGTTCCTGCAAGCAACCGAAGAACCAGCAAGAACTAAGATTGCAATCTGAAATTGCGAGTATAAAATTGACACAAGAGCTAAAAGAACAAAGTGTGGGATTCCACTGGAGATCTAAACAAGGCGGTAGTCCTACACGACTTGTAGATGCAATATTGTAGCAGTAGCTAAACAACTCAATGAAACACAATTAACTCTAGGGGTGGCAGCTACTACTTAAAGAGAGAAGAAAGGGAAGGGGTACTGTTCACGCGCGTGAACAGTGCACGTGAACAGTACCAAACCCTAAAGGGGTTGGCATGGGGCCCCACTATGACTTACAAGGCCCTTGGGCCCAAGAAGAGGTGACGCTGCACCATATATTAAGTATATGTCGTCCCTCACGGTGACTCCAGCCTTGTAGCGCCGCCATCCTTTTCCTCACTTGAACCCATGTTCCTGAGTAACATAACATCATCTCCTTTAGGCAGCATCATGGAGTTCATAGAAAATGACGGAGCTCCAAGAACGAATTTACCTGCCAATTAAGTTGGCGTGCTCGAGCTCGTGTTACAGGACCCTTTACTAAGGTTGTATCGATGTTAGGGATGTCCTCATCATCCTCCCCTTCTTGAAATGACGTCGTCCTCGACGGCAACTCGTCACCCTCACCCAAATATGGCTTCAAATCTGCAACGTTAAAGGTGGGACTAACCCCAAAGGCTGCCGGAAGATCAAGCTTATAGGCATTATCATTAATCTTGTCAAGCACTTTGAAAGGACCATCAGCGCGAGGCATGAGCTTAGATTGCGCAAATCAGGGAAATGATCTTTCTCAAATGCAGCCAAACTAAATCACCTGGTTCAAACACAATATGTTGTCTACCTTGACTACCAGCAAGTTTATATTTAGCATTCATGCGCTCAATGTTTTCTTTAGTTGTCTCATGCAGTTTTAATATCAAATCAGCACGTTGCTTAGCATCAAAATTAACCTTCTCTGAAGATGGAAGGGGCAATAAATCAATAGGTGCACGAGGTATAAAGCCATAAACAATCTCAAAAGGGCACATCTTAGTGGTAGAATGCAGCGAACGATTATAAGCAAACTCAATATGAGGTAAACATTCTTCCCACAGACGCAAATTTTGTTTCAAAACAGCCCGAAGCATAGTAGACAATGTTCTATTCACAACCTCAGTTTGTCCATCAGTTTGGGGATGACAAGTAGTAGAAAACAAAAGTTTAGTCCCCAATTTAGCCCATAAAGTTCTCCAAAAATGGCTAAGAAATTTAGTATCACGATCGGGACACAATAGTATTAGGCACACCGTGCAAACGTATAATTTCACGAAAGAACAAATCAGCAACAACAGTGGCATCATCAGACTTGTGACAAGGAATAAAGTGTGCCATCTTACTAAATCGATCCACCACAATAAATATACTATCCCTTCCATATTTGGTCCTAGGCAGCCCCAAAACAAAATCCATAGATATATCTTCCCAAGGCACACTAGGAACAGGTAAAGGCATATATAAACCATGAGGGTTAAGTCATGACTTAGCTTTTTGACATGTAGTGCAGCGAGCAACGAATCTCTCCACATCCCGTCTCATCTTTGGCCAAAGAAATGGCCAGCCAGCACGTCCTCCGTCTTCTAACGCCAAAATGACCCATCAACCCTCCTCCATGCGCCTCCTGTAACAACAAAAGACGAACAGAGCTAGCTGGGATGCATAGCTTATTAGCACGGAACACAAATCCATCATTAATGACGAACTTGTTCCATGTGCGGCCTTCTCTACAATTCTGCAATACATCTTTGAAGTCAGCATCATGCACATATTGATCTTTGATGGTCTCCAAACAAAAATTTTGAAGTCAAGTTGTGAAAGCATGGTATAACGACGTGACAATGCATCTGCAGTAACATTTTCTTTACCCTTTTTGTGTTTGATAACATAAGGAAAAGACTCAATGAACTCAACCCACTTAGCATGTCTACAGTTCAGTTTAGCTTGATTTCGGATATGCTTCAAAGATTTATGATCAGAATGTATAATGAACTCCTTGGGCCACAAGTAATGTTGCCATGTTTCTAAAGTCCGAACGAGAGCATAAAGTTCTTTGTCATAGGTTGAATAATTCAGACTAGGCCCACTGAGTTTTTTCACTAAAGTAAGCTACAGGTTTGCCTTTTTGTAATAAAACACCACCAAGCCCTATGCCGCTAGCATCACATTCAAGCTCAAACATCTTATTAAAATCAGGAAGTTGCAGCAAGGGGGCATGTGTTAACTTATCTTTTAATATCACGAAGGCGTCTTCTTGTGCATCACTCCAAACAAAAGGTACATCCTTCTTGGTAAGCTCATTGAGCGGCGCTGCAATGGTGCTGAAATCCTTCACGAACCGCCGATAGAAACCAGCAAGTCCAAGAAAGCTCCACGCCTGTGTGACCGTTTTAGGAGTCGGCCAACTCTGTATCGCCTCGACCTTGGCTTGATCAACTTCAATGCCCTGCGGGGTCACAACATAGCCAAGAAAAGAGACTCGATCCGTGCAAAAAGTGCACTTCTCGATGTTGCCAAATAATCGTGCATCACATAAAGCATTAAAAACAGCACGTAAATGGTCTAGGTGCTCCTCTAATGACTTGCTAAAAATGAGTATATCATCAAAGTATACTACCACAAACCGTCCTATGAAAGCGCGCAAAACTTCATTCATTAATCTCATGAAAGTGCTAGGGGCATTAGTCAATCCAAAGGGCATAACTAACCACTCATATAACCCGAATTTAGTTTTGAAAGCTGTTTTCCATTCATCACCCAATTTCATACGAATCTGATGGTAGCCACTTCGCAAGTCTACTTTAGAGAACACGACTGAGCCACTAAGTTCATCAAGCATGTCATCTAGTCGAGGAATAGGATGACGATAGCGAATTGTAATATTATTAATGGCTCTACAGTCTACACACAGCGCCAAGTACCGCCTTTCTTAGGAACAAGAATAACAGGAACAGCACAAGGACTAAGGGATTCGCGAATATAACCTTTTCAAGAAGTTCTTGCACTTGTCGCTGAATCTCCTTGGTCTCCTCGGGGTTGTACGGTACGGTGCACGGTTGGGCAGCGAGGCGCCGGGAATCAAATCAATCTGGTGTTCAATGCCTCTCATAGGTGGTAGCCCCGGCGGTATTTCTTTTGGAAACACATCAATGTATTCCTGCACAAGGTTAGCAACAGTAGGAGGCAAAGAAGGAGGCATATCCTCAAATGAAAACAAACTTCTGTGCAAATCAGTCCATAGCATGCATGAGAACTAGCATCTATTTCTGAAATTTCAGCACATGTGGCTAGGAATGCAGCACCTTTCAATTTGATTTCCTTAGATGAGCTAGGGTCGCTTTGTTCAATTATTAAATTGTTCTAACTCATGAAACTACTTGCTGATTTTCAGATTTAGCATGCTCTCTATGTTTATTCTGCTAGCCCTAGCAAGATCATCCTGTAAAATTTGCTCAGGGGACATAGGGTGTAGAACTATTTTCTTTCATTATGCGAGAGAGTATATTGATTAGTTCGACCATCATGTATACAATGTTTATCATACTGCCATGGTCGTCTAATAACATGGAACAAGCTTGCATAGGCACAATGTCGCAATCAACAGTATCATGATATGATCCTAAAGAAAACTGAAACTCTCACCATGCGTGTTACCTTACTTTGCCACCATCATTGAACCACTGAATGTAATAAGGATGTGGGTGGGGCTCGCGTAGGTAAAGTGAGCTTCTCCACCATGTCGGTGCTAGCTAAGTTATTGCAACTCTCTCCATCAATGATTATGCGAATGGAACGCTCCTTAACGACACCTTTAATGTGGAAGAGGTTGTGGCGCTGACTCTTCTTGTCTCGAACAATTTGAGCACTAAGCACACGGTGGGCTATAATGCTCATGTACCGGTCGGCATCTGCAGCAGTCACATGCTCTTCGTCTTGATCGGACTTGACGGCGCTTTGGTCATGTTCAGCAAGCAAAGCATAGGTATCCTCATCAAGATCACTCGCGGAGTCGTACTCGCCATCTTCACGAATGAGCAGTACGCGCTTGTTAGGACAGTCCCTCATGATATGGCCGAAGCCCTTGCAACGGTGGCACTGAATGTCCCTTGTTCTTCCAGTGGAGGCTACCAATGACGAACTCTTAGCAGGAGTTGACGAAGCAGTTTTTGTCGGTGCCAGAGAACGGTATGCTGAATTGGATGGAGCATGAGCCGAGCTGGAGGTCATAGGTGGTGCTGTAGCGGTACGAGTGGGTGGAGCAGCACGTGGTGTCCACGTGGAGGCACGAACTGCAGAAAAGTTAGTACGCTGTCTCGAGCGGCCCTGCACTTCATGTTCAGCATGTATAGCAAGGTGGAATAAACGAGTCATAGATGTATAGTCCTTATAAGCAAGAATATCAGCAATCTCTCTATTCAATCCACCCATAAACCTAGCCATAGAAGCTTCCTCATTTCAATTAAACCACAGCGTAGCATTCCCATTTGCAATTCTTGATAATAGTCTTCGACAGACATATTCCTTGATTTAAGCGCTGTAATTTATTCAATAAGTCTCTAGCATAGTATGAGGGGACGAATCTATGTCTCATCAGTTGTTTTAATGCCTCCCAAGTGGTTGGGATATGATGCGGGTGTATTCTACAGTGTTCTTTCCACCAAACAGAAGCAAAATCAGAGAACTCACTAGTAGCAGCCCTAACACGTGTGTCCTCTGGAAATTCATGGCATGCGAATTTCTGATCGACTAGTAACTCCCATGTGAGATATGCATCTGGATCATATTTACCTTCGTAAGGAGGTATAGTGAATTTTACCTAGAGAAAGCGTCATCTCATTCACGGTCTCTCCGTGGAGCACGTCGCATACCATATCGGTTGTAGCGTTGTCGACGGTGATCCCGGTCGTTGTTGTGGTTGACGTCATCCTCATCTTCAGAATCAGCACTGTAGTCGTTCTCGTCCGCTGGTCCGTGTCGTGCGTTGGCTCCTGATCCCACGGATGCTGCTGGTCGTATCACCGAGGCATTGTGGTCGCAGACGAAGGAACTTGTTGGGCACGTGGTACTCCATTGTTGGCTGGAAGACGAGGGGCAGGTATCGAAGAACCTGCAAGATTATCAAGGCGAGCCAATATAGCAGCAATGTTAGCGTTAGCAGTCGCCTGTCCATCCTCAATAGCTTTGAGGCAGTTCTCCTGCATTTGCATTCGCTCATTGGTCCTGTGGAGATCATCCGTAAGACCCTTAAAGACATCTTCTTCACCACCTGCCATAGTTAGCAAAAGGAAACAAATCCCTAGTACTACTGGAATATGGGGTATGGGTGGCAAGAATCTCAACAATTCAGTAGCAAATCACCAACTCTTACCAGTTCTTACCGTGCTGCAGTGGTTGTCGGCCCTTGGCGGTGTCAAAGATGATCAAGAGGTTAATATAGCAATTACCAAGGTGACCGAACACAGTACAATATAGGAAAGTGGAGCTTGGTTGGCTCGTATGGTAGCAAGGAGTAGCAACTATCAATGCAGCAAATGCAAGTTGAATGAATGTTCGAAAGTACTAGTCACTGTTGCTGAAACCTAGCTAGACCAATGAAATGAAAAGCTAATCGATATCCTATAAACAATGCCCCAGAAGGTACTGAAACTGCAAAGGATGAGTGTTATCTGAGAATTTTTTTCTTTTTTTTTAATCTCAGAAACACACTCAATAACTCAGAGAAATAACAGTAATCTAAGATGTGGCGGCAAAAATCAGCACAAGCCTTGCCGTGGCAGAGATGAAGCAAAGCAAATATGGATACTCTGCTGCCGTGACAGCCAAAAACTGCTGTTTTCTCGCCGCGGCAGGAAAGTGGCAGCGTCGGGGAGGGAGTTTGGTAGCTCCGATCGTCGAATGGTTTTCACGGCTGTGAGCAGGAGGTCAAACTCTATATCTCCAGAAATTTGAGCCAATTCTGAAGAAGTCAACGAAACGACTAGTGCAAATCCCGGCCCGAAATCGAAGATTTGAAAACGGCTCCCGAACGAATTTGCTCGGCAGAAGTTGGGATCAAGATGGAAAGCAAGTCCTCGACTCAAGCTATCCAAAGAAACAAGAAACACCCAATTCGGAGTCCGGGTGGAGGAGATATGCCCTCCGCAAGATCACAAAAAGTAACAGAAAAACTTCCGGAGTGAAAAAGTCCCACTTAGAAGCCGAATTTGAGGGTCAAGACGGGTATAAGTGTATACACGTGTATTTTTATCGGATGCGCCTCGTCGTTAGCTTCGATTTGAGTGGTTGTGGACCCAAAACGGACTTCGTATGAGAAAGTTACGGCTGTTTTTCTGAAACCTCTCAAACTAGAGTTGGATCTAGACTCTTCAGCTACTCCACTTGCCGCGGCAGCAGATTTTGTGGTTTTTCTTGCCGCAACAGGACTTGGCTGGCTTCTGCAGAGAGTTTGGATGCACGAAAAGGGCTGAAATTTTTGGAACAAGATCAGCACATATATATCTCCCAAACGGCAGAGTTTGAGCCCAATCCGAACACTTGAGTTTTTGGAGTCCGAAACTAGTACGAATTGTGTTTGCCCTGGACTCTTCTTCTTCCCGAAATCAATCTAGGGTGCAAAAGATGGTGGGATGGCAATGGCAGCAAGGATGCAAGACACGACAAGCAAGACACCAAGACCTAAGCTATGATCAGCAACGTGACACGACAATGCAACAGAAATTCAACAATGCAAACTTACTGAAAGATAGATGCAAAGGCACAGATTGGTTTGGACAGGGGGGAAAACGGGCCTAATCTACTTTTTTTTGGTTTTTCTGGACGATAGGAAGAACAGATCTAATCTACGAAAAACAGTAAACTCTCACCGATCAACTGTAGCTCTGATACCACTTGATGAGACGGTGGCCCGATCTTTCGATGAGATGAGGGTAACTATCGATTTGGTGGAGTTTGACCTTGACGATCCGACTATACCGTACGCGACGATACGCCTTAGCAATCGCTAAACCAACCTCCGATGGTTATTGACCTTGCCGTAGGGCGCGATCAACCCGAACAACGAAGTTCGAGTTCCTGCAAGCAACCGAAGAACCAGCAAGAACTAAGATTGCAATCTGAAATTGCGAGTATAAAATTGACACAAGAGCTAAAAGAACAAAGTGTGGGATTCCACTGGAGATCTAAACAAGGCAGTAGTCCTACACGACTTGTAGATGCAATATTGTAGCAGTAGTTAAACAACTCAATGAAACCCAATTAACTCTAGGGGTGGCAGCTACTACTTAAAGAGAGAAGAAAGGGAAAGGGGTACTGTTCACGCACATGAACAGTGCACGTGAACAGTACCAAACCCTAAAGGGGTTGACATGGGGCTCCACTATGACTTACAAGGCCCTTGGGCCAAGAAGAGGTGACGCAGCACCATATATTAAGTATATGTCGTCCCTCACGGTGACTCCAGCCTTGTAGCGTCGCCATCCTTCTCCTCACTTGAACCCATGTTCCTGAGTAACATAACATCATCTCCTTTAGGCAGCATCATGGAGTTCATAGAAAATGACGGAGCTCCAAGAAACGAATTTACCTGCCAATTAAGTTGGCGTGCTCGAGCTCGTGTTACAGGACCCTTTACTAAGGTTGTATCGATGTTAGGAATGTCCTCATCAGGTTCAGTTTCCTCGGGTTTACACAATTTAAAATATGGCTATACTCATGCACACTTATGAGAAAAAAAGCACCAAATATTAAAGCAGCATCTCTGGCTAATTGGGCGACTAAAATCTAAGTGCAACTTCTCTGAAATTTTCTCATTGTCGCATTCCAACAAAATACTGAAGCTATGTCACTTGTCTGGAAACAATGGATTTTTTAAATTAAATGTCTTTGTCGTGCCGTTATTTTCCCTGACATAGAGCTCTACGTGATAAATTAGTTTACATACTAATCATCCATCACCTGATCAATCGGCGAATGTTTCAACATTGTATACTAGTTAATTAATCAAGGAAATTAGTTAGGCTCGACTAAATGATCTTTTGGTGGCAGTGTTTTTGTGTTAGTGTTAGTGCGAACTGTTCAGAGATGGCCAGCCAATATATTCTATGATTCAATCTTTTTCTATATGTAGGCCAAAAGGAAAGGTTCTTCTTCATGCTTCAAACCAGATCAAATGTATCGTGTCGGACACCACTACAGAAATCATTTATACAGACGGTTCGGAACCCCCGTGCGGGACGGTTTTTCGAACCGTCTGTACGAAACAGTCTGTACAAATCAAGTTTGTACAGACGGTTTTCTGTACAAATCGATTAGTACAGACGGTTCCCAACTAGAACCGTCTGTACAAATCGAGTAGTACAGACGTCTGTAGCACCCATCTGCGACGTCGTGTTATAAAAAAAATGACCCATCGGGCCATGTGCCTAGCCTTCAGCCGTGTCTCATCCCGCCGTCCGCGTCGTCCCATCCAACCACTAGAATTAAATCGCACAATATGCTTCCAGTAGGATTCGATACCGCAACCTCGTGTTGTCCAAGCAAGGAGAGTTGCCAGCTGAACTAGACTGAGTACGTGATACAGACGGGACGGTTTTCCTCTTAACTAATCCCTACAACTAAGCGGGACGCTTCTAGTACAGACGGTTCCAAATTTGGAACTGTCTGTACAAATAGCACAGACGGTTCCAAGTTTAGAACCGTCTGTACTGTTCGATTTGTATAGACAGCTCCAATTTGGACCCGTCTGTGCTATTTGTACAGACGGTTTCAAATTGGAGCCGTCTGTGCTGTAGCTCCGAGTGCTAGTTTGAGTCCAGATCCAACCCTAGTTTGAGAGGTTTTAGTAAAACAGCCATAATTTTCTCATACGAAGTCCGTTTTGGGTCCACGATCACTCAAATCGAAGCTAACGACGAGGTGCATCTGATAAAAATACACGTGTATACACTTGTAGCCGTCTTGACCCTCAAAATTCAGCTTCTAGATGAGATTTTTTCGCTCCGGAAGTTTTTCCGTTACTTTTTTCATCTTGCGGAGGGCATATCTCCTCCATCCGGACTCCGAATTGGTTGATTCTTGTTTCCTTAGTTAGCTTGAGCCGAGGACTTGCTTTCCACCTTGATCCCAGCTTGTGCCGAGCAATTTTTTCGAGGTGCCGTTTTCAAAATCTTCGATTTCGGGCCGGGATGTCCACTAGTCGTTTCGTCGACTTTCTCAGAATTGGCTCAAAATTTCTGAAGACGTAGAGTTTGGCCTCCCGCTCACAGCCGTGAAAACCATTCGATAATCGGAGCTGTCAAACTCCCTCCCTGATACTGCCACTTTCCTGTCGCGGCAAGAAAATCAGTAGTTTTTGCTGCTGCGGCAGCAGAGTATCAACCAACCTTGCTTCATCTATTTGTACAGACGGTTCCTGACTTAGAACCGTCTGTACTATTCGATTTGTACAGACGATTCCATACTTAGAACCGTCTGTACTGTTCTATTGGTACAGACGGTTCTAAATTTAGAACCGTCTGTACTATTTACATATTTGTATAGACAGTTCTACTGTTCTATTTGTACAGACGGTTCCAGTTTGGACCCGTCTGTGCTATTTATACAGACAGTTCCAGTTTGAAACCGTCTGTACTGTAGCGTCCCGCTTGTTGGGAACCGTTCGTACTCATTTTCTCATACGGTTTTCTTTTGGAACCGTCTGTGATACTATTTGTACAAACGGCTTCAAAAAACCGTCTGTACAGGGGCGTCCCGTTAAATGAATTCTGTAGTAGTGGGAGCAAATAAATATAGATTAATTTGTATATTGTCCACAAGTAACCCAGCTTTATCTACTTGCTGAATTTGAGTGGTTTGCTTTCAGAGAAAGATTTATGTCTGCCTGATTTGCAGGAAGTTTTGTCAATAAAAGTATGTGCGGTTTTTCATAGTTCATGCCACTTTCTTATATGCAACCTGGTGGTGGAGTGGCAAAAGATCCGCCTTCTGGCTTATGAGATATTGATTTCTCCACATAACAATTTGAGATGTACGGATCTATTATGATATCAAGATTTAGGTGCCTAAGAGACATTGTTTGTTTTGAAACCATTTCTGGATGTGAGAATTTTTTTTTACCAGATGTATTGAAGTGAAAAGGCAGATATTGGGCACACATCTTAGCGACAATACTGTTGGGTTTTATCCTTGAATCGGATCACGCGAGTACGAAAAAACTGAGAGTCGTGATGTATAGCTAGAGGCTCGTAACATGCCCCTATCTTCCTCTGTCTCTTTGTTTCTTTTCGTTGTTGGCTTTTGTTGACTTGTATAATCTTTACACCTTGCCTCCTTTATATAGGTGGCAAGGACTAAGACTCTAACTAAAACTAAGTAAAGGAAACCTACTGGAACTCCTAATCCTACTTTTAATCTGACTCGGACTCATACCAAGATTAACTCTATCATTCTCCCCCTTAATCTTTGTTAGAGTATCTCTCCTTTGAACTTGACTTGTTGTACTTCTTCTTATACGTCCTGGGTCCCAACGTGTCTTCTGTCGTTGCCTTTAGTTGATGTCATTAGATTATCTGTCCCTTTCTTCGTTGTTATCGGTGTTAGTGCCATTACCATCCCAGCTGCCAGTGACATTGTCGTAGCCATTGTTGTCATTGCACTATATGCTGCCACTCTTGTAGTTGCACGCATCATATCTGTTATCGTTGCCACTACATGCATCGTGTGAATGGATGCACGTTGTTTCTTCATGGTTTGGTCCTTCTCTTCAATTTTAAATGCCTTGTCCTCAATCTTGATCTTCTTCATGGTTTGGTTCGATTTTGAACATCTTGTCCTTAATCTTGCTCTCCAATGAGGTCATGACCTTTGACTTTGACATGTCGCCCTTGCTAACATTGATACTCATAATATCTTCTTTGTTGACCATCACCTTGGTTGCTATACTTGGCGTCATTGTGTGCTCGGTGAGCCAACCGGAATTGCTTCCGGTGGTTCGGGCACCATTTCATCGTGTGTGGTAGGCTCCTGTTGCCTCATACTTACACATGTATCAACGACTTTTGCACTTACTACCTCCAAATGAATCTTGTAAAGCCGGTTCTTAGATCTTGTCACGTTCATGAGAAGACTCTCTCTTTGTTCATAGACCCTCAGTCGATCATTATGCATAATTATTTGAATGAGGAGGACTGGTCCTTTCCCCTTGATCTCTACAACATATCTATTACCAAATATGACTCTCCTGTAGGCGCTCTCGTCCAACTCGTTGAACAGGCTCGTTGCCCTCTCATGTGGTTGCTTGTGCCGGTCTCCAAGTACCAAACTTTGGACCCTTCAGGTACTCCCACATCGATGTATTACTCTAGTGCTACCTTGTCGTTCATAAGCACCACACCTTGTGACATATGCACACGCTCGGGCATGACCATGTTGGACGTTTCCTTTTCTTCATGCAGCACTACTTCATCACATTTGCTTGTGACATTTGAATGAGCTCACATACCTGTGCCGTGAGGAGAGTTGGTTCATCGTCTAGCTGTTGCACAAGGTTAGCTCTTTCTCATCGATTTCGCTGCTTGCATTCCTTTACAAAGTGACCGTAGTGATTGCAATTGAAGCACTTTACCTTTGACTTGTCGAAATTGCATAGCCTTCTTTCATTAAAAAAATCATTCGTCGTCTTCATTACTTTCTCCTTGGGAGTGGCCTTGACGAGCACGTCGTCTTTTGCTTTTGGACCGCTCGCTGTTTCTACCTATCAAGGCTTCTGCCATGCTCACGCTTCTTTCGGCATGTGTCCCACTCCTCCTGGGTGAGAAGCAGGTGTGTTCTGGACCCATCAATGTCGTCCTGCGTGAGGAGCTCCTCGAAGACGCAAAGGCGCCCAGTGAACTCCTCGATTGTCAATATCTTGAGGTAGAGCAGAGTCTCTATGGCCATTGCTATCTGGGAGTATCGCTTGGGGACTACTCGTAGAAACTTCTTGACAACCTTCTCGTCCTCTATAGCGTCGCCAAGGGTGTTGTTGACGAGACTGGTGACGTGCATGCTGAATGCATCGACCGTTTTCCTGTCCTTGAACGCGAGTGCCTTGAACTCGGCCCGTAGCTTCTGTGCGGTGGCCTCACGGATGCAGTTGACACCTAGCCGCATCATCTTGATGGCATCCCATGCCTCCTTAGACATTTCCTATATGGCAATTGCACCGAGCATGTTGGCCAGTATGGTGCGAAGGATGGCCGCAAGAGCCATCTAGTCGTCGCGGAAGTTGACGGTACCGTTGTCGACTGCTTCCCATAGGCCTTTGGCCTGTAGGATGACGCGCATGACAAGTGACCACTCGATGTAGTTGGTCATCGTTAGCGTCGCATAGACGACCATTGCTCCACTAGTTTCCCTTATGATGCGCTCTTGGACCACTAGTTCACAGCCGCCTCGTATTGTCCTACTCCTGCCACGTCGTTGTGATGGAGGTGTGATTGAACGCTCCTGCGAACGAGATCCATTGTTGCTGGCCATGATTTGAGAATCGTATAAGCTTTGATACCAATTGTTTCTTTTCGTTGTTGACTTTTGTTGGCTTGTCTAATCTTTACACCTTGTCCCTCTTTATATAAGTGGCAAGGACTATAACTAGAACCTACTAGAACTCCTAATTCTATTTCTAATCAAACTCGGACTTATAACAAGATTAATTTTATCAAATACTTAACTCATAGCAATGAACAGACAACTACTCCTACTTCTCATGCGTTGGCAATGGAGACAGCATGCCCATATATAGCATGGTCCGCATAAATATATAGAGGCATGGATAGTAGACAAAGCTATTCGAAACTATATTTTTCACATGTCTTGCTTAATAACTTCAACACCATTATACACGCCTTTTCATAATGGTTTTTTTCCACGTAAGTTCGATATGTTGAGACGTCGAAGTTCATCAAATTATGATCCCTTTCTTTTGTACTTATTGCCAAGTTTATAGTTTTAAAAAGTTTGAAATCAAAAAGAAGGCTATTGTGAGGAAAAACTCTCTAAAATCCTGTTGGTTAAGGAGAAGCTATACCTGAGTAGCTTCCCGAGCTTATGACTCCCCAGTTTTTGAAACTACTCTCAGGCCCTGTTTGTTTGGGCTGCGGCTTATTGAGAAGCAGCTGGAGCTGGTGAGATCTGAGAAGCAGCTGGAGCTAGTCAGCTGGTGGGAAATAGCTAAGCCGTTTGTTTGGGCTTCTTCTGGATGGCTGGTGGACATGTAGCTGGTGCTGAATGTCTGAAATGCCCCTGTGTGCTAAATAAAATATAAAAAATTCTTTAAAAATATAAGAACAACATTAAAAACTTATGTAGGCTAAATAAAATATAAGAAATTCATTAAAATATAAGAAATTCATTAAAATCATAAGAAATTCATGTTAAATTTATGTAGGCTAAATAAAATATAAGAAATTCATTAAAAATATAAGAAATTCATTAAAAATTTATGTAGGCTAAATAAAATATAAGAAATTCATTAAAATCATAAGAATTTCATTAAAAATTTATGTATTCGAAATTAAATATAAGAAATTTCTTAAAAATATAAGAAATTCATTAAAAATTTATGTAGGTTAAATAAAATATAAGAAATACATAAAAAAAAAGAAATTCATTAAAATCATAACAAATTCATTAAAAATTTATGTATTCGAAATAAAATATAAGAAATTTCTTAAAAATATAAGAAATTCATTAAAAATTTATGTAGGCTAAATAAAATATAAGAAATACATAAAAATATAAGAAATTCATTAAAATCATAAGAAATTCAATAAAAATTTATGTATTCTAAATAAAATATAAGAAATTTCTTAAAAATATAAGAAATTCATTAAAAATTTATGTAGGCTAAATAAAATATAAGAAATTCATAAAAAAATATAAGAAATTCATTAAAATATAAGAAATTCATTAAAATCATAAGAAATTAAAAAAAATTTATGTATTCTAAATAAAATATAAGAAATTTCTTAAAAATATAAGAAATTCATTACAAATTTATGTAGTCCAAATAAGATGTCACATTGAATAATTTTAAAATAGTAAAAGGTCTAATACATAATGATTCTATGCTCCCATCAAAGCATTCGCAATACTTTCACGAACGTTATTCATGTTGCCATGGTCCGCTCCCATATGAGGTCCACCATGTCCCACAGATAGTGTAGGTTGTATGTTCCCTGGCATATAGTTCTCATCACGATCGCATCTATAAAACTCCTTGTCATATAGAGCACTCTCTCTAATAAAGTTATGGAGTGCCATACATGCAACAATGATACGTGTTTGCTTCTCCATTGGATAACTTGGCACATTCAGTAACATGCGCCACTTCATCTTCAACACACCAAAAGATCGCTCGATGACATTTCGAAGTGAAGAATGAGCATGATTGAAGACTTCTTTTTTCCCACTAGGTAGTCGACCTTGTCGAAACTCCGGTAAATGATACTTTTGTCCCTTGTATGGAGCTAGATATCCAGTCTGATTAGGATAACCCGCATCGACTAGATAGTATTTTCCTACAATGTAGTATTGTTAAAGAAAGAAAATGGAACCATTAATACAGGTCTTAGAAATAACAATAAAATTATTTACCTGCAGGTGGATGTGGAAACTTTTCTGAATACTTGGTCAATGTATCTTTGAATATCCTTGTGTCATGTACGGATCCCGGCCATCCAGCAACTATAGAGGTGAATCTCATGTCGAAGTCACACACAGCCATCACATTTTGTGTTGGATATCCATGTCGTCCAATATGGTTCACAATCTCGTCAGCTGGCACAACAACGGGTATGTGTGTCCCATCAATTGCACCAATGCAATTATCAAAGTGAGGAGAGAATCTGGAGTCTTGAAGTCTCTCATGCAATGTTGTGAACTCTAGATCGAAAGGTCTGATGTTGTCTCCCGCTAAACCATTCAAACATTGTAACACCTCCTCGAACTTCCGGTTGATCGTCTCAGTAGACCTCTTGAAGCGATTTTCAACTTGACTCACAGATTGAGGGGCACCAACTATCCATAAAAACATTCCTAGAGACTCTATAGAACTCATATCCCTTGTGGACTTCAAATTGTAGTGTTGTACCAATGTTGCATGCAATGCATCGAAACAAGGCCGATACATCCTAAACATCTTGTAACAATCTTTTGTATCACTTAGGTTCTCATCCACCCATTGTTGCCCAGTTAGTAGTGGTACTCTTCTCTTCTTTTTGTTCAAGTACTTTTCATTATAGTTCATAGCAACATAGCCCGCTATAAGCATGAGATCTTTTGATTTTGCCTTCCGTGATGAAGTCCCAATTGAGCCATCAATTTCATCATCGCTTTCACTCCTCGAAGACAAATCATCAGTTGTTGTGCTCATCTAAAAAATAGGCAATATATTATCAGTACACAACCAGATAAAGTATTCGAACTACCACATTTATAAAATATTAGAACAACCACATGTTACAACGAAATGAAATATTACAAGTTTTAAGTTCATATTACAACAACACAATGAAATATTACAAGTTTTAAGTTCATATTACAACAACACAATGAAATATTACAAGTTTTAAGTTCATATTACAACAACACAATAAAATATAAGAAGTTTACGATAACAAGCTAAATGACATAAGTAAAGAGGTTCTAATTCCTTCTCCTGTCCGAATACTGCCGTGTCAACCAATTGAGTCTTCCTTCAGTGGTCTTCATGGTATAAAAGAAGACTCGATTTTCAAGCTTAGCAAACAGTTTTGTTGCTATGTAGTACTCATCACTTCCTTCTGGTGCCCCACATTCAACTACTTTCTCCATAATTGCTTCAATTTCACTAGCCACGGTGACATTACTTGTAGATGTCACCGAATTATTGTCAGAAATATAGTGATCAACCATGCGCTTGAAATCTCTTTGCATCGGACTTTTCTTATTCTTCTTTATGCTTGTTGCATCCCCAGACTTTGCAGCCCCACGCTTTGCATTCCCAATTCTTGGGCTTGCTTCCACCTCTTCGACCTCATCATCATCATCAATAACGACCTGAGCCTCATTAGTGACCCCAGGCATGACTGAACTCTTCCCATCAGCATGAGCTTTCTCGAACATAATCTCAAGCTCATCCAAGAACTCCGGAGGTCCTTTGCGGAAACTCTCACAAAGCTTGTTGTGCTATAATGTAATAAAACATTACAAGTTAATATCAAATCATAATGACGACTATACAAAGCACAAATGGAAATGACATAATACAACATCATACCTCGATGGTTTGTTTCCACCAATCATCGTCAGCTGACACAGTTCTCTTCTCGGAGTCCCAACCAAGTCCCGTTGCTCTATCTTTAAAGAATCTCCATGCTAAATACAAAGACTTCATTGCATCCCATCGATTTTTGAATTGTTTTTTGGTGTAGTTTCTTCCAGTTTGTTTTGAAAACTCAGATTCTAGGTTCTTGTAACCAGTGGGACTCAAAAAAGCCGTAGGTCTATTTCCGACAAGCTTCTCTTTAGCACAAATCTCACAAAAAACTCTAGCAGCAAATGCATCCCAATTTGCTTTGGGAGTCTTATCTTGATCCATCTAAATGTATATTCAAGAATTTTTAGGAATACAATATATCAATAAGAAAGAAAATAGTTCATGCTAACACAATATCTCTATTTTTAATTGACTAATAGCACTAACCTCATATATTGAAGCATACATACACCTTATATATCGAAACATACACCTCATATATCAAAGCATACATACACCTCATATATCAAAGCATACATGCACATTCACTAATCAAACCATACATACACATTCACTAATCAAAGAATACATACACATTCACTAATCAAACCATACATACACATTCACTAATGAAAGAATACATACACATTCACTAATCAAAGCAACACCTGCACCTCAAACCAAAGCAGCACCTGCACCTCAAACCAAAGCTGCAGATGCATCTATCTCTAATTCATTAACACATTCACAAAAAATCACAGATTAGCTCCAATTCATTAGCAAGTACTTCGAAATCATATGCATTTACCTCTAATACATGAGCATCTGTTAGGAAAGCACAAAAAAGAAGAAAAAATTCACCTTGCCGGTCGACTGGAGTCCACAGTGTGCTCGGCTGAGCTTGGAGCTGGAGTCCGGTAGCTGGGGAGCTCGGGTCCGGCGGGCTTGGCTTGCGGGAGGAGGTCGGCGGCTTGTGGTCTCGGGTCCAGCGGGCTGGGCTTGCGGGAGGAGTCCAGCGGACTTGGGGGCGACGGATCCGGTGAGCTCGAGCTGCTTGACGAGGCCGGCGGCTCAGGGGCTCGAATCCGGCAGGTTGGAGGGGCTTGAGGACTCCGGCGGCCTTGCGGGCTGAAGAAGTGCTGCGGGGCCGAGGCTCGGGGCGAGGGGATCCGACGGCGGGTCCTGGGGGCGACGAATGCGGGTCCTGGGGGCGACGCCGGTGGGTCCTGGGAGCAGCTGAGGCCGGCGGGTACTACGGACGATGGAGGCCGGCGACGGGGGCGACGCGGGCTCGGTGTAGATCACGACGGGGGAGGCAGCCGAGGTGCGGGGGCGGACGACCGGCACCGGTGGAGGAGGGGGAGCTGACGACCGGCACTGGCGGAGGACCGGGAGCGGAGGCGTGGCTGCGCCGGCGGCGGGGGGTGAAACCCTAGAACGGGGGAGAGCACGGGAGGGAGAGAACGGGGGGGTCGGGTGGGAGAGAGAGGGGGTGGGTGAGGGAGCGGGGGTGCAAGGTGAGGAGGGTTATTCGGAGTGGCAAGAACTCGTAATTACATGAAGAAGTTAGAGGTCATTTTAGTTTAGGGGCTGCGGGAAGCTGGTGACTTTTGCGGGAAGCTGCCCCTGAGGTGCTTCTCCAACTTAAGTGCTAAATTCACAAGTGCTTCTCAGAAGCTATATGAAATTTTTGATCTTTGTTTTAGCTTCAGCTTTTGGGAGGGTAGAAGCTGCTGAAGCTGAAGCTAAAGCTTAAACAAACAGCCCCTCAAACTTCATAAAAAATTATGTTTCCCTGCCACCACGTGCCCTCCACCTCCCCAAATCCCTCACCTCGCTCTCTCTACCCTCTTCTCTCCCGAACCCGTTCTGCCTCCTCTCTCTCGACACCGCCGCCAGCTCCCTCCCACCATGCAGCCGCTCCCTACCCTCCTTCTCTCTCTCCCGAGGCACGCCGGCCGACCCTGCCGCCAGCGCCCCCGGCCGCAGCTCCCTACCCTCCTCCTCTCTCTCCCCTCCGCCGTGCTGAGCTCAGCTTAGATCCGGTGAGCCCGACCTCCTCCCCCTCGAGCTCTTCCCGGATCCGGCGAGCTCGACCTCCCCCATTCCTAAGCGGGCGACCCAGAGCTCAACCCACCTGCCCGTCACCGATCTCCCTGGCCTGCCTCCCTCCCCCATCCGCTTCCATGCCCGACCCGCCAGTCCCCAGCTCCTCGTCCCGCTGGTGCTGAGCCCTGCTCTAGACGCCTCCGAGTCCCAGTCCGCCACCGAGCCCCTCCTCCACCGGCCTCCCACGTCTGCCTCCGTGCCCGGCCCGGTCTGAAGGTTTTTTTTTCATTTCTTCAATTTAATGTACAGAGGATGATGAGATTGTGATGCACAAAAATTGGTGTATATATATGTTGGAATTGTTGTACATATGTGGTATTGAGCTAAGGATGCATTCGTCTATTTGCAACTTCTTTTCCTATCTATAAATGTTTTTTTGTTTGTTTGCTAGGTTTGCTATTGTTTACAGGCTGGAATTGTGCATTTCATTTCATAAACTGTGAAATCAGTGTGTTTTCTTGAAGAATTGGTGATACTATTGTGCATTTTAGACTTTAGCTGTGATGTGCTCGTTTGTGGAATGTAAGGATTACTTCAGAGGTAATTTTACTCTGATCCAGTGATTAACTTGTTACGATTTGAGGCAGTGAGCAGCGCAATGGCAGTGTTCAGTACTCGCATAATTTGCTTGTTGCACTGTTCTCTTTTGAAGCAATTGTTGTACTGTTCCCTGAAAGTATTGCTTCAATTTCAAGGACATAAATATGATCTCAAGTATGTTTTCTCTCTGGAGAATACGAAAGAATTTGATTGCTATCCGATTGCTACTGAGATTTGTGATTATGTATATTAGATGATGCAAAAATTCAATGTGTATGGATGTATATACTGAGATTTGTGATTTGTGTATGCAAAATTATGTGTATGATTGATGAGCTAGTGATTAGATGATGCATTGCAACCTGATGCTTGTTATAAGTGATATCCGATTGCAGGTAATTTGTGCATGGATTTTTGAATAGCATATATTGTATATAGTTTTATATAGCATATATTTTGCGAGTATGTCGGACTTAAGGATGAAGCACAGTGAGTTGCAAAGATCCTATTTTTGTATAGCATATGTTTTTTTCTGCAAATTTTATTGCTCTGAGATGTATATGTAGCATATGTTGTCGATTGATATGTATATGATATGGGAAAATTTTGAATGGAGTATGCTTGTGTGTACTGTCGAATGGTTTCTTGAAATTTCATGAAATAATCAAATGGAATGCTTGTTACTAGTGTGTTGGTAATTGCAATGAATTCTAGAATAAGGAGGATTTGGACATCAGTGTTAGTTCAGTGCTTTTGTTGGCAAGAAATTATTATTTGACATGGCCCTTCAAAACTATTAGAATTTAGCACTTTTTATGTTTGAAATTTATGTTCTTCATCAATTACACGCTAAAACGGTTCAAAAGAATGATATTAACAATTAAATAGAGCATAAACAATTCTAGAGGTATTACAGACATTACACCCTCCATCATTAAACAAAGCATAGACAATTCTAGAGGTATTACAGACATTACACTGTTCATCACAGGAAATAATCTTACATCTCAGAAGCTGAAAAGAAAGGAATGAGAGCTTATCAGGACTTCCTCCCACTGGAGCTTCTATGGTCAATTAAGTCTAAGTCGGCTTAAGCACAAATCTAAGCCGAAAAGAAGGGGTCCTATATCACATTGGCAGCGGATGATTTCTATGACATAAAAATTGTGGCATACCACATTTTGCCATAATGGAGCCGGCATAATCTGTCTTGCTTGCGACGTAACATGCCACCTAGCACATTTGAATTAGGACACACCAAAACTGTTTTCAGCCAAATGTTATTTGTGCATGAAGTATATGGTTCGAGCAGAGCAAGGTTCGCTCTGGGTGCGGACAAAACAGAAGATATTGTATTTTGCTTTGCGGCAAAGTGAGTATGAATGACTGAATATGATGAGTGGTGACCTAATTCTCGGAAATAGACACCTAATGATCTTACTTAGTTTTTGATCTGGATAGGTCAGATAAACTCACTAGGTTGTGAATTGTGACGCTCAGATATGGAAATTTTGTCTCGTGTTCCACTCATAGTTTTTTTTTCTTCCTTGTAGTGAACTTCTATTATATTTTTAGGGATAATTAGGGTTCAGTTCCATATATCTCCTCGAGTTTACACAAATTAAAATAGTGGTTATAGTACTCATGCACGCTTGATTACAAAAATGCTTGAAAGTTAAAGCATCTCTGGTTAATTGGGCGGCTAAATCCTAAGTGCAACTTCTCTGAAACTTTGTCATTGTCGCATTCCAACAAAATACTGAACCTATGTCACTTGTCTGGAAACAACGGATTTTTAAAATCAAATGTCTTTGTCGTGCCGTTATTTTCCCTGACATAGAGCTCTACGTGATAAATTAATTACATACTACGTACTAATCATCCATCACCTGATCAATCGACGAATGTTTCAACGTGTGTGTACGAGTTGATTAATCAGAGAAATTAATTAGGGCCGAGTAAATGATGATTCAGTGGCAGTGATTGTGTTTATGTTAGTGCGAACAGTTCAGAGATAGCCAGCCAATATATCCTATGATTCTATCTTGTTCTATATGTAGGCCAAATGGAAAGGTTCTTCTTCATGCTTCAAACCAGATCAAATGTATCGTCTGGGAGCAAATAAATATAGATTAATTTGTATATTGTCCGCAAGTAACCCAGCTTTATCTACTTGCCGAATTTGAGTGGTTTGCTTTCAGAGAAAGATTTATTTCTGCCTGATTTGCAGGAAGTTTTGTCAATAAAAGTATTTGTGGTTTTTCATATTTTATGCCACTTTCATATATGCAACGTGGTGGTGGAGTGGCAAAAGATCTGCCTTCCGGCTTACGAAATATTGATTTCTCCGCATAACAATTTGAGACAAGTGTACGGGTCTATTATGATATCAGGATTTAGGTGCCTAAGAGAAATTCTTTGTTTTGAAACTATTTCCTGATGTCGGAGAAAAACATTTTTTAACAAGCCATATCGAAGTGAAAGCTAGATATTGGGCACACATCTTAGCAACAATACTTGCAACTCATTGCAATGAAATGACAACTACTCACACTTCTGATGTGCTGGAAATGGAGACAGTATGCCCATATATAGCACGGTTAGCAGCAATATATAGGGGCACGGACAGTAGACAAAGCTATCCAAAACTATATTTTTCACATGTCTTGCTTAATAACTTCAGCACAGTTATACACGCCTTTCCATAATGGTTCTTTTCCACGTAAGTTCGATATGTCGAGATGTGGAAGTTCATCAAATAATATCACATTGGCGATGGATGATTTCTCTGACATAAAAATTGTGGCATATTGCATTTTGCCACAATGGAACCGGCATAATCTGTCTTGCTTGCGATGTAACATGACACCTAGCATATTTGAACTAGGACGCACCAAACTTGTTTTTCGCCTAATGCTATTTGTGGACACAGAGCAAGGCTCGCTCCGGGTGCGAACCAAACAGAAGAAATTGTATTTTTCTTTTCGGCAAAGTTTGTATGAATGTCCGAATATGATGAGTGGTGACCTAGTTCTCGGAAATAGACACCTAATGAGCTTAGTTTTTTATCATGATAGGTCAGAGAACTTCATTAGGTTGTGAATTGTAACGCTCAGATATGGAAATCAATTTTGTTTCGTGCTCCGCTCATAGTTTTTTTTTCTTCCTTGTAGTGAACTTCTAGTATATATTCTAGGGATAATTAGGATTCAGTTTCATACATGTCCGCGAGTTTACACAATTTAAAATAGTGGCTATACTCATGCACACTTGATTAAAAAAAGAGCTTCAAACATTAAAGCATCTCTGGTTAATTGGGCGGCTAAAATCTAAGTGCAACTTCTATGAAATTTTCTCATTGTCGCATTACAACAAAATACAGAAGCTATGTCACTTGTCTGGAAACAACGGATTTTTAAAATCAAATATCTTTGTCGTGCCGTTATTTTCCCTGACATAGAGCTCTACGTGATAAATTAGTTTACATACTAATCATCCATCCCCTGATCAATCGGCGAATGTTTCAACGTTTGTGTACTAGTTAATTAATCAAGGAAATTAGTTAGGCTCGACTAAATGATCATTTAGTGGCAGTGTTTGTTTGTGTTAGTGCGAACAGTTCAGAGATAGCTAACCAATATATCATTTTATGATTCTCTCTAGTTCTATATGTAGGCCAAATAGAAAGTTTCTTCTTCAACGTGCTTCAAACCAGATCAAATGTAAACCTGGCTTGTATATTAATTTCTAGATAAAGAGGGTGAGCCATGGGTCTCTGCATCAGTAGATACACGCAGTTATATTTTATTGAAATCAAGTCATTATAAAAGTTTTGAAAAACTTTGTATATTATATCCGCAAGTAATCCGGTTTTACGTATTTCTCCCTGATTCGCATGAACTTTTGTCAATAAAAGGATGTCTGATTTTTTTTAAATGTCGGACACTACTTGCAACTCATAACAATTAAATGACAACTACTCACACTTCTCATATGTCGGAAATGGACAAAGTATGCCCATTGCAGAGCTACAGCAGTATATAGGGGCACGTAGAGTAGACAAAGTTATCGAAATTATATCTTTCATGTGTCTTTGTTTAATAACTTAATTAACTGCCGTTATACATGCCTTTTCATATTGGTTTCTTTCCAAACCTAAATTCTTTATGTTGAGATAATGTGACTTCACCAAATTTTACGACACTCGGGTGGATGGATTCTCTGACATAAATTTTTTGGCACGCCACACTTTACCACAATAGAGTCGGCATTGTCTTGCTTGCATCCTAATATGCCAATTATCGTATTGGAGCTAGGGCAGACCAAACGTGTTTTCAGCCTGATGTCGTCCGTGGACGAGGAATATGGTTCGAGTACAGAGCAAGGCTCGCTCTGGGTGCGGACCAAACAGAAGAAGAGACTGTATTTTGCTTTTCGGTAAAGTGAATATGAAAGACCAAAGGTGATGAGTGGTGACCTAGTTCTCAGAAGTAGACACCTAATGACCTTACTCACTTTTTGATCTGGATAGGTCAGATAACTTTACCAGGTTGTAAGTTGTGACGGTCAGATAAAGAAACAAATTTTCTCTCGTGTTCCACTCGTAGTTTTCTTCTTTGTTATTGCCCTTCTAGCATATATATTTTCATATATTTTTTAACTAAACCACCACAGAATCTCGTTGTCAAAATAAAGGTATCATGTTATGTTCAGATTTTAAAGGGTTAATACCTATATCTTCAGTTAAGTATAGTCTTTCTTGATTCCATCGATTAGCTAGTCGAAGGTCTATTATTGCGTCCAACATATAAAATAGTCCAAGGAACAAAATATGTTTGTCATGATGTATAATCTATGGGAGTTCTAAAATGTCTGGTGCATCAGAGCATGCATTTTTCTAAATTCGGAGCCGTGCAGAGCTAATTTCCAAACAATGACACAATCATCGCCCTGCGCTCCTGTTCCGATAAAAGTTCATCGCATGTGCTAACGTGTCCATCGAAGCAATCCTCTATGAATCAATTATGTTGATCCTTGAAGTCTCATCGGGGAATCACACTTGATTCTATGACATAAAGATTTGATCGAACATCCTGGAGCTGGATTAGACTAGTCTATGCAAAAGATAAATTGGGACAAGGTTACAATCCATTCAAACTCTCAGTAGGACCAAATTCATGGCTAGAATTTTATTTATTCTTTTGAATGAAGATTAGCCTGGATTTGGTCCGTACGTTTGGATACTTTTGGAGTTTTGGGTACGTACTCCTTCAACTAACCAATTTGTTGCAACTAAGACTTTGCGCTTAACTTATTTGTTATTTATAAACACTTCTCCGTAGACAAGAGTACTGATGCAACTCTCGTGTCTTTATTTCCAATAAAAATGCGACAAAGGTGTATCATCCGCTGTTTCTTAATAACTAAGATGCCCTGTTTCATAGTACACTAAATAGAACAAGGACTCAGTTAACCCTTTTTTTAGTTATTATTACATAACACTGGTATAAGTGCATGTAAACATCAAGTTTATTAGGATTGAAGCATCATTTTGGCCAACCGTTCTTTGTGATGCTTCAATCCTACTCCCTTTGTTAGTATGTTTCTAGTATTATCCGTAAGTGGAACTAAGTCATACTGAGTTGAGTGAGAAAGTGAATATTCAAAGTTACCCTAGGTTGGAGTCCGTCTTGGTTTTGATTTTGGGGGTCTTTTACTGCTTTACTAATTTAACATGTAGTTCCTCCTACATGTGTTTCATTAGTATGATCTTCAAGTATCTAACCTAGTTGTGTCACTGGAGGCGAAATAAGTAGGACTTTATCGATTTTTGAGTGATTAATTTTAGAGAGACCTTTCACTGATTTGCATGATCTTTTCTCAACAAAGTCGGTTTCATTTTTCTACACGGGTCCACATTTTAATTAACAACACTACTAGCAACTCAAAGTAGACAATTACTCATACTTCTCATATGTTGGAAATGAAAACAGTATGCCATATTAGAGCATAGCACCAATATATAAGGCATGCCACAATTTGCCGCAATAGAGATGTAGATTGTGGCTTGCAATCAAACATGCCAACTGTCACATCTGAATAACAGGTCAACCAAGCTTTCAGACTGATATGTTGTAAGTAGACACCACGTGAGAACTATAGAAGTTAGGTTAGATGGCCTTATTAATTTTTACTAGGTTGTGAGTTGTGGTACTCCACTCATAATTTTTTTATTTCTGTTGGTGTGCTTCTACTATTCTCTTATGTGCTCAAGTACTCTAGAATATTGTGATAAAAATAATGCTAAAATTTTCATTACTAATTTTTAGTAGGTTGTGAGTTGTGCTACTTCACTCCTAGTTTTTATTTCTCTTGGTGTGCTTCTATATTTTGTTATGTGCTCAGCTGCCCTAGAATTTTGTGATCAAAATAGTGGTAGAACTTTCAACGTATCTCCATATTTTGAAATTTCAGCAGTTAAGTACATTATTTCTTGATTTCATCTGTTAGTAAGAGTACTCAATTACGTCCATCAAAAGAAAATATGTCACAACGAAAAAACAAGGACAATGCACATAGGCCTTTAAAAACTAGAACACTTGTGACATCTTTCGTTCTCAAATTTTATCTTTGAAATCATATTCACTTATAACCGGTAGAATTGCCAGTTAATAGCAAAGTGGTGGCTAGCACCCAATTTATATTTACTAAATTATGTTATTTTGAACTTATTTTATGAAGTAGCGTGAAAATGTTTTTGTCCTTCCTCATAAAATAGATTATAACGTAACCAACAATAAAAGTACAAAAAAATAAAACGCTGCACGTTGGACATCTCCTTTTTGTTTTCCTGTTGGTCAGATAAGACATGATTTTTAAAAGTATTTTGGTTTCAAACGGTGAAATATGTAAAACCAATCCAACCAGATAGAATTATCATAATCCACGACACTACCAAATGCATTCTAAAAATATATGACACGGCTGTGTTGTAGACTACTTTCTCGAACCAAAGCCTCAATCTGTTAAGTGAGCTAAAAAGAATTGTCCAGTTAATTAGAGAGAAACCGAACAAAACCAAAATTACAAATGCCCACAACCTAGCCAAGATAGGCCCAGGACACCACCAATCAACATGGCCATGACAGTACAAACTCGAGACACACCGCTGATCAGATCCATCAATCAAAGCCGCCCACCAACGTCGTTGTCATCACCTATCTCCTCAAAATTTGGCGACTCCAACTTCACCACGGATGACCAATGATGCACCAATCACCACAATGGCTGCACCATGTCCACGCAACCAAGCCATGATGGTCAGCCAATGTGTAGTGACAAGGCAGCTCCGATCTCAGCGACGAACCTCATAGGAGAAATTTGCAAGACTTGCACTGAGCCACCAACCGCAACAGCTAGAGAAAGCCGCACGCTGAAGCCACCCTTCACATGTCGTCATCCCCACCTTGTTGTCTCCCATGGTGCGGCACCTCTGACTTCACTGCAACATAGCGAAATGATGCATAAAAAACCCAATTGACACGCTGGACAGCCAATGACCAAGTCCACGGCGTGACCCAATGCTGCTCATCACTGTTGTCCTTGCCACATGAGCCGCAAACATCAAAGAATCGATGGCATCTTCCCGAGCTTCCACACATGCACATCTACTAGACCTCAACATCACCGACTGGCCTTATGCCGCCAGGCACGCGAACTAGGATCAAGGTCTCCAAAGTGACGTCTCTAAGGAGGGAATGATGTTAAAAAACATCGCCATCGCCTGATCTGGCTAGAAAGATCTGGATTTTCACCTGAAGAACAAGACCCTGACAGTGGACGGAGGTGTGCTGGAGCTCCAAGATGACACCTGCATGGAGGGCACAACGCCTGAGAGCCTCGCCCACCGGCGCCGGCAAAAGTCGGGCAAGACCTTCGCCCAAAGCACCACAACCCACCACCCACATGCCCAGGGCAAGCCACACCATCAATGAGCCGAGCACCAACTGAAGTCATTGCCCCTGCCATGTAGTGCCGCCACAAAGCGGCCAGGCCCATGAACATTAGACCACCCGTAGCCACGAGCACCATGCCACCGCATTGTCGCAACCGCACACAAGCTTGTGGTGCCACTGCTGCCAAATTTGGACATGGCCGGCCTGCCATGCCAAGCACCATCGACCCACGCCCACTAGCTAGAGCGACGAATGGCTGGCCGCACCTCCTCCACAGCACGCCAGCAGCCCCGCTGCACAAGGCCACCACGACCCTGCGTGTCACCCAAGCCACGGAGCAGCAATGGCACCCCTTGGATCTGGCAACTCCCACCCCACCATCAACCACCCAGCCGGCGCTGGGTCCATCCTGGTGACCGCTGGCAAGAAAGGCCACCAGCAACGCCAGTGCACGCACCTAGTAGGGCCGGCGGACATGTCGATCGTTGCTCCACCGTACCTACTCGAGGAAATGTGCTACATAAATGAGAAACACGCTTGCCCCTCTTTGGAGACGAGTCCCACCTCCACCGCAGCAACGGTAGTGAGGTTGAGTGCAAGAGCAAGGCACGGCAGCGGCTAGGGTTTTTTCTCCCAGGTCGCTTGGTCGGGAGTGCCATGGGTGTCGCGTCCAGTTTTTTATATTTAAGATCTACGTGTTGTAGACTACTTGGAAAGTTCAAATGTGCTTGCACCCAAGTCTTGTAAACTCATACCAAGAACACCATTGGATGGTTTTAGGCCCAGCCTTTGATAGTCCTCCATTGAAAATAAGTGAAAAGATATTATTGATTCTCTAATCTCTGCATCAAGCAAATGCGTATAACCTAACATGGTTTGGCAAATACAAAGTTATGAAAACAAAATGCCACCAAAAAAGCAAGCAATCAAATGAAAAATCATATAAATAACTCAAACTTAGGTAGCCAGAGGAGCGTCGTTGCCTAGTCGCCTGCAAGGACACCAACTAGCACCCACCATCCCAATAAAGCGCCACACCTGAAGATGACCTGATTCAAATGTGACAAAAGCTTGTTATAAAAAATAATGTCATTACGGCACAACCAAATAGACTAACACATGTCTACTGCCCCAATAAGAATCTATGATCGTAACCCGTGTCTCAATCCAACTAACCATCGCCCTGGCATATGAGAAACACTAGTGGGAGCGGGTAAGTTAAAAGTAAATTGAACTACTCACCATACCAAATGAGCCACCTGACTATCAAAAAATAGGTGTTGAATAATTTCATCTTGATCACAAAAGCAACAAGTTTTACTCCCTCTCTGGTTCCACTTAATTAAATTGTCTTTAGTGAGAATAACCCCTCTTCTCATAAGTACCATAAAAAAATCTTATTCTTGACTGGTAGTCTACGCTTCCATAGATGCTTATGACAGAATCGGTTTTGGGAGTTCATGATGACCATATACAGGGACTTTACTTAAAAGTTCCCATTCCGATGCAGGGGCCATGAGAAAGAGTCTAAATCATTAGACAAGGTGACCGTGGCAACATGAAACATGAGGTCATTCCATGCCACAAGCTTTGCACCAACGATGGCCCGTCGAAAAGAAACATTTAAGGGAATCATAGAAAAAACTTCTGCCACCTTAGCATGCTTTTTCCTAACGATGTTATAAAGAATGAGGTATTGTAAGAGAAGGGCCGTGTTCCCCAACCATGTATCTTCCCAAGATCTAATTTGTGAGCCATCATGTAAGTTGAACCGTCCCAAATAGGAAAAAAGGTCCTTGACTTTCATCAGACCTGCCTAGAATTGGGACTCACTGTAAACAGTATTCAGCTTGTGCAAGTGTTCTAGACATTAGGTACTTGTTCCTTAGAAGCTGCTGTCACAGGCCATCTTCATTAATTAACTTGAAAAGCCATTTGCTCAACAGACTTTTTTTCTTCTACTCGAGGTTCTGCACACCCAAACCAATCTGGTCCTTAGGTCTACAGACAATACCATATTTGGTCAATCTATATTTTTGTTTGTGACTATCACTCTGCCAAAAAAAAGGAGACCTCTAATTGTCCAAATGCTCCCGCAACCCAATGGGTACTTAAAAGAAGGACAACATGAATATCAGCAAACTAGATAGAACGGAATTGACAAGGACTAATCTGCCACATATGGACAGGTTCTTACCCTTCCAACTACTAAGACATTTCTCAAAAGGATCCTCATTTCCTTTCCAATCACTATTTTTGAGCTTTCTATAGTGCATGGGTATGCCAAGGTATCGGAATGAAAAGGAACCCATCTCACAACCAAAAAGTTTCATATATAGGTATTCATGATCCTTGGCTTTCCCAAAGCAGAAAAAACACTGTTGTGAAAGTTGATATTGAGCCTCGAAAGCTGCTCCAAAGCGCAAAGATCAAGTTTCATGGTCTTAGACTTTTCGATGTCATGGTCCATAAAGATGATTGTATCATCTGCATATTTTAGCATAGATAAATCATCTTCGACTAAATGCGGCACTACCCATGCGATAATGCTCTTGTCTCTAGCCCTATTCAGGAATTCAGCCACAATATTGAACAAAATAGGTGACATCAGATCACCTTGCTGTAGACCTTTTTTTTTGGAAATATGGTCCTATGATGTCATTAATTTTAATCCCGACACTTCCACCCTAAACAAATTGTGTAATCCAGTTGCACCAAGTGGAAGGGAAACCTTTTCAATGCTGGGCCTACAGCAAGAATGGCCATTTGACCTTGTCATATGTCTTCCCAAAGTCTATCTTAAATAACAACCCATCTAGTTTCTTTTCATGCATTTCATATGTGGTCTCATGTAAAATAACCAACCTCTCTAGGAGGGTTACGACCCATCACCAAAGTAGCCTGACAAGGTCAAACCACCATCCTAGCCACTTCGGTGAGCTGGTTAGTGCCAACTTTGGTCAAAATCTTAAAACTTACATTGAGTAGACAGATGGGGTGATACCGCTGAATCTGTCATACGTCAGCCTTTTTGGGTAATAAATTAATAACACCAAAATTTACGCTGTGAAGGGGTAGGCTTCCACTACGAAAGTCATGTAAGTGCGCCATGAGGTCATCTCTAACAACTTCTCAGAACACTGTTCTAGCTAATGGATGTGCTGTTTAAGATGCCGGCCATTAGCAAGAAAATAAAAATACCTAGTATTATCATAACCATCGAGGATGTATGTCGATTTAGAGTGATACCATTTTAGCTCTTCCTCCCAAGAAGATTTGCTAGTTTACCGGTAGGCAGCCGCTGGCTCTCAAATTCAGCACTGGACAAATGTCTAGACTTTGCAATCTATCTAAACTATCTAAGGTGGCCAAGAGCTATATTCTTTTCCTTTCTGTTCTACCCACTAGTGTGGTTCGCCCATCCGCTTAAAATTGGCTTAAGGCTCTAATTTTTTTCCACCTCTCCATCGCAGAAACCCCTCTCACCAATCGCCTCCATATGTTTATGACCATATCAATGAATCCATCCTGTTGCAACCAGCTAGGCTCAGATTTATGAAGCGACTAACTACTTGGTACGAGGTAACCCCAGTATCCAGGAAGCGTTCAAGGGCAGACCATGTAACAAGGGGGCTTGACTTCCCACTCTGTGCTCATTAGTCGAATTGGCCCAAGTGAATTTCCTACCTGATAAAGAGATCTCATGTAAATCATGACTCTGAATGACCACATTAAAAAGGAAAGGCCACTTAGCATTAACGTTGTCATCATTTTTACTTTTCTGCCTTTATATGATGCTAAAATCACCCTCGACCAAAATGGGACGTGTTGCGGCACTACACCCTTGAACTAGCTTGATCAGGAATTAGTTCGGGTTGAGCCACCCCATAGATAGCAAAGTGGCTCCACTAGAAACTGTGTTCCTTGTTACGAAGATGAACTTTGACATAAAATCACCATGCTCAACTAACTCAACTTCTAGGGTTCTGCTGTTCACTCCTACCCAGACCTCCCTTGTGGAGGTTTACCGTGCCAAACAAAATCTGCACTGCCGCATAGGTGTTGAAGACAATTGGAACTGAAGTTCTGCTTTACTATCTCCAAAAAATCCACAAAGTCTAGCCAGTGTTCCCTCACCAACTTAGCTATGTGACCATGTTTTGCCAGATCTCCCATTCCCCTATTATTCCAAAAGATTCCTTTAGTTGTTTAACTTTGGGGGTTGTTTTCTTGGCCTTTTGGTTTTTAAGAACTACCGAGCACAAGCTAGAAACTTGTCTTGGATAAGGTTTGGTGGGTAATAATTTAACATCGGAGTTACCATAATCATACTCCTCTTGTAGATCATTGCACAGGTGATTAAGCTTAGACACCTGGGGACATTCTCGCGGTTCATGATGTGTGTCCTTAAGCCCTCTCCCATTAATACCCTTAGATTGCAAATGTGCTACTTTGTGATCAGCCTCTGTTGACTTAAGATCAGTAATAGAACTATCAACCTCCCTACGTGTGGTACCCAAAGAAATCCCTACATCAATGATAGTAGAAGCAATATAATCATCTGACAAATCTAAAGTAGTTGTACTCTCAGAAATCGATGTACCTGTCGCCTCCTCGAGGTTTCTGATCTTTGCATGTAGCACCACCTGCTCCAAGGTCTCGAGATCAGCGTTGGGGTGGCAGTGGAGACGGTCGCTCCAAATCAAAATTCGTTTTCACTATTCTCTTTTTTCGACGAGATTGTCAAAACTGATTGGATATATTTCGATGACATTTTTTGTATCACATTCTGCATTACTGTCTATTGCATTTTCTGTGTCGGGGCTCAGAATCGTACCCGACTTAGAAAATGATACTTCGTCAAAGACCAAGAAACCACATAACGAGGGCATACACTTACATCATGTGCATAAACAGTTAGGTCGTCTGACACCAAACCAACAGAACATGAGAACTCTACCTGACCACCTGGTCGTATATCCCATTCTTGGTTTAGTTTGCCAGAAACGAGTATGACTTGACAAGTCAAAAATAATTCCAAAGTCCCATGTAGAGACTTAACATCCATCTCCCACGACGAACCTCACAATCAATTAAAGGAGCCCAGCTCCTGTATCTACACCCTAACTTAATTGGCCGAAGCGCAATTAGTGGGTCACCCGAAGGCCCAAAACATGAATCCACACCCTGCCTAGCTGGCAATCACATCTCAGCTAGCGGGTCACTCAACTAATGTGATCACGAGACTCGCATAGAAGATATAGAACAAGTCTCGACCATCACTCCATATACTTCAGACATACATGCACTGTGTATAGAGGGACGTGGTAAACAACTTGCATATCATTACATGAAGTCTAAAGGAAGATTTAAACTAATATTAGTTCACATCCCTTATGTTTGGGCTATTACATACATTACAAGTAAGGAGCTGAAGGTCTTAAGTAGCGAGC
The DNA here is from genome assembly GCA_019208055.1 of Stipa capillata. NCBI lineage: Eukaryota > Viridiplantae > Streptophyta > Magnoliopsida > Poales > Poaceae > Stipa > Stipa capillata. Next base: position 62,484 of record JAGXJF010000767.1, on the reverse strand, counting down.
TAGTTCAATACTGGAAACATGCGAGTTCAACCCTAGATACAAGCTAGTATCCATTAGACCCAAAATAATCCACACCAACCACAGGTCGATAGCAAACATGGTAGCCATTCAAGCATCTTCCTGAAAGTACTCGATGATGGAGGGTTCACCTATTCCTATGCATACAATAATAAGTACCAATGAGTACAAACGTACTCACCAGTCTTAGTAGTGCTTGGACATGTAAAGTAGCATGGCATGAATTAAACCAACTAATCATCACATGATATAAGGTTCATAAATAATACATGAATAACAATGACAAGATATCCGTAACAAATTCACAAGTATCAAGCTCGACTCGAGTACCAGCATTCATTCCTTCAACCAGGAAAGGTATACACAGATCATATGAACCCACATTCAAATCTAAGATTACTATAGACCATACAAACCAATATTCAGATCCTATTTCATCATCAGTTTCAATCAAGGAGATGCTAGTCGCTCGACAGCCCACCGAGTGCCCCGGGATTACTCACATGGGGGTTGCAAAGCCCCATATGAGCGAGATCCACCTAGACACACCCTTGGTCTTCTCACAACCAGCACTCACGGCTTAAATGGAGCACACTGATGGATCACCACTTTAACCTCCAACACTTATTCTGACGTAGGGCTCGGGCTACCCACACAACATTGTTACAGTCCGTCCATCAACTATGCTCCCACGTTGATCTCTTGCTGTATAGCAGTGTCGTTCTCTCCACAGGGATTGAAGTATTGTTGTCTAACAATTTCTCAAAGCTAAGCTAACAAGATGGTTTTGTTGGTATTTTCTAGGCCTGTTAATGAATCTGACAATGCACCAAGCATTATAACTAAGACTGGGAAAGAAGTGTTCTCCAATTTCATATCACAGCAAGTAACAAGAATGGGAAAGAGTTGTTCACGGATCACAACAAGGTAACAAGAATGGGAAAGAGTTGTTCACAGATCACAGCAAGGTAACAAGAATGGGAAAGAATTGTTCACAGATTGCATTACAAAGCAAAGCAAGCAGGGAAGTAGGCTGGGAAAGATGTTCTCACGTTACATGTCACAGCAAAGTAGCAAGGAAGTAGAATGGGAAAGATGTTCTCAAGTTACAGCAACAGTTGGGGAAGAGTAGACGAAGATCAGCAGCAATCAGCAGGATGAAGCAAGATGATGGACGGGGAAGAGCTGTTTCTGGCCAAGTTTCCTTCTCTCCTCTTCTCCTCACCTACCCTGTGGCAGGACTCTCTCTAAAAAAAACCCCTTTCTTTGATCTGGAGTCCTCCTTTTATATCCTGAGAACTTTGCACTTTACCCCTTCAGGCTCTTTTCTTTCCATTGAAGGCCTGTGTCACCTGCCTGTGACACAGGTGGTTGAAAAAGTTGTAAGCTTGGCGATCTAGAGCATGCCTGTGTCAACTGGCTGTGACACAGGTGATCAACACAGCTGGTGACCTGAAACATGTCTGTGTCAACTGGCTGTGACACAGGTGATCGAAGCAGCTGGTTTGAAGCACCTCCTGCGTGGCTGTGTCAACTGGCTATGACACAGGTGAATAGAACAGTTGTGGATTTGCTTTGGCTGGGTCAGCCAGCTGTGGCACAGCTGGTTGGCAGCTTCTGCTTCAAATGCTTTAGAGCCTCCTGTTTGCTGTCCCTTGTCGAAGAATTGTGCGCCTAGTCGCGCTTATCTGCAAAATTGTTGTGCAGCCAGTAAAAGTATCCATGTGAAGATCTTTTGCTCTTAAATAACAAGATTTGAGCCCAAAGCAATCAAGATTGATGACGATAAACAACTGAATTAGCCCAAGAAAATGATACAAATTAGTGTTTATCACACGTCTCTCTCTTCACTTATTTAAATTTTACATTGATTAGATCATCAGGTTAATGTTCAACTTGTTCATGATAAATCAACCAAGCATTCACACGACTTAGAACATCATAAGCATGGCATACGATTCAGGTAGCATCATATCAGAAGTAAGTAACAGCATGGCAATGTTGTAGCTCAGCTTGCCTGGGTTAGATTATTCCTCCTTTTCTTAATGGAATTCCGAGCAATATGGCTCCGCTCCCTCGTCGCCTATTTTTAATGTATTGCAAAAACGATGACGAGAAGAAAGGAAAATCAGAAATAAATGAGAACTCATGATGCAATGGAATGAAGGATGCATCAGAGGCAATTTAGTGGATGACACATTAAATTTTGACAATTTTTTCATTTTGTTTCGTGTTATTTGGAATTACAGATTAAAGGATATGAATTTTTAGGTGAAATTGGCAATTTAAATTATGGTTTTAGCTACTTGCACTAAACCAGAATTTTTCTGGAAAAAACAATGTATGAAACTATTTTTAATAGGTAGTAGATCTAGTGTTGACCATTTTGACATAAAGTTTGCAATTTTTTATTTAAAGATGAATTTATTATTATTAATTATGCAAGGTTTGGAGCATTTTAAGCATTTCAAAAAAATTCAGCAACAGAACAAGGTTCAATTTATTTTTAGCGGATAGTATTTCTATATATTTGTAATTTTGGAACAAGTATGAATTTCTTACAACTTCTTCAAGTTTCAGCAATTTACAAACATTTTCTTACTTTTCCTTAGTAAAGAAAATTCCCAAAACCTTCTATACCTAGCACTAACTTACACCTAGTCACTGACTAGTGGGGTCCACGGGCCATAGGCCCACGCCTTGGACTGAAGGTAGACCAGTCAGACCAGGGCCTAAGCCGGCCAGACCGGTGGTAGCAATCTAACCAGCCGATCAGACCAGATGACCTAGTTCACGGGCACGCCGGTGAAATCGCCAGCGGTGCATGGAGCTGGTGCGCTCAAGTTCAGGGTATACAGCGTGAGAGGGGAAAAGGAAGTAGGGGGTTCACCAGGGTGCGGTAGGGCTTGATGGCGAGACGAAGGGGCGGCGGAGATGCTATTGGAGCTACCGAGGCTGGGGAAGACAAAGGTAGCGGTGATGTGGCAGAGGGGGAGAGGTGGTGCCAACGTGTGGTGAAGCTCGCCGGGATGCTCATTGGATCGTCCCGATCCTTGGCGGTGCTCCCGAGCGGCGGTGGTGATGACTCTCCATCAATGGCATGCCGGCGGAGCTAGACATTGGTGGAGCCAACCCGGGCATGCAGAGAGGAGGGAGAGAGGATCAGTCAAAGAAGAAGGAAGGGAACAGAGTACGGAGAGAAAGAGAAGGAGAGGGAAAGGTGAGGGCTCACCGGAGTGGAGGATGGAGCTAGCTGCGATGGACTCCGTCTAGTGGCCATCTCGTCTAGGATTAGGGTGGCGTTTTCCCTAAGAGGAAAATGGGCGGAGAAACAAAAGGGGAAATGAGGAGGGGTTGGTCGGGGCATTGAAGGGACGCCAACTGGTCAGGATGGAGCTCCCGTGGTTGGGGCCACACTGTCCCGGTGATCGGCCACGACGTGGAAGAAGCAGCTTGCCAAGTGGGCCTCGCTAGCATGCTGTCAGGAAGGGGAGGCGACAGGTTCTGCCCTAGGTGGGAGAAGCAGAAAGGGGAGGAGGGAGAAAATGAGTTGGTAGGTTTTGCCCTAGGTGGGGTGCCACGCAGTGTTGGGCCAAGGGCCTTGCGGTCCAACACCACCCGCTCAGCCTAGGGAAAGGGGTTTTGTTTTATTTCTTTCATATTTGTCTTTTTCTTTTACTGGTGAAACATGTTTGCAATGGAATGGTATTAGAAAATTTTGGTAAAATTCATGTAGACTCCATAATATACTTTTTGAAATTTTCAAATCAAGCAAAAATTATTTTGAGTGAAGTTCATCCAAATGTCTAAATTTGCCCCCAAATTAGGTTTGAACTGTATCTAGGTGTTTTAGGCCTCCAAAAATTATGCAATTTTCACTGGAGATATATATTATATTGTAATGTCTAGATATAAAATTTCATAACATTATATGAAAGGAATCACCATGAATTGATATATCCACAAATCTGCCATCTTTATGAATTTGGATGAACTTCAATTGATTCAAATTGTTTCTTGTCCTTTTCTTTTTAGTTTCTGCTCAATTGTAACCCAAGGAGGTAATGGACCTAGCAGGTTGATAATGAGGGTTTTAGGACAAAATTTATTTGCACAAATCTTGGTAATAATGGTTCTAGGTTTATTTAATTTTAAAAAGAAATTGGAGGATGATGTAAATTAAGGTTTGTGTCATGCATGAGTTCAAAAAGGGACGAGAAGGTATCATGCTTTGATGCTTACAATATCTTGATTACAAATTTGGGGTGTTACATCTGGCGCTATAATTTTCTCTAATTTAGTGACAAATTATAGTCGTACCACATAGTTTTAGTTGTCTACTGTATTTGTTTTATTGTTCTCTACTGCATATATTTCTCTACTGTATTTTTTAGGTTCTCTACTGTGCATTTTTATCTCCTGCATTTTTTGTCAATTGTCTACTGCATTTTCTATTAGTTATCTATTGTATTTTCTATCAGTTGTCTACTGCACTTGCTGATAGGTTTCTACTGCTACTACACTTGTTGACAATTGTCTATTGTAATTTTTGTGAGTTGTTTATTTCACTTGTTGATAGTTGTCTACTGTGTATATGTCTACTACATTTTTTGTTAGCCGTCTACTAGATTTGTTGATAGTTGTCTACTGTATATTTATAGCTACTATATTTCTTGATAATTATCTTGAGTGAGAAAAATAATAAAAAAATAGTAGAAAGAAAATGAGGAGATTTTTTGTAGAAAAAATAAAAAAGAAATAAAGAAGAAAGAAAGAAAGGAAAATGAAAGAATTATTAGTAGTTGTCTTAAATGGTGTTTTGTACTACTACTATAAGTAGAAAAGGTGAGCTAGTTGTGAAAACTACACAGGTGGTGCGGATCGCTATTGGCTAAGTACTTGGACTTGGAGTCATGCTTGATTTGTCGGACCGGTGGGAAGAGAAAAGCTCGAGAAGAACCAAAGACCAAAGAAAGCAACAAACAGAAAAAAGAAGGACTTGGAGTCATGCTCGCTTTGTTGGAGTGATAGGAGAGAGAAAAGCTCGAGAAGAACAGGAGACCAAAGAAAGCAAGAAACAAAAAAGAGAAGGAGCGCGGAGCCCTCGGAGTGCTGATGCGCTTAGAGTCTTAACGGGTGTTTACTCAATTTCTCACGAGTAAATGTTTACCCGTTAGAGTCTTCCACGTGTGGATTAAATTTAGATTTTAAAATTTATGACAACAGAGATGTATATTGGGTCAAAGTTGTGAACTTTTTTGAAATTTTTTATGACTTATTCGATCTCCAAATCGCTAACTAGAATGTATTGATTGCACTTAGAGTCTGATAGCAGTTTGTCCCGTATATATGTCCTACGTTGATACACTCCGAGTGGCAAGAACTTATTTATGGTTTATGCACTCTCAGTCATGTTTTATTACATTGAAAACTCGAGTTGATCATCCAGTGTAGTGTTAGGAAATAAGTAGGTTAAACTAGCGCAAATAAAAAAATTCTACTGCGTTAAATAAAAACCATTATAAGTTTAGATTACGGAATTACCACTAGATGCACGGGGTAGTGGAAGTTGAGTTGATATAATACGTCGACGTGGTCATAGTCATACTACCTCATTGCGGTTCCTTCAGGAAGTAATGAATTGTTCTAGCATCGTAGCCTCACAGCAACGTCACCAAGGTATCCACATGTACAGGAAAGGAATGTTGTGCGCCAGAGTGCTAACTCCGAGTAGAGTAGTTGGGGCGTGGGAGGGGAGGCAGCTAAGGTTTCCGGAATTCTAAATTGGGAATAATCCCTAATGTCGACGCCCCCTCTTCTTATATAGGCGCCTCCAAAATGAGTTTCTACATTAGACTCATCAGGACCCGAGGCCCGGTATAGTTTGGATCTTTATCTAAGTTGGGTTTCAACCTTTTAAGCATGTGACCCTTTAGGTTCATGCAGACTTAGATATGATACAAGTACTTCTACTTGGTTCACTAATTGATAGTAGAGCTTGCCAACTCCCAAGTGTATATAAAGATCAAATCGAACGAACATCTATAGTGTTCAATCATATGTATTCCGTTTGCCTCATGATATCGGCCAAACTCAATACATATATGTCATCCTTGTTTGGATAGCTCAACTACTCTCTCTCAATCATATGACTCAGAATCCTTCATGTATTTCTAAATCCAATCACTCGAGAGGCCTAGAGATATCTCTCCCGTTGTACGAAGGGGCAAATCCTATTTTGGTCGACTATGCCTCGCAGCATGCTTTATGAAAATCCCAAGAGCCACCTTTATAACTACCCAATTACATAGTAGCATTTGACAACCCCTAAGTGGCTCCACATCTCGAGTGCATATAACAACCTCAAGTCTAAGGATATATCATACACATTGTTATGAGACTAACAAATGACATACAGGAGTACAATGTTCACGCTGTGTCTCATAGTGGGTCGATCCAAACTCATGTTCTCCAAGACATGTCCATATTATTGGTTTAATATCTCTACATCTATGACTTGTGAAATATGGTCATCAACCAATACATATGCTAATCTACACATATATGTCCTTATATGTTTTAACAGTCAGGATCACTTTAGAATAATAATCACAAAGATTAATATAGTCTCACAAGCAAGTGATGTACTTGCTAATCAATATTAAGAATACTATTCAAAGAAATTATTCAATAAATCATGAACATAAGAAAATATAATCATCTCTATGATTGCCTCATACTACAGAAACCATTTAGCGGGACACCCCTCTACAGAACGGTCTGTGGAAATAGTATCAAAGACGGTTCCATTCACGCACCGTCTGAGAAAAGGACGACCGCGCTACCCATTAAGCAGGACGCTATAGTACAGACGGTTTATTATAAGAACCATCTGTAAAAATAGCACAGACCCTTCCAAACAAGAACCGTCTGTACAAATGATTAGGTGTGATGCTACAATATTTGTACAAGCGGTTCTTTCTTTGAAAGTGTCTGTACAAATGATTAAGTGGGACACTACAATATTTATACAGACGATTCTTTGTTTGAAAGGGTCTGTACAAATGATTATGTGAGACATTACAATATTTTTATAAACGGTTCTTGTTTGGAAGGGTCTGGACAAATGATTATATGGGACACTACAATATTTTTACAGACGGTTCGTGTTTGCAAGGTGTCGGGACCCAAAATTCATAACAGAGAGCTTTTAAGTGAAATCACCCGCTAAGTCAAAACGTCAAGCCCGACCTCAACCCTTGGGTATCAATTACAAGAGGAGTGGAGTGATATGACTTCGAATTGCCCGAGACGTCAACCCCGAACTTGCTCCGGTAAACTAATGCACAGATTAAGTAGGGTGATATGGTCTCCTCACTCTTTTCTCACTGAGCCGGAACATCAATCCCAAACTCGTCCCGGCAAATTAATGCTCGACTGGAGTAGCATGATATAGTTCCCAAACTCCCCAGTAGAAGAGTCACTTCACATGGGTGATTAAACCTAACAACTCTATGGTATAGACTCTAAAACCCTACCTGCATCATGTGCTTCAATAACATACACGCAAGGCACATGAGGCAGGTGAGAACAAACAAGTATCACAACAACAACTCTACGACGGAAACTGCAATAATACTAGTTGTTCTATAAAATTTAACAACATAATTCACACAAGAGTCTATTACATAGCGAAAGATTAAACATGGCTAGTAAGCCAAAAAAATAGGGCCAAAAGATGGCAGCAGAACAAACCAATCTGCCGAACCCTGGGCAGGATCACTGCCTGGGATTCCCAGCGACTAGTCGTCGTTGGCGTCGATCTCTATATAGAAACCATCTGTTGAGGGGACGATTTTCTCTGCACAAAAATTATCCATAACTGCAAGGTGAGTACAGAAATTGTAAATATTAGATTCCTGGAATCTAATCATCCTGCTTACACTCATTGTAAATATTAGATTCCAATTTGGGTTGCCATTAACCATCAAAACCATTTAGGGGCCTAGATGCTCTTTCAGCGCCGAGCGAGGCTTACCGGGAGGGCGGAAGTGAGGCGGCGTGGGGAAGCAGCAGCGGGGTGGCTCCAGGCGGCGGAGGAGCGGGACGGCGAGCTCCGGCTCGGGTCGGGCGAGCGACAGAGGAGGCGGGGAGAGGCGGGGGCCTAGGCGGGCGGCGACGAAGGGAGGAGGCGGCGATGGGGCGAGGCGGCCATGCTGAGGAAGGTGGCAGCGGGGAGCGGCGATGCGGCAGCGGGGCGGTGACGGTAAGGAGGTGGGGCGGCTCGGGTGGCGGGGAAGAGGCGGCGAGGGGTGGCCGGGGCGGGGGCCAAGGAGCGGCGGGGCGAGTCGAGAGGGGCGGCGGGGAACCGAGGCGGCGACGGACGCGGGCGAAGGCGAGAGGGCGGCGACGGGGAGAGATTTGGGGAGGCTGGAAGAGAGAGAGGCGCGTGGAAAAGAAAAGTGGAGGAGGTGGCGGATCCCGAAGCAGGAGGTGGCCGAGGCTCCTCGGGAGCTCGCCACCAAGGCGCGGCGCAAGCAGCTGCTGGCAGTGGCAGCGGGGGCGACGAGGGGGTTAGATTTTATTTTTCTTTTTGTTTTTCTTTTGAAATTTGCTCAAATTCAAACCATTCAAAGATCCTCTTTAAGGATTCAAATTTCCAATTCAAATTTTTTTGAATCATGCACATGCTATGATGCACCATGAAATGGCAATAAATTCAGGGATGTTACAAACCTAACCCCCTTATAAGAATCTCGACCCCGAGATTCGGATCAGCTGGAGAAGAGGGAGGGGTACGCTAATCGAAGGAGATCCTCGCATTCCCAAGTGGCTTCTTCTTCGGAATAGTTGGACCATTGGACTTTAAGAAATTCACGTTGTGTCTTTTGGTAGTCATTTCCGCTTCGTCGAGAATACAAACGGGATACTCTTGATAAGAAAGATTTTCTTGAAGATCTAGAGCATCAACAGCGGATTCTGGAATTGGATCTTTAAAGCACTTTCGAAGTTGCGAAACATGGAAGACATTATGGATATTGGAGAGCGACGGAGGTAGTTCCAACTGATATGTGACTTTACCAGAATACGAAAGGGACCGATATAATGAGGTGCCAGCTTTCCTTTGACGCCAAATCAGCGAACAACCTTAAGAGGAGTGACCCGAAGGTATACTTTATCGTTTGGCTCAAAGTGAATCTCACGACGATGAGAGTCGGAGTAGCTCTTCTGATGAGATTGAGCAATTTTCAACCGCTCTCGAATAACTTGGACTTGATCCTCCGCTTCTTTGATCAAATCCGGTCCAAGAATTTGTCTTTCTCCAGTCTCATTTACGTCCATAAAGGACTTCGAAAGGGGCCATGCCTAGGCTTGATTGGAAACGGTTGTTATACGAGAACTCGGCAAACGGAAGGCACTTCTCCCACTTTGCGCTGAAAGATATAACACAAGCCCTAAGCATATCCTCAAGGATTTGGTTAACCCTTTCGGTTTGTCCACCTGTTTGGGGGTGATAAGCTGTACTGAACGAGAGACGAGTTCCCATAGCAACTTGAAGGCTTTCCCAAAATCTGGAGGTGAACAAACTACCACGGTCAGAGATTATCCACTTAGGGATTCCGTGGAGAGATACTATCCGAGATATATATAACTCCACTAATTGGCTAGCTGAGATCTTCTCTCGGACAGGAAGAAAATGTGCTACTTTGGATAGGCGATCAATGACTACCCAAATGGCATCATTCCCCTTCTGAGTTCTTGAGAGACCGGTGATAAAATCTATGCCAATTTCATCCCATTTCCACTCAGGAATAGGCAGAGGTTGGAGTGTGCCTGTGGGTTTTTGGTGTTCCGCCTTAACACGACGACACACATCACATTCAGAGATGAAGCGAGCAAATGGAAGCGGCGAGGTGCGGCCGGGCCGAGCGTGTGCGCACGCGACGTGTGTGTGAATGGTGCGGGCAGGTCGCTTGACTTTAGCCCTATTTTTTTTGCAATCCTAAAACAACATCACAGATGGTTGGATACATACCGTTTGTACAAATCTAATTTGTACAGACGCTTTAGTATAGATGGTTTAAAAAGTGTCTCGCACGTGACTTGAGAACCGTCTGTAAAAATGGTTTCTGTAGTAGTGTCTCTAGGGCGTATTCCAACATCCAGATCATAATAGTTTCATAATTCATTGTAAAATCAAGTTTTTATAATTCTATGCATAATAACCTTACGTGTGGAGCTCAAAAGAACGAACGATATATTGAGTCAAGTATGCGCTAAACCTAAGGGCGTGAGCGAAATGTTGTTCGGACCTTTGAACACATTATTGGGCACTTAAATAGACTCAAGTCAATATTTACAGTGTAAAAGTTGGTGATCTCATTAAGAGTAAAATGGACTATTCATATACTCAAATTAAACTCCGAACAAGAAAGTTGTGGCCCAATAAGACATTACACACGCAGCAACCAAACCGAGTATCCACCGATCTAAGGTAATCATATCGCTACCATGACATGCAGAAATGGACCTAATTAAGCGAGCCTTTTCAAAGCCGTTCCAAAATTTGTTTTGTAAGGTTCCTTGGGACTTAACGTAAATATTTTAGAGCACGTAAAACACCGAAGTACTTGGTCATTGTATTAGCAAGAAGTTTTGAACGATTTGAAGAGTCACATTTCGCTACATAATGCCATGTAAGCCCCTGGCCAGCCCCTAGCTCATGTTAGCCGGCCAAACAGGGGATCTGGACAACCAAAATCATCACTTGCCCATCTGCACATGGGATTCAGGCAAAGAAGGAAGACGAGGAGCCGCCACGCACATGGGGTCGGCCCCATGGCCAGCTATCACCGTGACTCTGTCACTGCCTTCGTCGATGACAATCACGGAGCACTCGACCACCATCATCTACAATTGTTTTGCACTTTTTTCGTCATTCTCCCGCTCATCTTGTAATCATCAGCATCATACTTGAGTCGATACACATGCTCTCTTTCATTGTCTCAGCATGAGTAATTGAGTTGTTCTTGGGCTAATGGCCTTAATTAAGCTGTTTTTTACCATTAAACTCGATAGCACTAGATGTGAATCCTCTGAGCCGGTTGTCGCTGCAGATGTGTCCCGGGTAGAACCATAGAGGGGTTGAAGCAATAGAAAGAGAGGATGCTGAGAAAATCGGGTGAAAAGCGATACAACTCATGTCCCCGACAATTGATGCCGGGAACAGTACGGACTCATCCCATCACTCCATCTGCTTAATGCGATGTCATGAAACCGCCGTTATTTCCATGGACGTGGTAGTACGTGGTGGTTGGCTCTTAGTAGAGCCCGAGCACGGGGCTAGGTGCACCCCTTTTTAAGGTGCCCTTCGTTTTCGTCCAAGCTACGTGAAGATTTAAGAGCTGTTATGTGCACAACCATGATAATCCGGAGAGATTTGAGGCTAAGTAACAGTAAGTAACCTAGTAGAACTATAAATGCATTTGAAACCAGCAGTGTAGCACGTCTTGTTTTGGAGGGTCAGCACTGTAGCACCTAAAGACATAGTCACTCTCTACATGTTATATTTCGGAAGAAAGAAAAAACTCTACTCGTTGCATGGGAACCAGCACTGCGGGATGGCCTCTCCGCATAGGACGTACCTTGCTCGCTTCGCCAATCCCTTGTAATCCACAACTCATGGACCGTGTCAATCCCTTGCAATATAGAGCGCACATACTGATAAATTGTAGGTGACAAATCTATGGTGGTTGTACGCTGTTCATAATGGATTAAGCCTATAGATTTGGCTTACCGTGTCTCATGCAGAATTCACGTGTAGTGGTAGGATAAGTAGTTGCTTTCGAGTTGTCTTCAGTAACGTCGTCAATCTTCTAGCGTCATGGGTAGTAGGTGCCAACGCTTAGGTGGGAGACACTATTTGAACAACCAAGCAGAAGATGGAGAGGCACACACGTTCACCCTGTCAGTCACAGCTAGCAGAATTTTCCATATAATTAGGCAGGTAGCAGAGTATTTGTTATGCAGCTCTCGTGCTTATTGAGTCGTCACGATTTTGCATTTCCTTCTCCATTTTGGGAACGACTGGGAGACACAGTCTGATGCATCATATCCGGCGACGATAGGTATCGTGTCATGTCGTGTGTGATCCCATGTGTCATGTCGTGTGTGATCCCATGTGGAAGCGTTGCGTTTTTCTTGTGGTGTTCATTCTCTGTGGGCTCTTCCACTCATCAACTACACAACAAGCGAAACTGGACGCTGATTTTCTGAAGTTGTGATAAGCAAAATTGTGTGTTCACGAGTGGGTCGCGGCGGTCACATGCTAAACACAGTTTTTGTTATGTTCACGCACATAAGGCGTTGCCGAACGAGCCCCTCACAGATCGCGGCGTCGCTGTTGCACCATTGCCACTCTGCTCGTCGCAACCACCGGCCGCGTCGGCGACGCCGCTGCTGTCCTGCGGACGCACCAAGTGCAAGCCGAGCACCACCATCTGAGCAGCAGAGCAGAGGATACCACATCATGAGCAGGGTGCAGGATGGAGAGGCACGCGCGTTTTCTGTCGGTCACAGTCTCACAGATAGGCAGCTTCCCACGGTAATTTTTGCACAACTCTCATGTGAACGATTGGAGAGATACTGCTTCCATATGCGTCTTGTCTGATTGATCTGCTATAATGCAAACTTGCCAACAATACGTTACATATACCTTAATTTTGTTCTCCTATGAATGTGAAGATGTCCAGGCCTCATTGAGGGGAAGATAAGATCCCCTTTAATATGTTTTTGACAAGATTCAGAAGGAGCTCGAGGCAGAACTACGTGATGGATGCTGTGACAGTGAACATGAAGCAGAGTAAGCTAGCTAACCGTCGCGATTTTGCCACGCCGGCAGTCGTTGAGAAGACCAGCTGCTGGCAAACTTATCAACGTCAATCTCTCCAGACGAAGTCGATACACATGTATCGATCGCCTGCCGTACGTCTACGTGCATCTCGATCCAAGATGAAGTATTTACGTCATGTTATTGCTTCAGCTTTCCCTTATCTTTGCTTGCACGGCTGCCCGCACCTTTCACTGGCCTCAACTACTAGCTGCACACTTGCACGGGATTCGTACTTGCTACTCGGCAAGAGTAACAAAACCGGGAGAAAAAGCGAAGAACGCAGCAGTAAAAACAGTTTCAGTTGATTTTTTTTTAAGAAAAACAGTTTCAGTTACCGCTGGCGATCCGCCTCACAAACTCCCTCAGGTGCCGGTCCGAGCCCCCGCCGTCGGCCACGGCGGCCCTCGCCTCCTCCTTCCACGCCGCGGCGCGCGCTGCCACCGCCGGCGACATGGCGGCCTCCACACACCTCCTAAGCTCCCGGGCCTCCAGGACGCCGTCCTCCCCTCGCGCCGCCGCGCGGACGCCGGCCCCTAGCACCCGCTCCACGAGCCACGCATTTGTTCCCTGGTCCGAGTACTGCGGCGCCGCCACGGTGGGCACGCCGCACGCCACGCTCTCCAGCGTCGAGTTCCACCCGCAGTGTGTCACGAAGCACCCCACCGACGGGTGCGACAGCACGCGCGCCTGGTCGCACCACTCCACCACCTTGCCGTCGTCTTCGTCCGTGGCCTCCGTGCCCGCCACCGCCAGGAGTTTCTTGATCGCGTCGCCGTCGTCTTTGTCCCTGCGGTTGTCTTTCCGTAGCACCCACAGGAACGGTTTCTTGGATTGCTCCATGGCGTCAACTATCTCGGCGACCTGCGTCCTGCTCATCACCGACGTGCTCCCAAAGGAGATGTAGACCACCGACTTGGCCGGCTTCGTATCGAGCCAGTCCAGGTAGAGCGCGCCGTCGTGGTCGAACAGGTCGTTGGGAGACGGGGTGCTCGTGCCGTCGTCGGCGTCGTGCAGGAACGAGAGCACGGGCCCGATGGCGACGATTTCGATGTGTGGCCTCAGCGACGCGAGCGCGTCGGGCTCCATGGCCTCGAACGTGTTGGCGAGGACATAAGTCGGAGGCTTCCCGGAGTCGCCGTCGCGTTCGAGCGCGTCGATGAGCTCGCGGAACTCCGGGATCACGCAGGCGAAGGGGTCGTCGTCGGAGCTGATGGCGAGGAAAGACGGCAGGTCGCGGAAGCGAAGTGGCGGGAGGCCCGGGAGGCGCACCTCGGCGCCCGGGTCGCGCGACACCGCCGCGGCCATGATGGCCTCTCGGCTCCCACGGAAGTAGTGGTAGTACGCGGCGAGCGCGGTGGCCGGCTGGATCCAGAACACGGCCGTGGCCGCGACGCCGTGCTCCCGCGCGACGCCGGCCACCCACGGCATGAGCAGCGTGTACACGGCGCACGTGACAGGGCGCCCGCCGTCGCGGAGGCGCCGGAGCACCCCGGACAGCGTGCGTGCGCCCACCATCCTGACCTGCGCCATGTAGCGCGCGTAGTCGTCGGCGGCCCGGTCGAACCCGCCGTCGTAGCCGTCGGAGTAAGCGGCGTACGCGACCCCGCCTTCCTCCCTCTCCACGGCGTCCGCGTCTGCGTCCGCCGTGGCACAGGCGTCCGGGAACATCTTCCGGAAGGCCGAGACCGGGGTGCATATGGTGACGCGCGCCCCGGTGGCCGCGCGCACGAGGCGGCGCGCGAGGTGCCGGGCCGGGGTGATGTGGCCCTGCGCCGGGTACGTCACGACCAGGAAGTGCGGATGCTTCTTCTCTGCCGCGGCGCGCTCGTCCTGCCGCTCCAATGGCAGCATCGCGCTTTAGCTCAGGGGCTTGGGCGCTCGGCCAAGCTTGGGACTTTCGCGAGGATTGAGCGAGAGAGTGAGGCGACTGGACACGGTTCGTGCGATAAGCGATAAGATTCTCGTTCTTGTTGCTGCAGTGATGGTGATTTTAGTTTTTTCTCTGCTGGGCCTTATCCGTTCTCTCAATAGTTGATTGATGCGACGGACTTGTTGCCTAAAACGTCATGTCATCGGATTCGTGACCCAGAATCTGGCAATATGCCAACATGGTGATGAGGACATAAGACGATCAAAAGATTATGTTGTTCTATAACAAATTAACAAACAGACATGCTTGACACCCTCCGTTACAAAAGAAGTGCGAGTTTGCTACTTGGTCATGGACAACATCTTAATTAACGCAGTACGGAATGCCAAATAAATTTCAAGCCTTTTGATACGTCTCATGATTCATGATTCTTGCGGGCGATGAGCTTCTTCTCTGACGAGGTTAGGGTCAAAGTTTATCGAAGCCTTGACTACAAATTTCGAGTGAGCGACGGACAACTTGCGATGGAGTGCAGTGGTGGGGGTGTGGTGCAGCCGTGGTAGTGCCACCGAGCATGGAAATGATGGCCAACGGTACCACTACAACACGTGACCAGCGCCCACTACGACACTGTCCAGCGAGTTAGGTTGGGGAATGATCGACAGCGGTGGTGCCATCGGAGTCACGAGGGAGGTTGAAGGCTGGCGGATTTGGCCAGAGACGAAGGGACGAGCGATGGAGACACATATGTAGTGGTACTGATATCTACTATATTATTAAAATGATAAGACAAAAAATCACTATATTCATCTTCAAGCTAAATTATAGTTTTGCTAAATCTCAGTCACCTAAAATTTTCGTAAATCTCAATCACCTAAAATTGCCTATCATTTAGCCTAAAATTGTAGTCCTGAAAATATACAATTTTAGTAAAAAATTACTACAATTTTTAGTCTGTAAAATTACACATCATTTAGTCTAAAAAGTCCTAGAAGTCCTGCAATTTTAGCAAAAAATTACTGCAATTTTTAGTCCAAAAAATTACACGTCATTTGGTGGAGATGAGGATTATTAGATGTTAATTTAAATGCTTAAAAAGTGATTGAGAGTCTAAAAAATTTAGACAACTGAGAAATAAGCATATGCTTTTGATGGTTCAGCAGATTAATATTGTGTAGAGTTCTAATAATAAAAGATAGCTAGTGTTACAATATTGGTACACAAAGTCTAAATCAAAAGGAAAAAAGAAATACCTTCACGTTGCTAGAGTTCTAATAGTAGTACACAAAGTCTAAAATCAATAGGAAAAGAATAAAGACCCTCACGTTGAATCTCCTTCTGTGCATGATTTCAAGGGTGCTCTTTTGACCTTGCATACGTGGCGTGGATGGATGCTCTCTTGCCGGATTCATGGCGCATAGCACGTACGAACCCCAATGCATAGCGATAACATGATCTGCTTGCAGCATATGGAAATACGTTGTTGTACGGCTGACCGATGGGAGCTACCTGTATATATGTGAGAACAGTTTGAGGATATGCCACGTCGAGATCTGCCACACATGTCATCGATCAACCGTCTTCAGCGCACGCTTGGCTCCGGAGGACGACAACAACGATCGAGGAGGAGCATCCGCTTGGTTTCAACACAGCCATGGCGCTCTTTTGACAGCGGGAAGTACCAAGCATGCCACGACATGGTGGAGGAGCTAGCTATGGTACGATGCGGAGGAGGCCGTGCCGATGCTCCTCTACAGCCAGCTCTAGGGCCTGTTTGTTTGGCAGGTTTTTGGCTTTTTGGACTTTGGCTTCGAAGCTAGAAAAGTACCTATTTACCTGCTTTTGGCTTTTGGCTTAAAAGCAGGTAAATAGGTGCTTTTCTGGCTTCGAAGCCAAAGTCCAGAAGCCAAAAAAAGCCTAAACAAACAGGGCCCTAGTGTGCCGTCGGCTTCCACCATCTAAGAGTTGCTTAAACTCAAAGAGTAGATGGAGCTTAGTGGCTTGGCCACCTGTGCCGCATCATGCACCATGGACTAAGAGCACAAGCTCAGTCCGGCTCTCGCGTACCACAAGACGCAAATCGAAGCAGTCAATAGCGGAGTTGAGCACGATGAGAGCGCCAGCTGCTTCGCACTTTTCAGTGCCGTGCTGTGTAGGCACCAGTCAGGTAGAGTTAGAGGTATATGGGAAAGTACGATAAGTCGGTTTTGAAGTACATGATGTTGCACTAGACGTGACATGTAGAGGAGGAGATTTTTTTTAATTTTTTAAAAAAAGACAGGCGCTCTATCATTACATTAAGAAGAAAAAGTGTTAACAAGAAATAAAATATACTTTCTCCGTCCAGAAATGTAAGGCGTATTTTGATTGGTTAAGATAAAGTTTTGACCAACAATTACTCCATTAATATGTAACATATGTGACATAAAATTGATATGATTAGATTCGTATTTAAAACTTTTTTTATGATTATGATTTTGTATCACATAAACCGCATATTAATAGAGTAATTTGTGGTCAAAATATTGTCTTAACCAATCAAAATACGTCTTACATTTCTAAACGAATGGAGTACAAAATTAAAAAACAAAAGTAAAAAAACTATACTACAATAAACTTCATTAAGCTACATTGCGATATGTCCTCCTTTGTGAGATAAGCTACATCAAAGAGAAGGAGGATATAATGTCTAGGTAAGATACAATGATATTTGGTTTTGATTCTTGAAGAAAAATTTCTCAAAATAATTAGTGGTGAAAACATAGGTATTGAAGGAGAAGTAGTGGATGAGGGAAGGCCAGAATGAAAGGACAACCCAAGGTTTTGCGTTCGAGGCGCTGCGGATCACGATAACATCTTCTATGGGACAGAACGAATGCTGTTGTTTTGCTAACTAATTCTCTATTACCATTGAACATGGAAAAGAGACACGAGACAACAATATTCAAGAATATTGGAGGCGAGAACCATCGGATCCTTGGTACTAAAAGGTTAAGAACATACTACAATCAATGAAAAAACTTGCATGGAATCATCAAACGATTTTCTTGAAGGTTTTTTCATAATTTAAATGCTTATCATGGTACTCAAACATCTGAATGATAATCTAATGACCAATTAAATCAACTAATAATTAGGAGAAAACAAACATTTCACATAAAACAGCTAAATATATATGAGGATACATGACAATTTTAGCGGTACAAATGCACGGGCCACCCAGTTGATTTAGGTAATACCATGATAGCAACTCGATCATGATATCTTCCAAATAGTCATAAAAAATTCATAAAGAATCACAAAATTGACCACAATATATTATCTAGGATGTCATAAAATTTTAAGTCATAATTCGACCCTTAAGAAGTAAAAAAGAAAATTTTAGCTTTAAATAATACCAATCGGATACTATTCATTTTAGATTTAAATTTGATACTACTCATAGCTGAATTAATCTTTTTCTTTTCTCGAACCGTGGGTCGAATTTAGATTAAAAATTTGTAGCATAATAGATATATATTATGTCAATATTGTCAATTGATTTCAGGTTCTTTTTACAACCTTTTAGAGATACATCGATATCATGGTCTTCCCGCTGCGTACGCTACGTTGGCATGCCAACATCGAGTTGGTTTGGAATAGGGAAGAGGCGAAGAATTTACATGATTTAGGGATGGGTGAGATCCATTAGGTTCAAATCTAATGTCCTCAAATCTGAACATCTCCGAGATTGCCTATACACGTCCAAGTGTGATCTGTAATTCCATGAAATGGCCTATAGAAAAAAAAATTCCTATGGAGTGTACTAACAACTCGCATGTGTTTTCAAAAGTACTACTGGCACCCAAGCAAGAACGTCTGAACTTGTAGAGATAGAAAAAGATTAAAGGAGTCACTGTAGGCACCTCGGTAGAGATACCTATGCAATTGTATTTCTTTTCCTTATTTATATAGTTTTGATTTGTGGGTTCTCAACGAGCCCTCAGTCTACATACATATTCATGTCTTCGGCCCATTGAAGACAGAAAAATATGAGTAGGCTAGCCTGATTTAATTTAGCCATCAATTGACTAATTCGATGCTAGGAGGTAGAGGAACCTCTTGCCGTATAGATTAGGTTTCTATTATGTTAGATCTGTGTTTTTTAATAGTAAAGATATATAGAAGAAAAATATCTTGATTCTATCCTCATTTTAGTGCGACCGTCCTGCTTCACACTAGAGAGCTAGCTAGCAAGCTTTTTGGTCCCACGGAATTGATGACTTCCGATCTGGACAAGCTTTAAGTCGTGCTTGATTACTAGACGGAGGGTGCACATCTGACATCTCAGTCTATTGGTCCCCTTCTTTTTTGGAATTTCAGAAAAGTTTATCCACTTGCTGGCCAGCGTCGCTGCTCGTCGCTGTGGACTGTCGTGTCAATGCCACGTGTCACGTTGAACACTGGCACAAGCCTCACATGGCTCTGCAGAAGCAAAACCAGAGAAAATACCGAAAATGGCTCTGCGACCGGCGTCAACGTCAAAACTGGCGCCCGGCCAACGGCAAAGCCAAAAATAACCGAGCAACGGCCGGGACAAGCGCCGTGTGTCGCCGGTCGCGCTCACCGGCCGCAATGCACACCGGCATCGGGGAGCAGCGCGTGTGGTCCGGCTGGGCACGTTCGGCGAGGCGGCGACCCGGGCGGGCAAATCCGGGGGAGCGGCGAACCGAGCGGGCGGATCCGGTGGGACGACGACCCGGGCAGCGCGTGCGGCGAGGCGGCGCGGCCCGGCGAGGCGGTTGGCGTCCGGGCAGGCGGGTCCGGCGAGGCCTCGTCCCGGGTGGCGCGTGTGGCGAGGCGGCGCAGCCCAGCGAGGCGGCCGGTGTCCGGGCCAGCGAGCTCGGCGAGGCGGCGTCCCGGGCGACGCGTGTGGCGAAACGGCGCGGCTCGGTGAAGTGGCCGGCGAGCGCGACCGGGGCTGCTGTCGCGGCGGGCGAGCACGACCGGCGGGCTGTCGCGGCCGGCGGCGTCCAGGCCGGCGAGCGCGACGGGCGACACGCAGCGCATGTCCCGGCCGTCGTTCGGTCATTTTTGGCTTTGTCGCCGGCTGGGGCGCCAATTTTGGCGTTGACGCCGATCGCAGAGCCATTTTCGGCATTTTTCCTGCTCAGTGAGCCTGCAGCAGCGACAAGCTCCTATAGCGCCGTGTTGGAGCTTAGCATGCATGGGGCCATGGGGCTGTTTGGTTGCCCTGCATCAACCAACTTTAGCCGCGGGCACTCGAAGTCGGCGAGGGCGGTTTTGGCTCCGCCTGCCTAACGCGCCTTCTTCCGCTCCGCCGGTGGCGACCGGGTCGTCCTCGCCGTCGAGCACATCAACCATCGAGCTAGCAGGTCAGTAATTTGCTAGCTATCACTTCTGCTCTTTTTTCGCTGTCCGTCCATAATTGGTTCTTTTTTTTTCATTTTGCTGTAATTAAGCCTGAAAGTCTGCCACGGTACACTGGATTCAGAACTGTTCATCAAAAAGATTGAGTTCATGGTTTGCTGGTCTAAGAGTTCATGCCCAACAAGGGCTTAGATGATCATCCGTTCAACCGAAAGCATTGGTCTCTCTGAATCAAGCAAAATTTACAGCATCTTGGATTGATTGACCAATATATAGTCGATTGCATGTACATTATCTGAAACGCCGAAATGGACCATCTGGTCTTTTGCTGCATTTATCTGCTCAGATGTTTAAGGATGACAAGATGATCTCTTTGTCGTCTTCAGCTTCAAGGTTCTAGTCATTCAAAGTGTAATAGTACCTCTGCCTCTGTTTCACCAGAATGAGTTCCGGTCGCCTGGGGTTACTGCGTGTGTTTTCACTTTCCACCGTCTAGTTTGGGCTACGCCTTTGCTTTCGTGGGCTTGGACGTCTTGGTGGTTGTTTCACGAGCGTGTTGTTTGTATTGTGTTTCCGTGCGGTGGCCTGCCTCGTTTCGTTGCTGCGCTGGGCTGGTGGGTAGGTTGTGCGCCTCCCGGGATTCATTCTTGTGGGCTTTGCTCTAGAGTCCTGTCTACCTCGTTGTCCTGGTCGGCCGCTCGATTGTCTGCCGCGCTTTCCGACCCTCCGATGATCTTTTGTTGCATCGCATAGTTCATGTTGCCGCCCTCACTCCTATCTAGGGTTCTGGTTATCGGCAGGTAAACGGATATATCGATACCTTTCGGAAAACTTCGTTACCAGCTAAAAAATGTCGATTTTATCAAGTTTCATATGAGTTTAAATAAATTTCGGCATTTGAATTTCGGATTATTTCGGACGGTAAAATACTAGTTATCAGTTCTACCGGCCACCTTCAGTATTTTTTTCAAACCGGTAGCCAAATCCTTGCTCCTATCCCCACTCCTTCCCAAACACCCAACCCTCAAACCCACCACAACCGTCTTTCATCTTCTTCCTATAGTGATTTCTTTAGCTTTCTCTTCTTTTTCTTCTTGCGTTTGTTGCGATTAGGTCTTGGCCCAGAGCTTTGTGCTTTCTTTCATTGCCGTGTTCCAGGAGTGCTTTCGGGTAGCCTTTTGTCTTGGATTGGTGCTAATGCGTTCTCCTTGTTGTAGGGTGCCACGGCGAGCTCGCATCTCTGGAGGTTCAATGTTGGTACTCTTTGTTCGGTTGGATCTTCAGGTGGTGTTTCTTTTGTATTGCATTCCAGTTCAGCTACAATTTGATACTATTTCGAAACACTCAGGCATGGGGCAGTTTCCTCTCTTTTCGTCTCCATTTCTTCTACTCACGCACCTCACCATCGCCTCCTTCCCTTTACTATGCATTCCTCCTCTTGTCATCGTCCTGCTCTTCCCCAAGCCGTAGCAGCAAGCGAAGCCAGAGAGCCCACACCATGGCCTACCACTTCTCCCTGCAGTTGCACTACTCCGCCATGTTGTTCGGTGTGAGCATATGTATGGCAGCCTGGCCTTACCTGGCTCCTTGTAAACCGGTTGACGCAGCTGGTAGATTAGTACGCATAATTAAAGTTAGAATCATGAGACAGTCTGCACGTGAGTTGGCATATCGTTTGTACGTGATATTAGTATGCGGAACTAAAGTTCAGATCACTAGCTGATTTGTCATTTGTATATGATAATAGATCAGTATATACAGGGAATTAATCGAGACCACTGTATCTAGAAGTATGGAAGTATATAGAAACAGACGCTCGGTCGTTTGTACTCACCTGAAAGATTGTTAGTACGTGACATTAAATCATGTGGAATTAAAGTTCAGATTACGATTAGCCGATTGTTTGTATATTTTATTATATCAATATATAGTGTTAAGGTTCAGATCGTTGGTTGTTGATATTTGATCAGTATACAGACCTAAACATCACGTAACTCTTTTTAATATTAATTGATTGTAGACCATTAATAATTAAGATATATTAAACTAATATCAAATAATATATTTTTAAAGATTTATCAATAATGATCTACTAATAATAAAGATCTAACAAAGTGATTGCTACAACTACGACCACCTCATTCTCCGTGTAGAGCGGGCAACACGTACCAAGGACTTGCACTAGTTTAGCAAGAAGAGGGAGCGAGAAGGGGTCAAGTCTCTTTGATATTGTGGAAATTTACCTCGAGTTCAAACAAAGTTGGAGAAATTTAGCGGCGCCGTAGACCAAAGATGGGTGGACTCGGTGTTATATATGGACGTGGAATATTTTGCAGTTACGCTGGTCATATGGTATGAATGCAGGGATACGAGTAGGCTACACTAACGCAAAACAAAATTTTCTACCGCGTAAACCGGAAATTGCTGTAGCTGTAGATCACGAGATTACCTCTTGTTGCGCAGAACCATAGAGGAAGGAGAGTCGATGCAGCGGAAGCAGCTGTAGTCGTACTACCTTCTCCTCCTCGCGGTTCCCTCGAACAGATCGTCTCCTCCTCGCGGTTCCCTAGGCGGATCGTCCAAGCGTCACAGCTGCAATGCCTCCAAGGTATCCACACGTTCGGGGAGGAACGTCGCTCGTCCGGATTGCTAGATCCGAACGGGCAACCTCAGGCGTGGGAGGGATGACGGCTAGGGTTTCGGGAACTCTCAGTTGGCCACCCTAACATGTCCGCCCTCCTCCTTATATAGACGTCCCCATAATGGGCTTCTACATTAGAGGTCCATTAGGTCTCTATGCCTAGTCTAATTCGAACTCTAATCCGAATTTAAGCTCCTGCCCCTTAAGTGTGCGACCCTATAGGTTCACGCATATTTAGACATGAACCAAGTACTCCTACTCGGTCACTAATTGGTAGCGGCCCCTAGCAGGACGTGCCAACTCCCAAACATACGTAAAGATCGTATCGGACGAACCATCACAATGTTATGTATGCAACTCCCTTTGCCTCACGATATTTGTTAAGCTCACACTCGAGCTTGACAGCTCTTTCTCAATCGTGTGTCTCGGATTCTTTCACTAGGTTAACTCTTTAACCTTAAGTAGCACGGCCATGCATTTCTGGATCCGATCACTCGAGGGGCCCTGAGATATCTCTCTCATCACAGAGAGGGGCAAATCCCATCTCGATTGACTATGACTCGCATCATGCTTCATGACAAACAAGAAGGCAGCATTTATGACTACCCAGTTACGAAGCAGCGTTGGACAACCCCTAAGTAAGTCATTTACACATATGAAGTATATACGACAATCTCAGGTCAAAGGACATAGCACACACATTGTGTCTTAAGTTGGGTCAGTCCAACTCCATGTTCCCTAACATGTGCTCATATAATTGGTTCGACATCTCTATGTCTATGACCCGTGAAACATGATCATCGACCAATACATATGCTAGTCTATTATTCATATGTGTCCTCACATGAGTACCGACTAGGGACCAATTTAGAATAATCATTCAAGGTTAATATAAGTTCCACAAACAAGTCACATACTTGCCAATCAATATAAATGATATTATTTAAGAAACATTTAATAAATCATGGATACAATGAAATATGATCATCCCTATGATTGTCACTAAGGCATATTTATAACAGTCTCCCACTTGCACTAGAGTCAATCATTAAGATATCTAATACCCATAGCTCTTGTGTGCGCCTCATGCTTAGGTTGTGGAAGGGGCTTCGTCAACGGATCTGCAACATTTAAATCCGTGTGTACCTTGCATATCTTGACATCTCCCCGATCAATGATCTCCCGTATGAGATGAAAACGCCTAAGTATATGTTTGGATTTCTGGTGAGATCTTGGTTCCTTAGCTTGTGCAATGGCTCCATTATTGTCACAATAGAGATCCAAAGGACTGGAGGCACTAGGAACCACACCTAGTTCAGTGATGAACTTCCTTATCCAAACACCTTCTTTCGCAGCTTCAAAAGCAGCGATATACTCGGCCTCCGTTGTAGAATCAGCGACTGTCTCTTGTTTGGAACTTTTCCAACTAACCGCCCCTCCATTCAAAATGAATACAAAACCAGATTGCGAACGAAAGTCGTCTTTGTCGGTTTGGAAGCTTGCATCGGTGTAACCATTTACAACGAGCTCTTCATCACCTCCATAGACGAGGAACGCATCCTTAGTTCTTCTTAAGTACTTAAGGATGTTCTTAACCGCTGTCCAGTGACCTTCACCAGGGTCAGACTGGTATCTGCTCGTAACACTCAATGCATATGACACATCTGGGCGAGTACATATCATGGCATACATGATAGACCCAATAGCTGAAGCATATGAAATCTTACTCATGCGGTCTCGCTCATCAGTGTTCGACGGACACTGAGTCTTGCCAAGACTTATCCCATGTGACATAGGCAAGCACCCTTTCTTTGCCTCCTGCATGTTGAACCGTTTCAACACCTTGTCAATGTAAGTACTCTGGCTTAATCCTATTAGCCTTTTCGATCTATCTC
Organism: Stipa capillata; assembly: GCA_019208055.1. Lineage (NCBI taxonomy): Eukaryota > Viridiplantae > Streptophyta > Magnoliopsida > Poales > Poaceae > Stipa > Stipa capillata. The sequence continues at coordinate 37,798 of JAGXJF010000767.1, read as the reverse complement.
TATAGATCTTAATTCCCAAGATATACGCTGCTTCCCCTAAGTCCTTCATTGAAAAACTATTTTTCAGTGAGGCTTTAACGGACTCCAGCATAGGAATGTCATTTCCAATCAGTAATATATCATCTACATATAAGATCAGAAATACGAGCGAGCTCCCACTAGCCTTTTTATAAACACAAGGCTCATCTTCATTCTTGATGAAGCCAAACCCTTTGACTACCTCATCAAAACGAATGTTCCAACTCCGAGATGCTTGCTTCAACTCATAAATGGATTTCTGAAGTTTGCATATTTTACCAGCGTTGTTTGGATCAACAAAACCTTCAGGCTGTGTCATGTATACATCCTCACTCAGGTTTCCATTAAGGAAAGCTGTTTTGACATCTATTTTCCATATCTCATAATCGAAATATGAGCAATAGCTAGAATGATCCGTACAGATTTTAGCATCGCTACGGGCGAGAAGGTCTCGTCGTAGTCAACTTCTTGAACTTGTCGAAAACCTTTAGCGACAAGTCGAGCCTTATAGACGTGAACATTTCCATCCATATCAATCTTTTTCTTATAGATCCATTTGCACTCAATGGTTTTTAACGCCATTAGGCGGGTCAACCAAGTTCCAAACCTGATTATCCCCCATGGATTCTATCTCAGATCTCATGGCATTTTGCCATTTCTCAGAGTCTGGTCCTTTCATTGCTTCCGTGTAGGTCGTAGGCTCATCATTGTCCAACAATAATATATCGCGGGCATACCACCCTGGTAAACAGCGCGTCCTCTCTGACCTACGTGGGATCGGTTCCTCCTCAACCGTGGTCCCTCTTGGAAGAGTTTCCATGGCTGTGGGTTCCTCAATTGGATTTCCCCCGGCTGGGGTGTCCCCAACTAAGTCCTCCCCATTTGGATTATCTCGAACCTCTTCGAGTTGTACCGTTCTTCCACTTGTCTTTCTTGAGAGAAACTCTTTCTCTAGAAAAACTCCATTCTTAGCGACAAACACTTTGCCCTCCTTTTGGTTGTAGAAGTAATATCATAAAGTTTCTTTTGGATATCCCACGAAAAAGTACTTATCTGATTTAGGAGCGAGTTTGTCAGACATAAGACGTTTAACATAAACTTCACAACCCCAAATTTTTAGAAAAGACAAACTATGACTCTTCCCAATCCATATCTCATATGGTCTCTTATCTACTGACTTGGATGGTACCCTATTTAGCGTGAAAACCGCTGTTTCCAGAGCATAACCCCAAAATGATAATGGAAGATCTGACTGGCTCATCATTGATCGAACCATGTCTAACAATGTTCGATTACGCCGTTCGGATACCCCATTTCTTTGAGGCGTTCTGGGAGGCGTAAGTTGTGGAACAATTCCGCAACTCTTAAGATGATTGCTAAACTCATGACTCAAATACTCACCTCCACGATCAGATCGGAGAAACTTAATTTTCTTGCCACGCTGATTTTGTACTTCATTCTGGAATTCCTTGAACCTTTCAAAAGTCTCCGACTTATGCTTCATTAAGTAGACATAGCCATATCTACTAAAATCATCAATGAAAGTAATGAAGTGCTGAAAACCACCTCTAGCAGTCGTGCTCATTGGTCCACATACATCAGTATGTACAAGTTCCAACAAGTCTAACGCCCTCTCACAATGACCCGTGAAAGGTGTCTTAGTCAATTTTCCAAGTAAACAAGCCTCACATGTCTCGAATGATTCAAAATCAAAAGACTTTAGAAGACCATCTGTATGGAGCTTCTTCATGCGCTTCTTACTTATATGACCCAAATGACAGTGCCAAATATAGGTAGGATTCAAATTATTAGGACGAAGCCTTTTAGCATTAATATTATAGACAGGCGCATCATCAAGATTTAAAATGAATAACCCATTCACAACGGGTGCATAAGCATGAAACATCTTATTCCTAAACATGGAACAACCATTGTCCTCAATAACGAATTTATAACCGTCTCTCAACAAACATGAAGGAGATATAATGTTTCGACTTAAACTAGGAACATAATAACAATTATTCAATTCCATAATAAATCCTGAAGGTAGATGAAGTTGCATGGTGCCGACGGTCAATGCAGCAACCCTTGCTTTATTCCCGACGCGAAGATCAACTTCTCCTCTCGCGACACTTCTACTCCTTATCAGCCCTTGCATCGAGTTGCAAATGTGAACAACCGATCCAGTATCAAATACCCAAGAGTTATTAGGAGAATCAGCGAGAAATATGTCTATAACATTCACAACAAGTGTACCTGATGTGGAAGTCTGACTTCCACCCTTCTTCTTGATGGAGGCCAAGTACTTCTTGCAGTTTCTCTTCCAATGGCCAGTCTCTTGACAGTAGAAGCATACAGTCTCAGCATCAGGTCCAGTCTTAGGCTTAGGTTGAGGCTTGGGCTTCGAGATCGTATCCGGAGCCTTGCCCTTACCCTTCTTCTTAGCCTAAGATTTACCCTTCTTCTTGAAACTGGTTGTTTTCTGCACGGTCATCACATGACTATGCCCTGCACACTTCTTAATGTCACACTCTGCTGTTTTGAGCATCCCACAAAGCTCATTCAGGCCCTTCTCCATGCCATGCATATGGTAGTTCGAGATGAAGTGCCCATAGCTGGGTGGAAGTGATGCCAGAATAAAATCAGTAGCCAACTCTTGGCTAATGGGAAAACCTAGCTTTTCCAGAGTCTGTGTGTAACCAACCATTTTGATCACATGTGAGCTTACGGGAGCGCCTTCTGCTAGTTTGCATTCTAGAAAGGCTTTAGAGACATTGAACCTTTCAGTCCTAGCCTGAATCTAGAACATGCCTTTGAGCCCCACGATCATATCGTGTGCCTTCATGTTCTCAAATTGCTTCTGAAGCTCAGGTTCCATGGAGCCCAGCATAAAACAGCTGACCTCAAGAGAGTCATCAGTTGCCTTTTTGTAGGCGTTCTTAACAGCAGCAGTAGCATTATCAGCAGGCACATCTGGGATTGGGGTGTCTAGAACGTGTTCCCTCTTATCTGCCCTAAGAACAATTCTCAGGTTACGGACCCAGTCCGAATAGTTTGTTCCATTGAGTTTCACATCAAGAATCGAACGCAAAGCAAAAGGTTGTGGCGGGGCGGGATAGTTTGGTGGCATTGTTCTACAACAGAAAAATACGAAAAAATACTAAGACATATATCCATGAAAGAGTAAATTGTATTAAACAGATTTAATAGAATGTACTCCCACTAAAATCAACATCCCTCTATTGATACTTAGTGATTCAAGACCCACAATTAACTAGTCTACTAGTGAGCTTTTGCGTCACCGCTAGAAGACAAGTGAATTCGGTAAGCAACACTTTGCTAATCATATCTCTATATAACTCTTGTTGTTGGGTGGCATCTCTATGCCTCGGCGCCCAACCCTTATGCCCCAAAGTCCATAACCGTTATGATGACTTTGTCAAGTTAACCAATGATATGCGAGTAAGTGTCTGACACGAACCCATCTAATCAAGGAAAGTTAATGGCACCCTACTTTTGTAGACCTACCATTAATTTACATGACATGTGATGGTGCAACCTTTAATTGGGAGGGCATCAATTTAACTTAATATTATAGGAGGGATCATTCTACTTCTACCATGTAACATGCATAGGAGTAAAAACAAGAATAATATTCACACACATTCATATGATTGTGATATAGTATGACGCCTTCTTGTGGTGATCTCCATCGCCATAGCCTCTGTTCTCCATGACGATCTTCATCTCCATGGTTCATGTATGTCATGCCTCCAAGTAATTGATTCCTCCAAGTACTAACACAAGCTATTAAGCCTACCAGCTAGTAGTAGATTACATATGGATATGGAATCATCACAAGTCGACACACAGGCCGTTAATACAATAAATGACAGCCATTAGGCTCTAGCCTGGCTGACGTACTCATGACTTGCAGGTCATGAAAATTTTACACACATACATCACATACATAATGGGCCATACTACACATATCAATCCTGCAAAAACAAGTTATGCATAGAGATCGCATCCTACGGATTAAGTGAACTCGTAATGCTTTTGGATCTTCTACGAAATACAAGGCGCTACGAACGGGGTTCGAAGGGGCAGTGCCCCTCGCGGCGGTCCCGCTGGCCGGTCAACGGGCGGGGTTCGAAGGGGCAGAGCCCCTCGCGGGTTCGGGCAGCGCCCGAAACCTCAACGAAAAACATAGATCCAATCTATGCTCCGATCATGGATTTCTTCTAGGATAATTCATCGACTATTGTTCCGATTCGACCAATCAAATTGATCTTCGCGTGCAACGGGTTGCGATGTTTAAACCGATTGACCCTTCGGCGCTATCTGGAGCCCGATCGCACGATCACGGTACATCGATAATGAATCCAGAAGCCATTCTGACCTTCGTTCCGATTCAACCAATCATATTGATCTTCGCGTGCAACCTCTGGATTTACGCTTGGTCTCTTGATGTAACAAGAGCCACTTGGCTCATATATTTCCGCTGAAAGAAATCACCACCATTTGTACAGCACACTGTCATTGGAACTATCACCACTGTCTAGTCGAGTACTATAGTTCATGCTTGCCAAGGAATGAACATCAGCACACACAGCATATGCATCTATGTCTTTGTCTATGTGCTGTGCAACTACTAAGAACTTCTAATGCACCATGATGGAACATTAGTTGTGCTTTTGTAAATTTAATCTGACTGGGATTGCTGATCCCTATTCCTAACAAAGCCTTTTATTGTATTGTCCTTCGAGCTGGTGGACAAATCTTAATATGGTAGATAGTGTGATATCGTATCCTCTGTTTGGTCAATGCACTTGTTAATCTACAACAAGAATAATTATCAACTTCTTAAACATAGCACAGTTCTCTTGTCCATGGTTGAAAAGGGCTAGGGACTTAGCCAAAATCTAATCCCACTACCATCTCATACTATGATGGTGTCCTTGCTACCTTTACGGAAGAGGTACCCAAGCAAACAACTAAACAATATCTTATACATATAACATTCTTCATACGCCATCAGACACAGTGTACCAAATAATATCACAACTCAGCTTATTACGTAGCATACGGGCAACCAAACAGTCATCTGAATTTATTCTTACATCCACCCAGCCATACCTAGTTGAGAGATCCGAGACAGGCTAAAAGAACTCAGGCAACCAAACAAGCACCCGTAGGAGGCACGACTTGAACACGGCCAGAGCCGGCCCTGGGGAGGGGGCAGGGGGGCGGCCGCCCTGGGCCCCCAAAATCCAGGGGCCCCCAAAATCCAGTAGCCATGTATCAATGCATGTGAGTAGATCGGCTATGGCCTATGGGCCATACGTGCTATGCTGCTATGCATGCCCAGGTGATCCAAGTAATTAGGGATTAGCATTGGTAATTAGCGCAAGCAGCAGCAGCCTACGCACACGCAGCCACGCAGGCGGCACCACGGCAGGCCGATCGCCCGCGCGCGGGCCGCGCCGAGACGCCGATTGATTCGTTTCTTCACGTTGGTCAGAGAAAAAAAGAGAGATTAGGGATTAGCATTGCCGCATTGGTGATTGAATTAGCGCAACAGCAGCAGCCACGCAGCCACGCAGGCGGCACCGCGGCAGGCCGATCGCCCGGATTCCAGTGATCGCCGAGACGCCGATTGATTCGTTTCTTCACGTAAAAAAAAGAGCGATAGATCCGACGATCTCTTAATTCCCATCCTATTCCATCATGCAGTCAGAGTGATTCCCAGCCCAGGCCGCCGACGTCGTACTGCCGCCTCCTGGTAATTTCCTTCCTAATCCAGTTCACCACCGATGTGTTAATTTGTTCGATGTGTTAATTTCTTGGATGCATAGCCGGCACCGTTCAACAATTGATGTAATTTTTTTTGTTTAATTGTTTTCAGCATTGTGTGTTCATGTCGTCCAGAAAGTATGCATCGGGTAGCGATAAAAGGAAAAGGAAAAAAGTTGTGGATGACTTGTACAATCACAGCGCGGAGATATTCACAAATTTTTCAAGAGTAATACTGGTGCTTCCACTGCTTCGATAACCCAGATGATGAGTTGGCGATAGTTGCCATAGAGGAAGAGCAACCAGCTAATGGAATTTGGAATCTGATCAACAAGAAGAAAATGTCGACACAACATCAGCGATAACAATGTAAGTGGCTTTAAGTAGCGATACCACCGTCGCTACCACCATTGCCAAGTTAGACCGAAGCGTCAAACAACAATCCGCCGGATCAAGAACCATCGGTCAGTGGACCAAACACCACTGGCTCCCAGGTGCCGCCCCCCATGACCACAATTGACGAGGATAGAGCCAGGAGATTTATTTTGTATGCTGCCATCAAGAACACACAAATATAATGTAGAGGAGATCTAATCTATATGTTAAGTGTCGATTTGCCCCCATTCCTCCTCTTGACACCAGATGGACCACTAGAGGCGAAGAAAAATGGTAGAAGCACCGGCGAAAAAAATGGAAAACAGTGGTCTCTCCGGCGGCTAGCCTTTTGTTGTCGTAGATGCGTTCTCTCTTTGACATGGCGGCATATATAGACAGTGCCGTGCTGTGGATGCACGGTAAAGCCCATTTGAAGTAATCGACCCACATACGGCCCAAATGAATGGACGCGCGCGCTTCGGACAGCTTGGTATGTGGCACTGAGATGCAGCAGGCGAAGTCACCCTCTATCAGTCTGTCAAAGTGTCGGCGAAACATGTCGAGAGCTCTGGTGCCGCGCTACTCTTTATTCACGTTTGCCTTGGCCCAGCTCCATGATGAAAACGTCACGTAATACTCTGCTGTGCGTGATGCATCACCAACTGTTTGGCCATCCTTGCAAACTTGGACCCAAACATGAAGCAAGTTTGTACAACACGATGCATTCTCTCTCTCTCTCTCTCTCTCTTCACTTAATAACTGAAAATTATTTACTTTCTCGAGGTCGATGCTGTGTCATCTAAGGGACTATAGCAAACCACGGTAAAATGTGCTTCCACTTATATATGTTCTAACTTACACGGCGTCAACTTAACTCTTTATTCTTTCATAGTATTATTGATGGTGTGAGAAAACAAAGCAATTTCTTGTAAAGAGTCAGACTTTTTGAGAATTAAAACTTTAAAGTTGACCACAGGACCTTTACCTGCTATTTATTAGTGCTGACTTCATGTAAAGATAGCTTAAACTAACAATCCACTATACAATATGTTTTCGACTTTGACTCTAAATGACCTGGATCGGTGCAAGAGTCCACGGTTTCTGCCTCTATACATGCTCTTAGTCCAATCTATAGGAAACTCGGTTGTCCCAAATAGATATAGGTTTAACATATGCAATAATCACTCGGCATATATATATTAAAGCCTGATATTTTTTCGAATAAACACCCAATATAGCTTATAGAGCACATGGATACGCAAATAGAAGGACTTATACAACATCTATTAAAAACTAGACCCACAGAACTTAAGGTGGATGGAGTCACCACGTGTGTCTCATTATGGATGGTTTACGTCGGCCACCATACAATCGATGGTTGTATCGCTTACCACTATAGTCGACGGTTACATCGTCTACTTTTACACTCTAGTGAGATACATATAGGCTAATCCTAGCATTTGATTTTTAATGTGCAGAGAATACAGCACCACCCAAGCAACGGATTAGTCTCGTATAAACACCAATTTAGTCCTTACACAACAAATAAAATAGTGGTGATGGCAAAACATCGGTGTACGTGTGCCACCGTGATCGTCACCTGAGATTACGTACGTTGTTAGTGTGGAGGGCGCCAAAAAGTCGAAAACTTCTGAAGTCATCAACGGCGCACGTAGGCACCAACCTAGTAGGCGAAAATCTCGCCGGAAGCATGCAAAGACCAACGACGATCTCATTATTTTAAAGGGACCGCCATGCACGAGGACGTGTGGTTTTACCTAGTGAAGCTGAAGCAGCCTCGGCAGTGGAAAGGCCACTAACAAAAGGGAAGGGAAAAAGCCTTCTGCTCTTCTAGGTGTAGGCCCTGTCCTGACTGCACGCAGAGATTTGTCTTCCTTGTGCAAGACTCGACCGATCGAGAAGATATATCCGATCCAAATCCACAAAAGCCAGGGGGAATCCATGCTAGTACCATTGCTATTTTGCTAGCCTAAGGCGTCCACTATGATCGAACCATGTGACATGTATGGTGTGGCGATAATTGTGACCAGCTAGCAGATTGTTCTGGTTGCTTGGTACGTGTGTCCGATTTATGAACTGAATCAGATGCCAAAGCGTAGCTTGGATACGAACTCTAGGTATAGCGGCTACACAAAGTGCCTCCGGCCTGTATCTACCGCCTTTTTGAACTCGCCGGTGATTTCTAAAAGTGGCAAAAAACACAGTTTTTACATCAACAGCAGAGGTGCTCAGAACACGGTACAACTGATGGCAGAATGTCTCGGTCTCAAATGCTAAACTCATGCGCTCACTCCGCTTCAGATATGTATGATACAATGGAATTAATTCGTGAGATAAATCTTCACATATTATTTATTAATCTTAAAAAGTTACTGCGACTCAAAGTTGCAAAAGTTCTAAACTTATATCTAAAACACGAGCGAGTAAAAGCAATCTCCCGAGTGGGCTCCTTGCACCGGCCGGTGTCGGTGTGTCACACTCGCACAGACGTCCTAGAACATATCTTACATTACACGAAATTACGGTGTCGGTCGCCGCAAATTTCAACCCGGTTGAGCAGTCAGTTCCCAATTAATTCACCAATCAACAGCAGATCTAGCAACGTCAGATCAATCGATCCAGCATCCCCTAGACTTACGGGAACACGCGAATCTCAGAAACTGTTTGGTTCCAGCCGCAATTTGTCATACTTAGACACACCATAATATTTTAATATATATTTTATTATATATATGATTTAAGACTTAATTTTTACTATATTTATGGCTATGACTTTTTAGCCATACTTTTATGACAAAGTTACACTCCTAGTTACAATAATATAATCTTAAACTAACCAGACCCTTAGGAACACACTCACTAATACATAGTAGTAATCCTAGAGTGGATATGACAGAGTTGACCTACCTTCTGACGATCGAAAGGTTTGTTTGCTTTGTCCTCTGGTAAACTTGGCTTGGACTACACTTGAGGTGCAGCTGTTGGTCAGTGGTTAGCTTAGCTGCAATGCACTGCATGTGCTGCGCTGCAAGTAAACAGTAGTACTGGTTACCTTTGGCCGGGCCCACATGGCACTGTTGCGTGGCACCGAAAGGCGACTGCAGTCTTGACATGTTGGGAACCACAGAGAAGAGAGAGAGAGATTGCAAGTGGGCTTTGTGGAAACTAAAGTTTCTCCCTAAAGCTTTCTTCCCTCAGTATAGTAGTGTCATTTCGTCTACGTGCACATGCTGCCCAACTAGTCATCTATATTTTACTTCCATTATATAAAAAACGTCATCTACATTTGTTTTCTGAAATTTATCTGTTCATCTACGAGTCGATCCTAATTTGGTGCAATGGAGAGGACCATGAGTAAATTCCGCAACAAGTTCATGCAAATCATGCTAAGTTTGGACATAGGTTTAGGCCCAGGCAGCTGCACTGTTTAATTTACTAGTTTAGAGGATTATCTATCAAACCAAGTAAGACCTTTTTGTTACGTCTGGAGAAAAGATGGACTGGTAAACTCGCCAAGTAACGGACCCTAAGAAGAAAGGATAAACTGTACACGTTCTAGGCCATATAAATTGTGCAAGTAGCATTAGCAGTTGAGCATGTGCAACAAGATCGGGATACAGAACAATTTGTCAGTTACTTGTCCATTGGTCCACGTCGATCCTCGAACCCCCATTTTCAATCCCAACAAAACACTTCGACCCCGCTCCGATGCCAATTTCTTTATCGATATCAGGAGGTGTACTGAACATTCTTGTCAGAGACAGAACCCCTCTGCAACAAAATGGCATAACCAGTAGTTTAATCAGTCGTATCTTACACCCGAAGCAAAGGGGATTAATGAGTATCGGAACCTGATAAAGGAGACCAATCTCTCTTCTTCTTTTTTTGAGTATTTAGACAATCAGATTGCCTTCTCTCTCTTTTTCCGCGTCTATCTGAGAAACTGGAACTCTTCCATTGTTTTGTCGTAACTTCCCATTAGGTTTACAACGTAAGCATGCGAACTGCATTGCTTCAGGAACTTTTCAATCCTCCAGGTTGGAAACGAGAATGAAAATATTGTTAGCGACATGTGCGAACTCAGGGAATCTTGCTACTTAGACACAGTTTTGGTAGCTGTTAGACCATGTATAATACAGGTGCTTAGACAGGTGTCTTAGAAAAAAAATCTGATTTTTTTGTGAGAGGTGCTTAGACAGGTTCTTAGGAAGGGCAACGGAAGCAAAGTTTAGCACCCGGTGCTAGGCTGGTGCTTAGGGTGACACAGGTGACAGGTGCTTCAACCGGTGCCTAACAAATAGTACTCCAAAAAGCACCAAATAGTACTCATATGAAGCGCTACATTGGAGATAACAGGTGCTAGAGTAGGTGCTACACGAATATTAAAGCAACTTAAGCACCCATATGAAGCATTCTGCATTGTAAGTCACATATTTTTTGAGACGTCACGCTACTCTCTCTCTTTAAGCATCGGGTTATAAGCACCCTGCATTGTACATTGCCTTAATTGGCCACGATAGTTCCTTAACTCATGTCTCACTCATATGGGCATGATTTTGGCAACCGTTTAGTAAGCTAGCATAGTTTCGTAACTTACGTCTCACCAGATAGGCAATTTTGGCATCTATTTTGTTAGTTTCATAGTCCAGTTTCTTACCTCATGCCTCGCTCTAGACACAATCTTTTGCATCCGTTTAGTTAGCCCATAGTTCCTGAAATCGTGTCTCACTCAGATAGACACAATTTGGGCACCTATTTAGTTAGCCGCCATAGTTTCTTAGCTCATGTCTAGTCGTCATATACTACAATTCGAAGTCCAGACTTGGCTAACTTGTGGCAGATGATTTGATCCCCAAAAGAAGTGTGGCTTCCCACACTTTGACAAACCTAGGTGTAATAGCCAACTAAACATGCCCTGTGTTATATCTGAAGGGTGCTAATCTTGCTTAACAAGCACACGTTGGGGTGCATCTATGGATATGGTGAAGTAACTCAAATTCAGATGACACCAGTGTAGGGGAGGTGAAAGAGAGGCTTGTAAATGCAAAAAAAGACCAACTTGACAATGGTATAGAATAGTATAGGTATCACAATATCATTTTTTTTAAACATAAGAACAAAGCAACAATTAGGACACAAAAAATCTCTAAGAATCCCAAACTAAATATCATAATAATCGAATAGCAGTAAGTAGCCGTGACATAAAAGGAATTCAGTAGGACAAATCTCTTGATCTAGAAACTTATGTCTGATCCTCAACTGAATAACTCAAGCTTTAGTCTATACATCCCACAAACCCAGCCATTCCTCCTCAATCTCGTCTTAACCTGTCTCTCTCAACCAGTTTATTATTCACAACCCAATTAGCCATTAATACAAGCTCAGATTGTTCCCACATTCCAAATTTCCCCATCATCAAGCTCCAATCCTTTTCGCCATCATCATAGCGCAAACGGATCGACGACGACGACGCGGAAAACAGACACCAACCAATGCAAAAAAACAAAGGAGATATATGCACCATATTCTTCTTTACGCCGGTAGCTATCAATCAAGAACAGCTAGTAATCCACAAACAACAATGACCACGTACATTTGTGACGGTGAGCTTCGCTATCTCTTCCACCCCGGCGGCGAGGAGGGCCGCGAGGGGAAGTGGAATTGGCAATGCTTCTCTTGTCAAAGAATCATCATCGGTAAAGCGGGGGGCGGCGGCGGCGACGCGTATGGCATGGGGTATACTGGCGGCAATGGGCCGGGGTACGCCGGCGGTGGGGGTGGCGACAATGGCGGAGGTGGGACAAACGGCTTGCACTGGAACGCGGCGCAGTCGACGGGTGGGCGGGCGTAGAAAGCGGCGCACTGCTGCGGCACACGCTGGGCGGGGCGGTTGGGAAGGCAGTTCCGCCGGTCGCCGTCGGCCGGCACGACGCGCGCGCAGGATGGCGGCTCGCCGGTGAAGAAGTTGTAGGAGAAGGTGAAGTTCTTGAGCCGCGGGAGGTCGCAGACGGCCTCCGGTACGGTCCCTGACAGCAGGTTGTGCGCGACGTCGAGCTGCTCCACATCCGCATCCCAGCCACCTCCGGTGGCAGCGGCCCGGCGAGGGCGTTGAAGCTGACGTCGAACACCGTCACCTCCCCGAGCATCCCGACCTCCGGCGGGACGCACGAGCTGAGCCCGCTGTTGATGAGGATGATCTCGTTGAGCGTGTCCGACATGTTGCCGAGGCTTGCCGGGATGCAGCCGCCGAACTGGTTGTTGGCGAGGACGATGACGGAGACCGGCGAGTTGCCGAAGTTGTCGGGGAGCTGGAAGCGGAGGCGGTTGTGGTTGAGGAAGATGGCGTCGAAGGGGCGGTCGAAGAGCTCCCGCGGCACGGCGCCCTCGAGTCGTTGAAGCGGAGGTCGAGGAACCTGAGGGAGGGGAGGTCGAGCACGACGGCCGGGAAGCGCCGACGAAGCGGTTGTTGCTGAGGTCGAGCTCGTGGAGGAGGCGGAGCCGGCGGAGGGCACCGGGCACGAGGCCGCAGAAGCGGTTGGAGTTGAGGTGGAGCAGCGCGAGGTCGGTGAGGAGGCCGAGCTCCGTGGGGAGGTACCCCGCGATGTCGCCGTGGTTGAGGTCGATGCCGGCGACGGTGAGCTCGCCGCCCGAAGAAGACGACGACGGCAACGGCGCGCAGAACACGCCGGTGTAGCCGCAGGACACCCGGGCCCACCCAGTCGCCGGTGAGGTTCTGGGGTCGGAGAAGATGGCGCGCTGCTTCCATGCCTGCAGCGCCACGTACGCGTCACGCAGCCGCGGGCTCGGGAACCGCCACGCCGGGTCCACCTCCACCGCCGCCATCTCCCTCCCTTCTTCCCCCCGCCGCACAGCCAACGCCTCGCCTCCGCCGGCGGCGGCGAAGGCGAAGAAGCAGAGGAACAGCACCGCCACCATCCTCATCTCATCACTCTCACTCACTCACAGCACCAAGGCAAAATCAAGGAACCGAAGCAAGCTACCCCTCGGTGCGGTGCTGAGATTTGGCAGCAATTCAGTTCGTGAGGTGTGGAAGAAGACAGCTATGCCACAGCTCAGAGGGAGAAGAGGTTTGGGGAGGAGGGTGGTGGGGTGGTGGGGGGTTTTTGCGGGGGACGCGTAGCGGGGAGGAGGGGGGGGGCGGCGGAGGCGGGATTTATGGCGGGGGGAGAGGATTTATGGGCTCGGGGTCCCCCGCGTTTGTCTCCGGATTTACACTAGTATATTCGGTAATTATGGCGCTGATAGAGTGGGGCTTGGTGGTTTAGTATTAGGGACCTGCTCGCTCGTTCGCTGTGCGTAGTGGAGAGCCTACCAATTGCTCCCAACCATGAGGTATTTCTGGGCTACGAATATCTTTTTTCTAAAAGTTGCTAAAATTTCTAAAAAAATTTACACCTTTAACATAATATGTATCTACTATCTCACAAAACTTTAATTTCAAATTCGAACCCTAGCTCGAGACAAAAGATAAGTTCAACTCTAAATAGTAGCTAATTCAAATTGAGTTGTGAATTCGGCTCATTATCAGTATAATCACTATATTTGTCTTTTTCTTATCTCGAGCTGCGTTCTAAATTTGGATTTGAAATTTTGTGACATAATAAATATATTATGTCAATGTTATAATCTGTTTTCAGAATTGTTGGTGATTTTTATGAAAAAGTTTTTCGTTTTGGGAGCACCGAGAGCACCTTGAGATCGGAAGTACTGGATACTCTCTCTTGTATAGGACATGGCCTTGAGTGTATCGTCGCCATGTGTGAAATCCACAGGCCAAACCAAATAGCAGAAAATCTGGAAATGCTTTGGGATTGTTCGCCTCGTCTGTGACACGTTTATTTCTTGTGATCTCTGTAGAAGTTCCATGGCGGTACGATGGCATGTTCCTGTGACGTCCATGCTCCAGGAATGAATTTTGCAACAGTTGGGTTCCTATAGGAATACAGTGGCGCGGTATATTCTGTTCCCCTATCATAATCGCACTTGGAGAAAAAATATTGAAATTCATGACATACCCAAGGAAGTGTGGCTTAGCAAGATGAAAGTTGTGGACCAATGTCCCGCGGTGTTCTGTTTGGAACATTTGAATTCTACAGAAGATCACAAAACAATATGATGCATGTGTAAACTGCACGTAGTATACTGTTCTAAACTGAGCATATACTCCATTTAACTATTGTGTGAGTGTAATGGAAGAGATCATAAGGTCCGGAGAACACGGCGAAAGCTATAAAGAGCATAATGAGGTCGACATGCGCTTTTATAGATCGCATACTAGTTTATGTGCGGCACGGGACGTTGCATGATGGTGTCATCAACTTGAGCTTAGGGTATCCACTCATGGCTACGGTTCATGATTAAGCATTCTACATCAAGAATGTCCACATGCCACAATGTGTGCGTGTAGAACACTGCAGCTGCAAGCTCTACTTCTCATCTCTTGTTCCCAATAAAAAACCAAGACAGGTTCGATGCTGAAAGAAACTCCGATGAATTGTTTCCATGAAAAGTAAATTTGGCAGGCCTTTTTAGTTTTTCCGGCAGTTGATGGTGTCCTTGCAATGATTTATAATCAATATATGTAGCTAGTGTATGCATTAGCACTTAGTTCAGCTCCACTGAGAGCCTGCTTGGTTTGAGTCAAGTTACCGTATCGAAAATTTAGCTGGACCAAGATATTATGGTTTATTTGGTTCGTTACTTAATGAAAAATGTTTGTTCGTGGTATTTTGGCTTTACTTGTTTGGTTGCCAAAATTTTGATTGGCCACAAGCACTTTCTCAACAAAAGAGAGCAAAGAAATATGTGTTAAAAAACCACCTCTTAGTAGGATGGTGAAGTATGGGTGCATGTCTCTATTCACCATAGTTCAAATTCTGATACTCATATTTTCACACGCATATATAGCTTAGTGAGATTCGTGAATTTATTTCTAGTTTCCGTCAGAAGTATATAAATTTTGATAATTTTCGACTAGGTAGTATTTCATAAAAATTGGCAGGCATGCCATGGCAGCAACCAGGCATACCTTAGTTGCCATGTTTTGGTCCATGTTGGATGCATTATAAGTAGCCAAAGGAGCATGGTATATTAAAAACATGGCAACTACTCGAACAAGAGCCAAATTCTTAGGCATGAAAACATTAGTAGGGCAGATTTAACCATAAATAAAATATATTCGTAAAAAATGTTTAAATTTAACCATAAAACAGACAGCTTCCCGCCGCCCCCCTCCCCCTCTGCAGGGCCTCGTCAGCCCCTCCCATGTCATCTCCGGCTTGTCGCCTGTGTTGAGTAGGGCAAGGGTCTCCATCCATATACTATAGTAGCTAGATAAGATCTAGATCTAGTAGGTATAGACCCTTTCGTATGGTGTGCTTCCTCCCACCGATGTCCACACTCTCGTCGGACCCTAAGTGTCTCCTAGCTGGTGCTCTGGTTTGTGGTGGCGTACATATCATTGGCGGCTAGGAGGACACTCATTTCTCTACACTGAGCTCCATCGTCCTTTGTGGCGATAGTTTCAGTTGCTCCCCGCGCCGGAGACTAAGGTGAGCTCCACTCTCTTTCAATAAACTCCCTAAGGTGGACCTGGCATTGGTCACTTTGTTCGCATCGCTTCCTCTCCTGTGGAGTGTCGTGCTATCCTTTTTTTTGCCCCTTGCTTCTTCTGGATGGTGCTCAAGCTCAAAGACATCACTAGCTCTAACAGTGGTCACCGGGATTACGGGGAACCACATGTTCCCAGCGGCCTTTGGTCGCTCCAATGGAGGACTCGCGGGCACCTCATCACGCCCTTGGTTGCTATATGCAGTCCTAGACATCAATGGCGTGCAAGAGCTCTGGCGGTGGCAACCCCCTCACCTCCAGCACCGCCAAGCCAATCAAAGGACCCGTTTGCTTTTGTTCTTTTATACTTAGGGTCTTAAGTGCAAATTTCAGGGGTGTGTCTATAATTTTTGTTTTTCCTTTGTGTCCCTTTATACCAATTGTGACGTAACTACATCTAGGATGTAATCCAGAACATACAGGGTCTGAGGGACTGTTCCTTAAAATATACTCCTACATCCGTAAGCTATGTTTATGCAGGAACTATACAGCGTTCCACCAAATTCTTGCACCACGGTCTGGGCCTTACAACAGCTATGGCCATGTCTGACACTGCCACTGACACGTTGTACCCTCTTATTTATGGCCATTAACCATCCAATGTACACAGCGAGATGTACAAAATAAACTCCAATTCGATCGAATCCAAGTACGATGATTCACTCCAATGTGCTGGTGATGACAATGGACTGCATTCACCAACCTGTGGTTTCCAAATTTCTCAGGCTTGTCTTCTCTTTTCCAGCGTCTATATTTTTACCTTTGAAGTCAAGCAACATGTGCGCAGCAGAAAGAAAAAAAAAGAAAGTTAGAAGTAACAGTATTTACAGTCAACTGGCAAAAAAAAGGTAAAAGGTAGAGTACCCAAAAAATATACATGGTTCCATACGAATTCGAAATTAGAATCAACAATAACCAGACTGAGAAGTTTTTAAATATTTTTAAAGAAGATCATACGTGCAAGTTATGGTATGAAATATATACCTATAAATTTTAGTCAAATAATATGATCATTTGTGAGATGTGCGAAAAAATAAGTTTGGATGTTTTTCAGCTTTTACTGTTAGACTATTATACAACAATCTATTTTGTTTTTACACATATGGCAAATAGTCATAATTTTTTATCAAAATTTATGCGTATATATTTTTCCCCATAAGATTCACATATTAAAAATTTTTAGTAATTTTTAGAACTTGGGTGCGGCTTTTACTTGTGTTTTTAATTTCGGGTTCTCATGCACGTGGTACATCTATACTACTATATAGTGTACCAGTTTGAACTAGACTTGGTAAGCAATCTGAGCCATTGATCTCATGAATCTGACGGCTAAGATGGGAGGGATTCGTGATGAACAGTGACCATAAACAGTACTCATAAACAGTACCATCTACAGTACCCTCTATGAACAGTACCACCTACAATACCTAGCGTGCACTGCGCGCATTATTTACTAGTAGGATAAGGTGTAACGGTTCCGTGCATAGTAGGATCAGAGACTCGGAGGAATTTAAGGAAGTCATCATAAGCATAAACTAGTTAATTAATTGCAAACCTATCGAAAACGCACGTGCTCTTTCTTCTTGCAGACTAATCAATTCGCCCAATATAAAATAGTTGAAGGAATAGTTAAACAATTTTTGGAGCCACATATCTCGTTCCAGTGTGGCTAGACTCTGACTGAAATACATTGGTGAAGTGGTGAAGCTTAGCGTGAACTAGACAATTTTGGTGAGGCAATTTGATGGTAAATAGAAAATTTAGCTTAACATTAATCACTAAAATATCCTAAATAGCACTAAATCAGTAAAATTGCATAAATCTGAAGGCCAGGGTATGGAAACTCCACTCCTGCTTGCGCAGAACTATAGAACATTGAATTGAAACAAGTGAAATGTGTCCGTCAGGACACTAAGTTGTAAAAACTCCCTCGCAAGAAAAAATGAACAGATAATTTTGAGAAAAGAAAAGTTGCAAAAGTTGCATCGAAAATTTGTCGGTCAAGCATGCCCAGTGCTTGCAAAGGTCTGTACGTTGGGCCATTTAACTTAGAGCAACTCTAGCAGATTCCCTAAAAAGGGAGCCTTTAAAACAGTTTTAAAGTGCTCTTTAAAATTTTTTAAAGATTCTAGAGCAAGTGTGCAAAGTCAAATTCTCTAAAACTTTAGCCTTTATATAATTTTTTCTCTTCTATTTCTTCTGTTTGCTCACTGCTCAGTACGTCGGGCAATTCGTCGAACACCTTAAGGCGTCGGCCGAATAGGCGAGGGGAGGCCCGGCGAGGTCAGTCGGCGGGGGGAGAAGGGAGCAGGGGCCGCGCGGCGCCCCCACGGTGCTCCGGCCAGCTGGCAGGGGCGGGGACGGCGCGCGCGCGTTCGTGTGGCAGCGGCGCGCGGGGTAGCCGGCGCGAGCTGGGGGCAGCGGCGGCCGGTGCGGGGAGCGGCCGGCCCGTGCAGGGGCAGCGGCGGCCAGCGCGGGCGGGCGGGGCGTCGCGAGCCACGGGGCTACGGGGGAAGGGGGCCGGTCGCCGCCGGCTTCTTCTTCCGGGTCGTCATCCCCTTCGCGCCCGGCGGACGGAGTCGGTGTCGGCGCTGGCGGCGGGCGGCGCAGGAGGCGCGGGAGCCGGCGGGAGCTCGGGAGGCGCGGGGAGCGCGGCGGGCGGCGGGGCGGCGCATGCGCGCTCGTGCGGGAGGCGGGGGCGGCGGGGCGGCATCCTCAGCAAGCTGGGGAAGGGAGGAACGGCGGCGGAGGCACGCCCGCGGCGAGCTCCCATGGCGCGGCGATGGCGGTGGTCGGGCGGGCGGCGGGAAGCTCACGCGGGGCGGGGGCGACGTGCGGCGACGGCGGGAATGGGTCTGCGGCGACGAGCGGTGCGAGATGGCAGCGGTCCGACGGTCGGAGGTGGCCGGAAACGGCGGCGGCGCGGCGAGGTGGGCGGCGACGGGAGCTCGGGCGCCTCCTGAAATGTCCCTGGCGCCAAAAATCCCCCATATACAGTGCACTCTATATTTCCTCCCCCTTTCTCTAAATATAAAGGTTAGAGGTCTGTTTTAAAAGTGCACTTTAAAAATTTTAGGGATAGAGGGAGGTTTAGGGAATCTGCTAGAGTGGGATTTTACCCTCTATTCTTTATAATAGCAGTTTTTTTAAATACTGAGGGGATTTAGGGAATTTGCTAGAGTTGCTCTTAGGTTGGAAGATGCACGACACGATTGGTAGCCAGTAACCTGTTAAAAGGTAGTACAAGGTAATTATGCCATGTTCTTTTAAGACGAGTATAGTAATGTGAAGTCAAGACACGCGACAGTCAGATTATATATCATTATTATTATACATAAATAAATTGTTATCAATAGATAATCATAATTATATCTAAATAAAATAAATTATGATCATTAGATCTTCATTACAGTACTAGATAGATCATAGCAGATAAATCATCGTAACTGTACCTAAACAAATAACAACTAATAGATCTTCATAACTATATCTAAACAGATCACAACCGATAGATCATCATAATTATACCTAAACCGATCATAGCTGATAGATCATCATACTTGTATTAAACAAATCATGACCATTAGACATTCAAACAGTTGTATACAAAGCAGAGCCAATAGATCATCATAACTATACCTAAACATATCACAACTGATAGACCTTCATAACTGCAACTAAACATCATCCGACCATTTACCTGGTGGATCTTTATTATTAATAGACTATAATCGATATATCTTCACAACAGTACCCGACACTGTTATGTGTATCTTAGTTAACATACAACCCAATGATCTAAACTTTAATTATATGTGCTAATCTAATATCATATACAGGCAATTGATCAGTTCATGTTCTGAACTTTAATTTTGTATATTGATTTGATCTCATGGACAATTAACCTGCCGGCTCAATACAAATGACCGAGCATCCATCTCAATATACTTTTGCACTTCTAGATATAGTGGGCTCGATTAATTCAACGTACTGATCTAATATCACGTACAAACGACCAACCAGTAGCAATCCAACTAATTTGCGTAGTGATATTACATATGAACACCCTACCACTCACGTACAAGCTACTAACTGGCTGGCTCAAGATCCGAAATTTAATTATGCAACTAAGAGAGAAAACTATGTTTTTACATGAATTAACAAGCTTAATATGAGTTTTCATAAATTTTGGGGGGCTTTAATATGAAATAAATCTTGAATTAAATTGGGTTTTAGTTTGATATTTGGATTTTAGGGTCGAGCCTTATTTCCTTACTTTCTTTTTCTTTCGTTTTCCTTTCTTTTCTTTTTCTTCTTCTCGTTTCTTTTCTTTTCTTCCTTTCCTTCTTCCTTCTCCCTCTACCGAGCCCTGTCGCGGCAGCCCTTTGGGCCCTTTTCCTTGTCGTGAAAATGTGCATTCCTCCTCCTTCTCTCCTCGGCCCAGCGTGCCTCCCCTCGTCCTCTTTCTAGTTGATTGTGGCTCACCGTGCTCACTACTGATGACATGCAAATGCACAGGATCAATTGTAGTGTTTTCAATGAGAAAGAGCATCGAACCCATAAGGAAACGGTGATTGATCTCACTTAGTCCAAATTTGAAATCACATTTGAAACAAATAAAAGTGAAGGTTAAGATGCACAACTATATTTCTCAAATAGTTGTGAACCTCGGGGATGTAATAGATATTTAAAATGAGCAATTACTTGAACTAAGAAACAAATATTATATTTAGAATAAATAAAATAGAAAATAACAAATACTAAAAGTGGTAGGAGAGGAGTTCTAATGACTAAAAATGAGGGCATGAGTATGTATATTCACTAATGGCAATTCTCAAAATGATATTGGGACTCTACAATAGCATAAGATGCAACTATGGTAAATGTCTAACTAATGGAGGAACCCTTTCATTGGGAGAAATGTCATGCCCATCTACAATAATCCAAGGTCATGCCACTGTCACCATACAATGGTCGTGGAATAAATTATCTTCCTAGTAGATTGGATCTTATTGCTCTCATTCAGCGGACTTCTGTCACTCATCTACCAAGCATCATCTCCCCCATCAATATTGCCTTGTCTAGCAAAAGGGATTGACATGACAAACAACAACTACTATGATCTCTTTTTGCGCGTTAGACAAATATTCATAATCAAAAACTATAAATAAATTGATTGCGCAAAAGATGAATGTCAATCATAATAAGTAATTGATGGCGCCGAAGATGGATGTCCATCATAAATAAATATAGAAATTCCTACATAGCTACTATTACAATGTTTTAGCCTCGATGGGCTACTCACATATCATGCAAATCAACAAGAATGGATAAAAGATTGAATCCATATATTGATGAATACCAAAATACTGACCAATCTTGAAGGCCTTGATGATAGTAGATGAATTACAAGGAGGAAACTAGCTATGTGGGCTTACTGGAATGATGAATCTATGGTGGAATTTTGTGATGGTGATGGAGATTATAAACTACGGCTCCCGACGGGGAGCCTTCGATTCTGCCCCACGATCTCTCTATGTTCTTTGTGATGCGATGGCTTTGATATAGATACACAAGGCTACACAGAAGGGTTTCTGGAGTCAAGACAAATCTACTTGCGAAAGGGCAGTGGCGTCGAGCCTCCACGGGGCAACGTAGCGCCTTGCTGTGATAGGTGGGGCTGCAGTGGTCTGCTACGTCGCCACGTGGTGGCTTCACTGCCTTCCTCGTGCAATCCCCCTCCAGAATATTTTCAAAAACGCTAGATTTTCTAATTTTATGATGTTTTTCATGCACACACAAATAAAAGAGAGAATTCGGAAGCCTGAAATTTTATTAAATAGTACAGAAAATTAATTAAAATACATAAGTAAAATAATATGATAAGACATTATTAAAATCAAAAAAAGATACTTTTTTATGTATCAGCGACCTAGCCGACTACCGCACCGCCTCCTTATCTGAGTCAAGCTCAAACCCGTGTTCGAGCCCGACTCCACCACGCTGCCACCTCCTGCCTTACGCGCCAATCCGGGGGGCAAGCCCTATCCCTCCTCTATAAATAGAGGGGCAACCCTCTCACTTTCTCTACCCCCTCTGCATCCTTACCCCAAGCGCCTGCTCCTCCTCGTGCAAGCCATCGTCATCGCTACCACAGCCCTAGCCGCCACCATGACGCCCCCTTTGTCGCGCCTCACCTCGCTACCGGTGAGCCCCTACACGCCACCTCCTCCTCTCCCCTCTTGGACTTGCAAAGACTACCCTAGGCACGCGTGTATACCCTTAGACCTCTGTGTCTACCCCGCTGCTATTCGTCGTCACCGTCCTCTCACTGCCGGAAGCCGCCTCCTCTACCTCGCCGCCACCTAGCTGTGCCACCACTCGCTGTTGATTGCCGCTGTTGAGTTGCGGCCACTCCTCTACTGCGGCAACGGATCCACGCAAAAGTGCTACCGCAGCAACAGCCCGTGCCCGTCTCCGCTGCCGCATCCGTGCCACGCTAGCGGAGATCACCAAAAACGTTGCCGCGTCAGCCGCCTCCTCTACCCCCTACCGCACCTTTGTCGCTGTAGCAAAAATGCTCAAAAGCATTGTCATGGCAGTAGCACGACAAGGTTCGTTGTCACATCCATGCCATGACAGCAAAAATAGCCAAAACCTCTGCCGCCACAGCTCCGACATGGATCCAAAGCCTTTTGCTGCCACAACCTTGCCATGGCGGTGAAATCGATCAAAAGTGTAGCCACCGCGGCTACTCATCCAATCTGTACGCTGCCGCAACCCTGTTGCATCAGCAAAAACAACCAAAACAACTGCCCCATTAGCTCTGTGGCAGGACTATTTTTTCTGTATCTCAACGATCTAACCCTTATTTCTTCAACTAAACCACTTCGGCAAGCTAGTAGTGTTATTTATCACCGACCTACAGCAACTATCATCCAATTAGGGCCAAAACCCTAATTCTTCCACCTTGCCACCTCAAACCCTAATCTTTTCGAAACCCTAATTTCTTCCTCATTGCTCCAATCCACCCATTATTTTTCCACCACCTCCATCACTTCTATCTACACCTTTCTACTCTATTCTTACATAGCTTTGATTTTATCTGGTATTTTATTTGGAGTTATCGCTTCTTATTTAGAGTTATCTTGAGTTTTTGCATACATTACCATGTAGACTCGAACATGCCTATTTTATTTGGAGTTATCGCTTCTTATTTAGAGTTATCTTGAGTTTTTGCATACATTACCATGTAGACTCGAACATGCCAGAGAAGTACCAGGAACAGCAAGAAGGAGAGTGCTTAGAGAGCTTTGAGCAAGTCAAGTCACCTTCATCATGTTGAACCAATTATTTTCAAACTATGCTTTTGGTTGCAAACTTATGCATGCACGTTAGTAAAGCAAGTATAGCAAGCCAATCTCCATGATGTTATTACCTCCACTCATATGCAACTAATACCCTATTTACTCCCTACCTAAAACCTAGGATGCTAAACCTTTTTAGATCATTAGCTCCTGCTACTGCTAATGACAATCACATCTATTGTGTCTAATCAATTTAATTGTGCTTATATTTTTTTTAGTAGGGTGCATCGAAGGGCTAATGATCGTTACTTGGTTTATCAACTTTAATTTGAGAGAATTGAAGGATGGTGTCTCTTTGGCCCAATGTGTGGTGTCTTTTTGTTAATTTGGTTAGAACCAGACTCAAGCAAGAGTTTGTCAAGTTGGTTCGTACTCAGCAACGAAGGGCTGTTAGTAAGTACTTCTCTTTTTGCTCAGCAACGAAGGGTTGTTTGTGAGTATTCACCTTTTTATTCTTATTTCTGGTTTGTGGGACTTCTTGCTCGATACTAAGGATTTAACATTGCAAACCTGGTATGATCCTAAACAGTACAACCACAAGCACTGATATGGGACGGTCCTAGCCCACTAATTATATTAGTATCCGGTATTGCTAATCACGTGTTAATGGAAAGATTTGTTGAGGTTGGTATCACGAGAAAGTATTTGTAAAACGTCATGTTGTGACTCCTGATTGGTACACGAGAGCGATTACCAATAAAAGAGATACATCACATCTCATGGGTAAAGTTGCACAATCTTTGCTGAGTGTTAAAACTAGTCGATTACCCTTGTTCACGGTCATGAACAATGTCAATCTAGCAAGCATTGGGTAGTAGTCTCCTATGTTGTAAACTTGTGTTGATCATACTTTGTGGTATCTTTGGTAATTACTTTGGTAGTTTGTGCTAAATTACTTTTGGGTTACTTCACATAAGTACATGCTGGAATTAACCAGTATCTGACCAATGTTGCTTTTTGAACTTATTTACTCTGTTTCGACTACTTGTTCGATTTGTGCAAATGAACCATAGTAGCGTACCTTGGAACATTTGCATTATGAATATTCTGCTGACTTGTGGAGTACGTCATGTACTCACCCTTGCTATAACAAATCATACGGAAGGAGCTGCCAATCTTTTCCTTAAATAGGATTACCTTGGAGAACTCTAGGGTGCACGTCCTAGTCAGATGTTTGTGAGGCTAATGGATGGGCTTATCTATCGGAGTTTACCTGCTAGTTTTTCCACTGCCATGAACTTTTATAAAACTTTGCCATAAGGTAAGTCTATATTTTCTAAACTTTTGTGCTACTTGTTAGTTCGAGTATGATTATGGTATTCATCTTTGTATCTTGTATGCACTAGATTTATTCTAAAATAGTGCAATATATAACGGAGGGTTCAAATTTGTAAAATCCGAGTTCGATAAATTACACGTACTGATGTAATATCATGTCCAATCGGCACACCTAGCCGTAATTTGATATTTTTTGTAAATTGCATAAGAATATACACATACATAATTTATAAAATTAAATATAATTAGAGACATTTCTCTGTAATTACATGGGACACATTGCTAGTTTCTTATAAACAAAATAGTGGTAATTGCCTTTTATTGTCACGGGACGTTCTCCACTCAACGAAGTAAAATAAGGAAAATGTGGTGTGAACGAGCCAATTTAGATCTCACGTAAGACAAGCAATCAAAGCCAGGAAATGTTCTTAAGGTGCACACAATCTATATATATTCACTCTTACATGAAGTCTACTAGTAATAAGGTGGTTAAGCAGTAGTCGACGTCTTAGAGTTGAATAAGATCTTCGCTAAATTAACTCAAGGCTCTTTTTACTAGAATACAAGATTGCGGCACAAAACTTAGAAGTGTAGTTTAAATAAATACGGTACAATATGTTAAACATGAGAGATGAAGGTAAATAGGTTAGGACGAACAGCCTCTCTTTCATCACTTGCTACATGCTCTCATCCATAACTCACTTAGGCTCTTTTTAGGGGGGAAAAAGAGAGAGGCTCACGGAAGCTAGCAGCCGGATAATTTCGCATCGGTTGGGTATGTTGATAGGTTAACGCGCGTCAGCGTATGAACGTGTCGTTTTCCATGCAAAACCCGACAAACTAAGCCATAGACCAGGCTCATCCCCGCCCTAATCCATCCCATATGCACGACGAGATATCGATGGCGACGTGATGACGTCGACGAGACGGCCAGCGTCCCAAACGTGCAACTCGTTACGCAAAGGAAGCCGACTAATATAGTCTGTGACAACTTGCAACATTAAATCCATAACAAAATTAACGTACGATTACAAGTTTTGAAAACAAGAATTCATACCAAATAGCTCAAGTTCTCGCTCTAGCACTGCAAGACATTACTGTACTCTGGTTAGAACAAAAGCATGATTAAGCCACGTGTTGAACTTCATGTTCCTGTGGATTTCCTGTTGCGTTAAGGCAAACGGTAAATATATCATCCATAGATTGGGATTAAGTAAAACAGTTTTCCTAATTTTCAGTTGACCAACTTTTTTAAAAAATATCAATCACCTCAAATTACATATCATCAAGCCTATAATACAATTTAGAAAGTATGCAAGTTTAACAAAAAATTCTATATATTTTAGTCTATAGATCATATATACATGGAGTGAGGTGAAATGGTGATAATTGAATTTTGATCCAAGAAATTAAAAATGTAACTAAAATTTAAGAAAATACAACTTTAAAATAAATAATTCCTAAGTGAAAACGAGATAGAGACATATTAATTTATATATATATGTGTGTGTATATATCTCGACGCCGAGACGTGCTTGGCTCAGATCAATGCCAAGGCAGAATCACAGAAAGGAATGAGTTAGTGTCCTACGAAATGCAAGCCAGTGAGCCCTAGCTGGACTCCTCCATAGCTAGACTACACGCCTCTCCTTTTCGCGCGATATCAGAAATCGCTTTTTAGTTTTGCACCACTACTTGCATTTGCATGGCTGGTATACGCTGCATCCGTAGAAGACACCCATATTCATACGCATATAAGCATATTCCTCCAGTATTGGAAAGGGAAATTTACAGTGACGTACCTAGCATTTTCGGGAGCGTTGTGATAAAAATTACATTAAGTTGAGTCAACCTCCTTCACAGCAGTGTTCTCCACATGAACCTGATCAACATTGTTATCGGAGTTGATTCCAGCGAACATGGTTGAAAAACAAAACACCTCTATATTAATTGTATACACAAATGCAAGAAAGAATTGCAGCAATAATGGCTTATTATTTAAAAAAATGGCTACCCACAACAACAAGGTCCATATATTCCCTCCGTTCAGAAATAGACGCACATATCAAGATTTATTATTGACCAACAGTTAGTTTAATTATACATGGATTATGTGATAAAAATTGATACCATTGGATCCGTATTTAAAAGCACTTTTCAACGATATCGATTTTGTATCACATAATTCACACATCGTTAAACTAATTATTAGTTAAATATAAATAAAGTAATTTGTGACGGTATCAATTTATATTACATAATTCATATAGTAGCTAATTATTGATTGAAGGTAAATTTTAAAAGAATATATGTTTTATATTTTTGGACAAAGAAAGTAGCTCTTGGCGACCTTGAGGCGCGACGAAGCGGCTCTAACACTAGAGCAAAATATAGTGACGCACAAAGATCAAGAGTACGAGACAAGACCAAAAGATTGAGAGGAAAAATTGTGTGCTCGAGGCCTTACACTCTCAAAGGAAAAACATAGCAGTTGTCACCAATGGACGAGAATTAGGAGGAAAATAGTTTATTTTGTACAAAGAAATAGTTTTTGTGGGACAACATAAGGAGACGAAGAGAGTAAGAGAGAAATGTTATTATGGTATGTATATAGGTAGAGTCATTTGTTGACTCTTCGATTTTTTAACACAATCTAGAGTACATATTAAAAGTAACTCATGCAATAGGTTATCTCTTAAACTGACTCTACATGAAGAGTTAGTATTAAATGCAGCAACGTAAAAGACGTACGAAAATAATAAGGTTGACTCTAGAGTTTCTATTGGTTGTTGAGTCTAACTCTTTACAAAAAAAATCAATTTTATTCGTTCTTCTCCTCCTCTTTCATCCTCGTTAGCCGTGTCATATGTGACTGAATGAAGAGTCAGCTAACGTGACGTGTTTGCAGATGTCATATTGTTTCAAAAAATTTCTCACTTAGTTCTTACTATACCAAATTTACACAACTGATAATCAAAGTTTAGGCTAATAATGGGGCCTTTTAATTTGCAGGGACCCTATGCAACTGATAATCTCCTCCACTCCCTCGTCGCACGGGTCTGAATTTCAAGTGGATTTGAGGAAGGAGGCATGGTCGGCTGGGATCGCCAACCCCAACCGATGGTTGCTGGAGGGTGGCGCGATAGCAACCATGTTGGATTCATCCTATTAAAGCGGCGGTGACACCATTCGTCTACATCTAGAGCTCTACTAAAGTCGAAGGAGATAATGATGACTAGAGTGGGGGAATGGTAGCGCTAGACCAGCGTTGTGGAACTACGATGAACCTTTGGTGTGACTGGAATGATAGGTTAAAGGCCGGATTGGGGATCCCCTGGTTCGTCGCCGTGGGCTTAGGCGTGCAACCTTTTTGAAACCAGGCTCGATGCGTCACAGATGCATGGACTCCTAGCAAAATTCTTTAGCCAAGCTAAGTCCTAGTACCATTTGTCTTCGCCATAGGTTGGATGGTTTATGAGCCTATGACCAATGGCTGATATTCTTTAGCTCCGGGTTATGAGCCTATGACCAAAGGCTGATACTTGTGCTTATTTCTCTTTAGGGGGTTAGTTTATCGGGATAACTTTTGTAACTTCTTATTATCTTGTTTCAGCAAGATATTGGGTATTTCTTTGTTTTTTTATTCTGAATCTTCCTATTTCTATTCTAAATTCAGTTAACGACGAGATTTAGTATCAATTCAGTTAGCAACGAGATTTAGTACCTTCATAAGTTCGATGTTTTTATTGAAAAAATACAATACTAGCTATACTTGTTATTTTCTACTGAAAACCGCAATATTAAATAATCACCTCCTGGACTAAAACATATTCACTCATGTATGTTTTACCTTAGTTTTCTTATAATATCATATTATGTGGTCTTGGAGCACTCTATTGCTATAATTGCCTTCCAATGGATTCAACTACGATAAATAATAAATTTATATCTTACACGCCATGCTTATGTAAATGTCTTAAAATGTGTATATTTTCCGGTTGGGTCATTAGCCTTGCATTGTACACGTGCTTTGCACGTACAACTTACTAGCATATGTAGCAGTAATACAAGACCGCGGTGGCTGCAGCGATGAATGGCCCACTGATAGTCCGGCAGTGACCAGCTCCATCGATCGGGCCAGGGTTGTTCAAATCCGGGTTGTTTCCAACCCGGTCAAGACAGGCAATCAGCAGCTGGTTCACTTTCTCTCTCTGCCTCAGAATCAAGCGTCGATGCTAGTTTAAAAATTGAATACGACGGTTTAGATCGGGTAGACCCACAGGCTGGGTCGTGCCATGCAGGCATTGAGCATGGCCGCCCGTGAAAGGCATGCATGAGGCAACCTTGTTCCTACGTTTTGATATTGGGCACATTAGTTATGCTCCATCTCAACCAGCCGAGACATGAACATGATCCGAAGATGGTGTCCTGGCGACAACTAGTGCTAGCTGAAACCAGAGAGAGCACCAGCGATTGCTACACGCTTTGGCGTCAATATCATTTACCAATTTCACAGGCCATGATGCCCATAACAAGTTCCTACGTGCACATTTCGGTAGGTACGCGATGGCCTGGGTTTCGGTTGGCTGAGGCACCCAGATATCACATCACGCACCCACTCTCATACGCACCCCTTCAGGGCTTTTGCATTTGTGTATTTGCAGAGATAGCCACTTTTTTCATAGTATGGCCACATACATGTACCGCAACGTGCAAACGCGTCCCCGTGTATCCGATTCTGCCATCAAGTGCATCTACTAGTGGAACCCGCGCGCGTGTCAGCAACTCACAAGACAACGCCATGAAATGCATCCGTTAGTGGAACCGGCATGTCAGTGACTTGCCCGACCTATTTGCAATTCTTCACCTGCTACCAGCAGAGACAGGCTAGACCCGAGCTGAGATTATGAGATGGATGCAGCCGAGTCGCAAACCAGGAGACCAGTTCAGGAGCAGCCTAAGCACGCAAGCAGACACTCCGTGAACACAGTAACTTTCAGAGACAAGGAATTAACCGAGAGAAAGATGGTACGAGATCACATCACCACATCGCTGTTGAAGTTAAAGCAGTCACGGTGGACGCCGGTCGTAGCCAGGCTGCCGGGCAGTAACTGAGGCGATTGTGCGGCCAGGTAAGTTTATGACCAGGATCCGGCCGGCTAGGAAACCTTGGCAATGAATCCGTTGCTGCGCTGGGATCAAGAACAGGCTATTAATATTACTCCATGGTGATCTGCGAGGAGCTGCAGTACCACACCAAACTTCTCCAGTGGTACATGAATTTTTGTCAGGGTGAAAATTTAAGAACAGGAAGGACAGAAAATAAGCTCTGCAAGTTGACCTGCATCAAATATAATAGGTAGTTCTGCCTTAACTCGTGGCACCTGAGCAGCAGGAAGGGTGGACTAGCTGATTTAAGTGGTTAGCTGGACCATGGTTGGAGTGCATGGATTCAGGCAAATGCAACGTCAGGTATTCAGGTGCAGCGCTACCTGGACCATATCACTACATCAGTCGCGTTAAGTTAGCCATCCAACTTGGAACGCCACTCACGCTACCAAACTATAAAAATCTATTATTTGCTTCCGAGTCCAAGCCATTGTGATCAGGTCTGGCTGATGTGGCTCCGACCGAGTCGCGAACTAACTGAAGCATTCACCACAAATGTGTACAAGTACAACAGTGTGCACTTGAGCAATACCCAGGACGCCAAGATGGACATGATCAAAAGTTTTGGGCTATTGACGTAGGTTCAGCATCATCACAGGATCCAACTGCATGGGCCACTGATCATGCTTGTTGTGCTGTATGACTCTATCCAAGATACCCCCATTCCCCTTTACCTTTTATTCTAGGAATGGCCAATGAGGTAAATTTTGAGCATGTTCCCGGTGCAACTACCAGGAAGGAAAAAAATTATGCTTTATGGTTTTATGTAAAAAAATAGAAGTGAAGTGGTTATCACACTCCTAGCCCTCAAATGAAAGAAAGTACAATCGGCCATTATCTACTAAAATCTAAAATTAAGAGCACCAAGAGAGGTCGAGTGCATGTATGAGCCATGATATATGGACCTAGAAGACTAACTATGAGAGGTAGAGAAAAGTATGCAAGGACAGGAGGCTAAAGGGAGGGATTGATTTCAGGGAAGGAATCTGATCTAACCTAACCAACCTTGCAAAGTACGCCCAATGCCAGCTATTCTTGAAGACAAGCCAGCTCCAATGCGCGTTCTTTCTTTGGCCCTTCAGTCTCCTGAGTCTCCTCTCCGCACCATTAGCTTCAGCATGCTCTGTGTCCCTATCCAGAAAGGGTACTCGTTAGTTACAACTTGCGTAACATAGCAAATGATTTGGATCCTTCCATTCCTTTGACACCACACATGTTGCCATTGTCGACATGGATATGCATGCATGACACAGAAGGAATACTGTTATGTACTCTTCAGCTTGCAATATCTTTTGTCAAAAATATGGAGAATTCGAACCGAACAAAGTAGAGAAGTACAAGTGCAATAAAGTCAGCAAAAGTTGGTGCAAGTTTAAAGGCATCCTGGTGACGATGGAACATGAGAATTACCTGAACATAGTGTGTTCACCCAACCGTAGTACTATGTACTGCACATGCTAATGTAGAGCCGTAGTAAAACATGGCAGTCCTAGTAAACATTTAAATATTTAGGTAAACCTCCAAAGATATAGATGTAAATACAAAACTGCTTAGTAATTAGTCAAAATCCTATAAATATTGATACAAAATTACTTAGTAATTCATCAAAATCAAGATATTATGACCACATGGAATCAGAGATGTCCTGTCCAAATCCTCATCAATGCTATACTCACGATCAGGTATGCAAATCCCATTTGGGACAACTCCCAGTACCAGGCTGGTTACGGTTACTCCCTGATGGAAATTGGATTTTCAGTTATTCTTCTTTGAACTTCTGAGCAAATTCAACCTTCAAATATCATATAGAAACATAAAAAGATCAAAGGAGCTAAAAACAAGACAAGCAATGTGTATTGATCGGGTGTATTGTAGCACCCGGTACACACTGCGAGATCTGATCCAATCGGCCGGTTACAGGAAAGGTTTTGAACCCTGCTCACGATAGTGCAAATGAAGAATGAAGGATAAAAGGAAGGACACATGGCAATGCAGTGAATCCACCAAAAATCCAACAACAGTGAAAACAGTTGGATGGTGCAGACAATGATCAGGTGATAACAGAAGGCTAAGTTCTCAGCACACAGAGGATGTACTGCATTATTTCTGCACGTGCACACACAGAGGACAGTCAAATTGGTAGAAGAATGATTTTGTACATTCAAAGAAGTCTGGTGTTACAAGTGCATAGAGTGAAGAAACAGAATAACAGAATAGACTCCCATAAGAAAAAGTAGAATAGACCAGTTATTTTTTACTAGCTAGAATAGGCCCCTTTCATGCTTGTAAGTATCAAGCAGCACATTAGTGAAAACACAACAACGGTAAATTCACAATTCAGAAACAGGTGAATCTTTAGATCAAGGACAATATATTCTTACTAACTATTCTGATATCTTTTAAGGCCAGACTCCAGCAATATACAGATGAATATATAACAATAAAATATGCAATAAAACAGAAATAACAGTAGCACAGGCATTAAGTTTTCACAGCACCAGATGTTTTGGGAGCCATGGGAGATGAAATGAAGCTACCAGATGTTTTGGGAGCCATGGGAGATGAAATGAAGCTACATACCTCTTGACTCTTGAAGCTTTGGCAACTTCTTTTCAAAAACCTAATGCTCACAAATCCAGCAGCAGCTGTCAGAGGCATGAAGAAACTTCCTCCCAGCATTTCATAAATAGCACTTGAGTTTAATGAATCAGGAGACTTGTAGGTTCGATATAAAAAGGCGGCACATGATACAGACAAGTAACAACACGAGAATAAATGCATTACTACGTAACGCTGGATGAGCAGATTGTGGATGCAATTTGAGTGTTTTACTGAAAAGATCATGGGTCATCATAATATAGTTCATGAAGCATACAGGACAATTTCAGCACAGTGAATCCTCCATTTCAAAGCTCAATGATACATCTGTACAGAGATTAACATAAATTCTCAATTCCCCAAATCTGTACAGATACAGCAAGGGTATTGCAGAGTTACAACAAAAGAGTTGGAACCACTAGAGAGAAGCAAATATCACTGTAGGGGAGTTTCATGATTCTACCTTTCAAAAGTTGGAGGTTCCAAAATTGTTCTAATAAAGTGAGAGGACATGAAAGAATGGTGATTCTAGATCAGTGTTCTGATGATGCTCATGTTGATGGTCTGTCTTTTCTTCTCCTATAAATCTTCTTAGCAGAAGGAGGAGGTCCAGCATCAGCACTATTGGAATTTGGAACACGACCATTCACACGTTGCTCTTTCAGAGGTTGATTGAAATCTGGTGTTGCACTTGTTTCCAGAACAACGCTTGTATTATGATACCCACTTGCACTAATCTGCCTCCTCAGACGCAATATCTCACCTTTTGCTGTGGCCAATTCCTCTTCAAGCTTTTTAGACCTCATTTCAAAATTCTCTCTCTCCGCCCCAAGCCTTCTAATAAGATTCTGTGCATCCGCCATACTTTTCTGAGCTTCAACTGTACTTCTCTTTTGCTCCGCAAGAGCCTCTGAAAGTATCTCTTTCTCTTCTTTAATACCAGAAATCCTAGAATTAGTGCTATCAAGCTTATTAGACAGAAACAGTGTACTCTCATTCACTTCATTTAGTGAAATAGTGGCCTCATCCAAGTCTGCTTGAAGAGCTCTTCTTGCTTCAGCATCTACCAGAGATTGTTTCACCAATGCCTCAAGTTCCCTGTTTAAAGTAGCATTAATCTTACGTTCTCTAACAAGCTCATTTGTTGTGGACTCTAACTTTTTATATGCATCCAGCAATTCTTTATTAAGTTCATCATGTGCTTCTGTAACAGACAATAATTGGTTAGAGGTAACTTCAAGATCTTCTTGTGTCTTTTGAAGTATCTCCTTGACTGAGATCAGTTCATCTGAAAGACTTTTAGAAGCTGATTCCGCCTCTGCTATTCTGTTAGTCAGAGCCTGTTTCACTTCATCGGACTCATTTGTCAATTTTGAAATCTGTGTTGTCAAGTCCTGATTTGATATGTTTACTGCATTAAGCCTTTCAGAGAGTTTGAACACCTCATTTCTGGATTTTTTAAGCGCCTCTTCAGTGGACTGAATAAGATCTGATAACCTTCTCCGGACCTCAAATTCATTATCTAGCATTGTTCTATTAGTTTCCAATTCACTGTTCAACTCGGCAATTATAGCTCTGTTGTTAATAGAGTCACTTAATGCAGTAGAAGTTTTTTCTTCGAGCTGATTGAGCTGACCATCTTTATCGAACAATAGTTTAGAATCACGAGATGCTCTCATCTCAGAAGCAGCTTCCAAGTCCGCATACTGTTTTGTTAACTCGCCTATTTTTCTTCGGCTTCACTCTTTGCAGCGTGTAATGTTTGGACTTCCTCATTCAATGAATCAATTGAGGATATCCTTGAGTTTAAATCATCTTTAGCTGCACGAACATCCTCCTTTAGTTGCTCTATTTTAGAATTTGCATGGTCTAGGCTCTCTTTAGTTTGATTGTATATCAAGTGCAGGCTCTGGTAGTCTCCTTCCTTGGAGGAAAGTGATGAACTGAGTTCCCTGATGCATTCCTCCTTGTCATTTACATCTTGGCTAAGCAGATTTACCTTGTCGTGAAAAATATCAAGTGTTTCCAACTTTTCCCTCAATTTGCCTTCAACCAAACGTTTGTCTTCCTCTGCTTCTGCAATGCTACTCTCAAGTTGATGTATCTCATGTTTAAGCTGCTCAACTAGCTCCTTTTCCCTTATAACTTCCTCATTTAATGATGTTACAGTCCTTTTAGTTGAAGCCAATTGATCTAGAAGGGAAGCTTCCTCATCCAGGAACATCCTAGCTTGTTTCTTCTGTTCTGCATGTTCGTCTAACAACCTTTCTCATAGTTTTCCCTAAGCAAAGACATTGCTGCCTCATTTTCAGCCAATTTGATCTCCATCTGGGTGATTAGAATATCAGATTTGTTAGTTAAGAATCATATTCCCACGAATTCAATAATCATATAGAATTTCAAGAAAATGTTTTGGCACATAATCTCTGCACCGTGAAGGCCATTCTAGTATTCTAAGGCAACTCATATTGGTTTATCAAATATATTCAGGACATGTTGACAATTGAGATAACTGATGCTCCATCCAAAGCTTCATAAATGACTTATCCTACAAATTTGTTATCAGGCTATAAAAGATTGAAGCTGCACAGGGGCAAAATAATATGTATTCAGGAACATCCCTGTGAAAGTAGTAGGTGCATGGTATTACAGTCCATGGTAGAGAAAAATAAATCAGCAAAGTAAACACATAACCATATGTTTGATTTGCTAGGTTTCCCCCTTTGCTAAAGATTATATGGGTGGTGAACAATTTTCATTTGTGTGCATATGAAGTTTAGGATGACGGCAATACAGATGAGATGGTGATCAAAGATAGGTAGATGGCATACAGATGAGATGGTTGATTGCAATGCCTTCTTTTCCCGTTGAGAAGTACCAAGCAGCCCAGCCAGAACACCAGAAGCAATAACTGCAATTGCATTCAGAAGACCTGCAAGTGGATTCCTGGAGATGGTCCTTTCACCTCAGCCTGAGGTGGTTCAGCCCAAGGTTCTACAGGTTGCGTTCCCTCAGTCTTCTGAAAGTCCATTCTATCTGCAAAAACAATGCCATAAATTTTTCAAGTTTGTCAACTCATCATCAGGTATAACATGAACGAATTGGCTGATAAAAAGTAAACAATATTTTAACACAAGCCCGTGGACGTGTGTACATGAAAAAGAGTGGCTGCATATGTGCACAAACTTGGCTTTTGTTGCTCTGCTTCTCAAATGACTAATGCCATGCTACTTCTATAGCATTGAAAATCTGAAATGCTCTCACCAAGGGATGAGACCACACTAAAACGATGCAAATCAGCATCATATCATCAATCAATTCAAATATGGCATCATTCGCAGAACACAAAAAACGATGTACCTTTGCATTTATAATCAATACTTCAAACCATAACTGCAATAGCGCAATCATGAGAGTAACTATTGGTTCCATGCGCTTATTACATCAAGCTAGAACTTAATAAGGCAGTTTTCCTCTCTAGTTAGTAGTTTTACTCGTACACTGGCCCGTAAGAGAAGCCATCAGAGCACCAATAAATTCATTTAATCAAATGTTACATGATTCACAACATTCACGTGTTAAAACCAATGGCAAATGCTCTATCTGGTGCAGCACGTGCTTAATGCATGCCAAATTCATTGGCATTTTTCACAACTACGACTTCACAGAAATGAACAGCATGCAAACAATTTACTCTGGAAGCAGCATGTCACAATCGATGTTGGATGGTTAACAACACTGAACAAACAATTCCTAGGAGCTCAAGCGCTGGTGTAGTTCAAGTTCCAAATAATTTTGTGCTCCACAAATACAGAGTACAGTTTTTTTTTCTGAAAATCAATCGTATACGTGTCACTCCACTCTCGTAGAGATGAGCAGGAGCAATCGAATGATTTGGCCAAACCATTTCATGACAGGGATTAGCATTCTGCCAGCCTGGGCGGTTTAGAACGGGCAGAACGGTTGTCTTCAAACAAGATTTACCATTTATGACTTCCTCGAACAATGGCTAGCCCATTCGCATCAGACCTCAAACAAAAGTTTCAGAAATCCCCTCGTTGAGCAAACAAGGTGCCAAGGCTATGGGCTCGTATCAGATTTCAAACTACGAATCTCACAGATCATCCCTGCACCGAGCAGAGTACTACTACTACTCACCACTGACGAGATCCACTGTCGAGGGCTGCGTGGCGGCCGCGGCCGCCGCCGCGTCACGGAGGCGGAGGAGCGGAGCACGGAGACGCCGACCAGGAGCACGGCCCTCCTCCGCGTGGCGGCCGACGCCGCCACCACCGACGGGGAGCGGGCGGCGTCGGCCGACGCAGCGGCAGCAATGGCCCCCCGCGGCGCGCGGGGGCGGAGGGATGGGAGGAGGGAGAAGCGCGGCAGCGCCGGCGGCGAGACGAGGAGGAGGTGGTGGTAGCCCATGCTGTCGCCTCGGCGAGCCCTAAAACCCTAGGCTAGCCCCCTCGCTGCGACGCTAATCACGCAAGTACTAGCTTTTTACCGCATTAATGGCAAGGAATGGGTGTGTGTTGGCCTCGCCGACGCGAAGCAGGAGGAGACGGTTTCGGGTGCCTAAAGGGGTTGGGCCGAAATTACCTTGCTGACCCCCCTCGTGTCAAGGTGTCAATACAGGTGTCACTTCTTCTATCGACTCATGTGCGCGCGTTAACATAGCCCTAGGCAAGACTGCAAGTTTTTAGTACTGCCAAATATAGGCTTACCAAGAAAATGGCATGGCAATAACGGGCCATCGACCAAGCAAGCTCTAGGTACCGGAAAGTAGGTGATTCAAGTTCACTCTTTTCTTCGCTTTGGCAACGGCATCACGTGGTGGCCACCGGTGTCAAATGCCAAATTGTGCTCCCATTGTGGATACCCTTGAGATCAATCAGCCCAATCCGTGGAGATCCATAGGCCCAGTCACGATATGCACGGTCATACGGCTCTCGACCTCGGCTGTCCGACGGTGCGCACTGCCTGTCCGCTACGGCACCATTTCATTTGGTATCTCGATGGATAGTGAACTTGCGTTTTTGAACCGCTTTCTCTCAAACAGTTGCAGAGAATTAGGTTATTTGTTCTAGAGCGTCTGAGAATGGAATGCCAACTATCGGATAATCAAATTATCGAGTTTTTAATTCCGATATACTCTCTCTGTCCACAAATATAAGGCGTGCACTAAAATTTTTTAGTTCAACTTTGATCCTAAATTAAACTACTAATATTAAATTATATAAATACAAAAGTGGTATCATTGAAATATATTTGAATATGAATCCAATGTACCACTACTATGTCATATAATTAAATAGTATTGATTTAATTGTTAGTCAAAGTTAGACCCTTAAAGTCTATACACGCCTTACATTTATGGATAGAGATAGTACCAAAGAGAGCATTAGATTTATCACATTTTATGTCCACCGCAGATTTATAGATAAACAAGACACGGGACCAGCAACTGCAAAACAGTCGGACGGTCGCGAAATCTTAGCATCGGTAACTATAGCTGGGAATACATACGCCCACGAACGCTATTA